>OX637408.1:1200000-1570000 GCA_951799425.1 Ilex aquifolium | reverse complement strand
TTTTGAGATATATTGACTGCATCAAGGTTGACATCGGTCTTGAAGTTGTAGCATGTGCACTGTTCACGTTCTGGAATGTTTCTTAGCCCACAATTCTAATACCGGTTTATTTTCGGAAGCTTAAAAACTTGGGGCACGAGAATTTCAGAGGATAACACCACTTTCCTAGTTATATTAGGACTTTATTTTAGTTTTAATCTTAACTAAAAGAGTCAAACTTGTAGAGGTTTTTCTAGGGAGAAGAGGGATAAACGGGAAAAGTGGAAAAAGAAGAAAAAATCAGCAGACTTGGCATGCGGCTATACCCCATTCTTCTCTAACTCTTCCTTCTAGTTTTCATGATGGCCCTGTGTGGCAAAACTTTGATACTTGGTCGAAGGAAATGGAAGCCTCAAAATCAATAAAACTGTGAGATCTAATTTGTTTTTATTATTCAATTTATGATTTGAGTATCGGATGTTCTGTTGTGCCTATTTTCATGATTGTCTCGTTTAATTACTAGGAGGCCTACTAGTTTATTATTCGTTGCAATCTAGTGCTAGGTTAGATATCAAATCCATAATTTTTTGGTCTTAGGAAGAACACTCGACTAAATTAAATGCAACCGCTTGTGCTTGTGTTGTTTAGTTTCATCGATCTTTCTAATTCTTAAGGCTGCTACTAAATTAAACCTTTAGTACTTGTCTTGGGTTGTTTTGTAGTTAAGGTTAATTAGCTCGCTTGTTTTCTAATTAACTGCGACTAAGGAGAGATAGGAAGATAGTTCCAACTGTGAATATTCAGATAGTGAATTGATATATTCCGATGATGGATGTTAACTTAGATCAAAGTTTGTTCTCTTGATTGATTTCAATACTTTAATTTGAATTGTTTCTTAGTTGTTTTTCTTAAAATTATTTTCGTTAAACTCGAACCCCCTCTATCCTTGTTCACGTAGCATAAAATTAGGCTAGATGCTCTCCGTGGGAACGATCTTTACTCGCACTACTACATGTATTTTTAGGAGTATAGGTTTTATTTTTGGTTGCCTGCGACAGCACACCATGCTTCATCTCTACTGGCAAGTGACATGCCTTGTCATAGACTAGCCTATAGGGAGACATACCTAGGAGGGTCTTGTAAGCAGTGCGGTAAGCCCAAAAGGTATCAGTCAATCTAAGTGACCAATCCTTCCGATTTGGGTTCACCATTATCTCTAGTATGTTCTTTATCTCCCTATTGGCCAACTAGGCTTGGCCATTAGTCTGTGGGTGATAAACGGTGGACACCTTGTGTGTTACACCATATTTATGCATTAAAGAGGCAAATGGTCTATTACAAAAATGAGACCCCCCCCCCATCACTTATCATTGCAAGAGGTATCCCAAACCTTGAAAAAATATTTTGTTTTAAAAACTTGACCACGACTCAATTGTCATTGGTCTTGGTTGGGATTGCCTCTACCCACTTGGACATGTAGTCCATTGCCAATAGGATATAAATGTAGCCAAAGGACATAGGGACTGGACCCATGAAATCGATACCCCAACAATCGAATATTTCAATGACAAGCACGGGGGAGAGGGGCATCATGTTCCTACGGGTCACACTTCCCAACCTTTGACACCTATCACATTCTTTGCAAAATGAAACACAGTCTTTAATCAGAGAATGCTAATAAAAACCGGATTGTAAAACCTTAGCTGAAGTTTTCTTGGAAGAGAAGTGCCCACCACATGCCTCAGAATGGCAGAAATAAAGGACATTCCGTTGTTAATTTTTTGATACGCATCTCCTCATGACTTGATCGGGGCAAAATATTTGAACAGGTACGGGTTGTCAAAGTAAAAGTACTTCACATCCGCTATGAATCTTCGTTTGTCCTCCGGGCTCCAATGCGGTGGTATTTGTCGTGTGACAAGAAAATTACAAATATCAACATACCATAGACAAACCGAATGAATAGAAAATAAATGCTCATCGAGAAAGAAATCAGGGATATGGATGTGTTCTTCGGCATCTTGGACGACAAGTCGTGACAAATGATCCGCCACCACATTCTCGATTCCTTTATTGTCTTTGATGATCAAGTTGAATTCTTGAAGGAGGAGGATCCACCTAATGAGTCTTGGTTTCGCGTCCTGCTTAGACGACAAATACTTCAAAGCAGAGTGATCAGTGTAGACTACAATAGGCGAACCAATGATATATAACCTAAATTTGTCCAATGCAAATACTACAGTTAGCAACTCTTTTTCAGTGGTACTGTAATTCATTTGTGCTTCATTTAGAGTTTTGTTAGCATAGTATATTACATATGGCCTTTTGTCTTCCCTTTGACCTAACACTGAGCCGACCGCGTAATCACTCACGTCGCACATGAGCTCAAATGGTAGTTCCCACTGAGGAGGTCTCATGATTGGAGGTGAAAAGAGCATGCTTTTGAGTTTTTTAAAAGATGCCTCACAATCATCCAATCAGACAAAGGGAACATCATTTGCTAGCAAATTAGTCAAGGGTCTTGCCAATACACTAAAATCTTTTATGAATCTACAATAAAAATCCGCATGGCCAAGAAATGACCTGATATCCTTGACGAACTTGGGAATGGGTAGGTTGGAAATTGCTTCCCCTTTGCGGACATAATGTGTCCAAGCACAATCCCTTGCTTCACTATGAAGTGGCACTTCTCCCAATTTAGCACCAAATTCTTCTCTTCACATCTCTTTAGAATTCTCTCCAAGTTTTCCAAGCATCCCTCAAATGAGTCCCCAAACACTGAAAAATCATCCATGAACACCTCCACAATCTTCTCCACCATGTCGCTGAAAATCCCCATCATACATCTTTGGAAAGTTCCAGGGGCATTGCACAAACCAAATAGCATTCGGCGATAGGCATAAGTGCTGAAGGGGCACGTGAATGTGGTCTTTTCTTGATCTTCCAAGGCAATCTCTATTTGATTGTAGTCGGAATAGCCATCCAAGAAGCAATAAAAGAGATGCCCATCTACCCTCTCCAACACTTGATCGAGGAATGGCAATGGGAAATGATCATTTCTTGTGCATGAGTTGAGTCTCCGATAATCGATGCAAACATTCCAACCGATGACCACCCTTGTTGGAATCAACTCATTTTCCTCATTTGCAACTACCGTGACCCCCGACTTCTTTGGTACTACTTGCGTGGGACTAACCCATTTACTATCGGCAATTGCAAAAATAATGTTCACGTCAACTAGTTTGAGCACTTCATCTCTCACCACATCCTTCATGATAGGATTTAGACTTCGTTGTGGTTGTCGGGATGGCTTTGAGTCTTCTTTCAAGTAAATCCTGTGAGTGCAAATGAGGGGTTTAATTCCCTTGATATCAGATATGGTCCAACAGATGGCCCATTTATGCCTCCTCAAAACTTGCAACAACTCCTCTTCTTTCCTTGGCTCCAAAGAAGAGCTTATCACCACCAGGAATGTTTTGTGCTCCCTTAGAAATGCATACTTAAGTGTGGATGGAAATAGCTTCAAATCCAAGATGGGTGTTTGCACAGTTGATGGAAAAATCTTCTGCTCTTGTGGTGGAAGTTTTTCAAATGTTGGGGTCCAACTCCCCACCCCTTGTACATTTTCCAGTTCCTCATCTTCAATAAACTCTTCCTCCTCCAACTTGAAATCACAAAGTGACTCCATGTGGCCCTCCACCAAAGTGTCAATCCGATTGACCTCATGTACTTCCTCATTATCTCCCGATTTCTTGCAAAGATTGAACACATTGAGATCCATTGTCATATTTCCAAAGGCAAGCTTCATTAGACTATTCCTACAATTAATCACAACATTAGAAGTAACAAGGAAAGACCTACCCAATATGACAGGAATCTGTGAACTAAGGTTAGCAACGGGGTGAGTATCATGTACAATAAAATCAACGAAAAAATAAAATTTGTCCACTTGGACTAAAATATCCTCAACTACTCCCCTTGGCGTTCTCACGCTTCAGTCAACTAATTGAAGAGTGATTGGGGTTGGCTTCAACTCTTCAAGTTGTAATTGTTGATACACCGAAAAGGGTAGGAGGTTGACACTTACTCCCAAGTCTAGCAACGCTTGCTCCACTTGGTAATTCCTGATTTTTATGGCAATGGTTAAGCAGCCGGGATCCTTAAACTTGGGTGGGGTGTTGGTCCTCAAAATGGAACTCACTTGCTCGGTGAGGAATGCCTTCTTATGCACATTCAATTTCTTCTTCACGATGCACAAGTCTTTCAATATCTTTGCACATGAAGGTATTTGTTTTATAGCATTAAGGAGTGGAATGTTTATCTTCACCTGCTTAAACATTTCAATAATGTCAGAATAGTTAGCCACCTTAGCCAGTGACTGCAAACATTGGGGAAAAGGGGATGGGATAAGACAATCATGCACATTTAAATCCACAATCTTTTGATTTTCAAGTGTCTCACCCTCCTTGGAGTTACCCTTAGTCTCCTTTTCTTTTTCCAATGTGGCTTTGGGTGAGACTTTAGGAAAAATGATTTTATCTATTTGCTTTCCACTCCTAAGAGTGGTGACCGCCTTGAGGTGCTCACAACTCTCTTTAGTACCCTCGGACGATTCAATCACATGTTGACCTCTTGGATTTTCTTGGGGTTGAGAGGGAAATTTCCCTTTCTCTTGTTGAGACGACCCTATTGCATTGGTTAATTTAGTGATTTGGGTACGGATGTCATTAAAAGCGGAGGCGGTTTGATTATTGATTGCGGTTTGGCTTTGAATGAATTGGTGCACAACATCCTCCAAATTTCTCTTGTGAGGAGGTTGGTAGGTGGGTGGGTTAGGTGGTCCTTGTTGACCAAACCCTTGTTGAGGTGGGTTTTGTGAAAACCCTTGTGGATTGGACCGTGAATATTGGGAGCTAGATGAAGGGCCATGATATGATTGGTTTTGCTTGGGTGGAATGGGATGTGAGAATGAGCTAGACCCATGAGGAGTAGGGTTATCATTCTTCCAACTAAAGTTCGAGTGATTGTTCCATCCCGGGTTATATGTGTTGGAGTGTGAAGAGAATAATTGTCTACTTTGATTGAAAGCATTCACTTGCTCATGGTATACCTCTTTGAGTGCCAGAATATTTGGGCACTCCGAAATAGAATGTTCAACACTCTCACATATAGAGAAAAACTCCTCGGCCTCTGTGAAGTTAGACACCACATGCCTCCTATTCACCTCTAGACTCTCCACCTTGCGGGACAATTTCGTTATTTTAGCAAGCAAATCTTCTTGGTCACGCAAGTTATACATCCCCCCTCCACTTGGTTGGCTACCTAGAGAGGACCTTGGCACATCGGTGGGATCTGTGATATCCTAAGATTGGAAATTTTCCGCCAATGTGTTAAAGTACTCAAGGGCCTCATCGGGATCTTTGTTTAGAAACTCTCTGTTGCATATCATGTCTATGAATTGTCGATGGCCCGATGTAATCCCTTCATAGAAGAAACTCACCAATTGTCATGGTTCGAATCCATGATGTGGAATGTAGTGCAACAAGTCCTTGTATCTATCCCAATATTGATAAAACTACTCATTTGGTTTTTCCGAAAAATTTTGAATTTGTTTCTTAAGAGCAGTTGTCTTGGGCACCGGAAAAAATTTGTTTAAGAATTCGGAAAGCATTTGTGCCCAAGAACTTATCGATCGAGGTTTCAACGAGTTCAACCAAGTCTTAGATTTGTCTTTGAGGGAGATGAGAAATAATTTCATGCGTGCCATGTCTTCCATGGCACGATTTGTGATAAATGTTCCAACAATCTCCTCAAATTCCTTGATGTGTAGGTAAGGATTTTCTTGTTCCACTCCATGGAATTGAGGAAGTAATTGCAACATGCTCGGTTTAACAAGGAAGTCATGGGCTTGCACGGGTAGAAGTATGCATGATGGGGTGGTGCTTCAGGTTGGTTGGAGATAATCCCTCATTGACCTTGCCGGATGATCAATTGTGAGATTATTTCCTTCATTTCTAGGGGGGGGGGGGGGGGGGGAATTGCATTCGTGGGTTGGGCACTTGGGGATTTTGCATTCCCCCACCCCTCGGAATATTTGCACCATCATCCCCAAAATTGTCTCCGCCATCCTCGAGTGGGTCTTGGTCTATATTCATATTTGGTCCTAGGGCATATCTCACTAGTCTATTTTGATCATCCCGTCCCCACATACAAAAACACTACTTATAATTGAAAGAAAGAATATACACAAATATGTACAAAGGGACAACGTACCTCGGCCCGTGATGAGAATCACAGGACTTACCTCTGTTGTCCCCAAATCACCTTCGAATTCGACTCTTGGCCTTCCTCGGCAACGGGGCCAAAAATGTTTGATAGGTTTTCCCTAATCTCCAACTCAAACCCGGATTGTGTGTGTATGGCTTATACGAGTAGGTGAGTGTCACTCTCCCACGGGTTCAAATGCAAGAAATGGGAAAAATCGTGTGTGTGAACAAAAACGTGTGTGTGTGTGTGTGTTCAAAAGTGCTCCCCAAGCGTAGAGAGACTTGCAATGTCGTGTTTTACTTGGAATGGGTATTCCAAGGTCATCTCCTCAGGAAAGGAAATGTCAAATATTTTGGAAGGTGATTTGTGAAAGAAATGAAAATTGGAAAATCTTGTAATTTGTGTTTTGGTGAGTTTTGTTTTGGTAAAAATGCAAGAAAGCAAGGTTGGCTAATCCATAGAGATCATTTCAATAGGAATGAAAAATTGACTTAAATCATTCATCCAATGGTGTCTCGGTGTTTGATTGATTCATAGGAAGTGAGGGACTAATGTGGGTGTGTTGGGCACAAGCATACCCCGTGACAAGTCTTCGGTGTATCAAGAGCCCATAACCACATCCGCACTCAACCTAGTCAAACCAACGACTTTACACTACAAGGAAGAATGAAAGAGAGTAGATTTCACATACCCAAGAGGAAATTACCCTTGGATTAACCAACTAAAAGTCTAGCTACTCATAGTAAAAGCAAGAACCAACATAAACTAAAGAGACATGGTGGTGAAATGGAACATGAAACTTGTATTAATGCAAGAAAAGGTCTAAACTACAAGAACAAAATCATTCATACCCAAAATATAAAACTTGAAGAGAAAAATACCCAAATGCAGAAAATGGAAATACAAAACAATTAACTAAGCTTGATTACAACTTGAATAAGAGTTTAAAGTGCAAGAGGGAAAGATTACAAGTAAAATAAAGCTTACTACAATGAAAATGGTGAAGCAAATTTGAAAACCCAACTTTATCTCTCTAAAACTTCATCTTTTACCTTGGAGCTTCTCTCTATAAAAGCATGTCAAAATCTGAAAATGGTGTAAGACTCTCTCATTTTCATCCATCCTCTCTCCTTAGCCTGTGAGAACTGAGTTGCAATGAGTGGGAAGAGATTGGACACTTCCACATGCAATGACAGACCAAGCATGCTCCTCCCATGCTTCACCAACCACCCCTCTTCTCTCTCTTGCCTATCCTATGTTTTTCTTTTTCAAATTTGACTTTAGGGTGTAAGAGAACATCATGGTGTGTCAAAGATGTCAAGGTATGGTTTGGATGAAAGAGATGGGCCTCCGGAGTAGGTGGAGTCGTGTGGGCAGGCATCTGGCATTTCTGGCCAAAACCTACTGGTAGGACGTCAAGAAAACCTACCGGTAGGTTTTTTCCAGTAAGCATTTTCTACTGGTAGGTTTTTGGCAGGGCTGCGGTAGAAGAATTTCAGTGCACTTTTCCTATCGGTAGGTTTTGACTAACTTCTACCGGTAGGTTTTGGTTGACTTATACTGGTAGATTTTCTCCTGTTTTGTAATTTTCTTAGTTTCTTGATGTCCCGAACCATCCGTTAAGCCTTCTCTTCTTCTCCATTGCCTTTGAGCACTTGATGGGAGGCTTTATACACGACCTTACCTGCTCTTTACCTACAATCATACGAATCTTCATTAAATGTGAGTTTAGAAGCATTTCCCACAATTTCCACCACAAAAACAAGCAATAAGGGTGAAAAAGGGATACATGATATGCACTATTCTATACTCATCACCCCTCTTGATGCTTAAATAAGTCTACATTTTATAATTGGTGCTGTCAACTTTTGATCGTTTTTAAGTCTCCGTTCAACAAATGGAGTCAACACCCTCCCATTTAATGTTGAGTCAATTTCCTCCAAGCCGTCTTGAATCCCAAATATAAGGCTCACATCATTTCTCCGCATAAAAAATCTAGAAGTGTTGCCATTGAAGCATAAAATTATCTCAAAGATAATTTATTTAACATTAAGAAATATATTTAACATTAAGAAGAAAATTTAAAGAAATTCTCACTAAAATTAGGGTTGTGTATTTTTTGTTTTGGGATTGTTCAGTGAAGAAAAAATTTAAAATAGATGATTTTCCAAAACTCAAAATCTATGTTGAAGAGCTTCGAATCCCAAATAGAGATTCACCATACAGTAACACAATGCCTACAGTTTCTAAAATTTTTATAATTCATAGAAAATGAATATATTTAACATTAAGAAGCAAATTTAAGAAAATTCTCACTAAAATTAGTGTTGTGTATTTTATGTTTTGGGATTTTTTGAGAAAGAAAAATTTAAAATATATGATTTTCCAAAAACCCAAATCAACGTCAAAGAGCTTCGAATTCTCAATAGAGATTCACCATATAGTATCACCTTGCCTACAGTTTTTGAAACTCTTAAAATTCTGGGAAAACAAATATATTTAACATTAAGAGGCAAATTTAAGAAAATTCTCAATAAAATTAGGGTGTGCATTTTATGTTTTGGGATTTTTCAACGAAGAAAAAATTTAAAATAGATAATTTTTCAAAAACACAAATCGACGTCAAAGAGCTTCGAATTCTCAATGGAGATTCACTATACAGTAACACTCCTACAGTTTCTTAAACTCTTATAATCCATGGAAAATGAATGTATTTAACATTAAGAAGAAAATTTTAAAAAAAATCTCACTAAAATTAGGGTTTCGTATTTCATGTTTTGGAATTTTTCAACAAAGAAAAAACTTAAAATATATGATTTTCAAAAAAACCCAAATCAATGTCGAAGACCTTCGAATTCTCTGTAGAGATTCACCATATAGTAACGTCATGCCTACAATTTCTGAAACTCTTATAATTCAAGAAAACGAATGTATTTAACATTAAGAAGCAAATTTAAAGACATTCTCACTAAAATTAGAGCTAAATATTTTATGTTTTTGGATTTTTCAAGGGAGAAAAAGTTTAAAATATATGATTTTCCAAAAACCCAAATCAACGTCGAAGAGCTTCAAAATATCAATAGAGATTCACAATGCAGTAACACCATGTCTATAGTTTCTGAAACTCGTATAATTTATGGAAAACGAATATATTTAACATTAAGAAGCAATTTTAAGGAAATTCTCAATAAAATTAGGGTTGTGTATTTTATGCGTTGGGATTTTTCAACGAAGAAAAAATTTAAAATAGATGATTTTTCAAAAACCAAAATCAACGTCGAAGAGTTTCGAATTCTCAATAGAGATTGACCATACAGTAACACCATACCTACAGTTTCTAAATTTTTTATTATCAAGGAAAAATGAATGTATTTAACATTAAAAAGCAAATTTAAAGAAATTCTCACTAAAAATAGGGCTGTGTATTTTATGTTTTGGAATTTTTCAAAGAAGACAAAATTTAAAATATATGATTTTCCAAAAACCCAAATCAACATCGAATAGTTTCAAACTCTCAATAAAGATTCAACATACAGTAACACCATACCTACAGTTTATGAAACTCTTATAATTCATGGAAAACGAATTTATTTAACATTAAGAAGCAAATTTAAAGAAATTCTTACTAAAATTAGGGCTGTGCATTTTATGTTTTGAGAATTTTCAACGAAGAAAAAATTTAAAATAGATGACCCCAAATCAACATCGAACAGCTTCGAATTTTCAGTAAAGACTCGCCATATTGTAACACCTTGCCTACAGTTACTGAAACACTTATAAGTCATGGGAGACGAATGTATTTAACATTAAGAAACAAATTAAAAGAAATTCTCATTAAAATTAGGGCTATGTATTTTATGATTTGAAATTTTTCAAGGAAGAAAAAAATTAAAAGTTGTGATTTTCCAAAAATCCAAATCAGTGTCGAAGAGCTCAAATTCTCAATAGAGATTCAACATACAGTAACTTAATGCCTACAGTTTCTGAAACTCTTATAATTAATGGAAAAAAATATATTTAACATTAAGAAGAACATATAAAGAAATTCTGACAAAAATTAGAGCTATGTATTTTATGTTTTGAGATTTTTCAAAGAAAAAAAAATTTAAAATAGATGATTTTACAAAAACCCAAATCAACGTCGAATGGCTTCAAATTCTCAATAGAGATTCACTATACAATAACACCATGCTTACAGTTTCTTAAACTCTTATAATCCATGAAAAACGAATGTATTTAACATCAAGAAGTAAATTTAAAGAAATTCTCACTAAATTTAGGGTTGTGTTGTGACGCCCCAAAATCCAGGGGTCATTTATCAACATGTTGATCACCCATCAACCAGTGAAAATATCTATGAGTATCGTATAACCCGATACCACGTTGTTACACCCCATTCACCGGGATCATAACTGAAATGAAATTTAGGCATAGTCTCCTTTGTACGAGAGCTTTACCCAATAAGTAACCTAATAATTATACGACCATTTGAAGGTCCACATACCAAAGTACACGCTTAATATTCAACCAATTACATTATCCAAAGGTAAGGGCTCAAGAGGTGGAGGTTTAGCAAAGTTAAATTTAAAATTTCAGTTTTTGTGAAAAGGTACCGGTACCTCGGGTAAGTGGTACCAGTACCTAAGCTCTCTGTTTGCCAGGTATTGGTACCTGTATGCATTGGTACCGGTACCTGGGCCCACTATCTGCGGGGTACCGATACCTGTGAGCACAAGTACTGGTACCTAAGCCCACTGTTCATCGGGATACCGATACTTGTGTGCTTAGGTATCGGTATTTGAGCTCTTTGGATGCCAGATACCTGTGAGGTATCGGTACCTATAGCCCAGATTTTCCCAAATTTCTCAAAAACTCAACTTTTAGCCATACAACACCCATTCCATTCATTTGTTTTACAAAAGAATAATGTCCCATCACATGCCTTTGCTAAAATACAAGGTTTGTGCATAATTTATACGAGGCCAAAACAATTTACATACATGATTACAAAATATAATTTAAGAGCCACAATACAGCTCTATCATCAACACAGGCTCAAGTGAGGGCCGTCCACTGAACCTTGGCCAATACCTGAAATCTATCCTCATAAAGAATAAGTCACGCTCAATAGAGTATCTCTTAAGAAGATTATTCCCCAACCCAGATGCATATGAAATGTCACATGCAATTCATCATATAAAACATCCATTTAAATGCATACATGTCATAAATAAATGCTACTATTTCATGTCATGCCATGAGAAAAACTCACGCATGCAATGCAAACACGAGCCCTCCACCGGCTCCTATAACACATGTCATGTCATGCGTATGCATCCAGGCATTCCAAGCCCCCGCTATTGACGTTAAACATCCAATGACCATTTTATAAAATCTTGTGTCTTTGTGGGGCGATGATTTATGGTATTTCACTAATGGGACACCACACCATCAACGAATTTTCAAGACATCCCACCTACAGCTCCGTTTTGGCTATTACACTTTTCCGGAATTTCACATTAAGAAGCAAATTTAAATAAATTCTCACTAAAATTAGGGCTGTGTATTTTTTGTTTTGAGATTTTTAAACGAAGATAAAATTTAAAATAGATGACCCCAAATCACATTAAGAAACAAATTTAAAGAAATTCTCACTAAAATTAGGGCCAAGTCTTTTATGATTTGGGATTTTTCAAGGAAGAAAAAATTTAAAATTTGTGATTTCCCAAAAGCCCAAATCAACGTCGAAGAGCTTCAAATTCTCAATATAAATTTTATTATACAGTAACTTAATGCCTACAGTTTCTGAAACTCTTATAATTAATGGAAAACAACTATATTTAACATTAAGAAGCAAATCTAAAGAAATTCTTACAAAACTTAGGGCTATGTATTTTATGTTTTGGGATTTTTCAAAGAAGAAAAAATTTAAAATAAATGATTTTCCAAAAACCCAAATCAATGTTGAAGAGTTTGAAATTCTCAATAGAGATTCACCATACAATAACACCATGCCTATAGTTTCTTAAACTCTTATAATCCATGGAAAACGAATGAATTTAACATTAAAAAATATTTAAATACATTCTCACTAAAATTTGGGTTGTGGAAGAAAAAATTTAAAATAAATGATTTTCCAAAAACCCAAATCTACGTTGAAGAGCTTCGAATTCTCAATAGAGATTCACCATACAGTAACACCATGCATAAAGTTTCAAAAATTCTTATAATCCATGGAAAATGAATGTATTTAACATTAAGAAGCAAATTTAAAGAAATTTTCATTAAAATTAGGGTTTTGTATTTTATGATTTGGGATTTTTCAAGGAAGAAAAAATTTAAAATAGGTGATTTTCCAAAAGCCCAAATTAACGTCGAAGAGCTTCGAATTCTCAATAGAGATTCACTATACAGTGACACCATACTTACAATTTTTGAAACTTTTATAATTCATGAAAAACGAACGTATTTAACTTAAGAAGCAAATTTAAAGAAATTCTAATTTAAATTAGGGTTGTGTATTTTCTGTTTTGGGATTTTTCAACGAAGAAAAAATTTAAAATATATGATTTTCCAAAAATCCAAATCAACGTTGAAGAACTTCGAATTCTCAATAGAGATTCACCATACAGTGTTATCATGTCTACAGTTTTTGAAACTCTTATAATTCAATGAAAACAAATATATTTAACATTAAGAAGCAAATTTAAGGAAATTCTCACTAAAAGTAGGGCTGTGTATTTTATATTTTGGGATTTTTCAATGAAGGAAACATTTAAAATAGATGATTTTCCAAAATCCCAAATCAACGCCGAAGAGCTTTGAATTCTCAATAGAGATTCACCATGCAGTAACAACATACCTGTAACGCCCCAAAATCCACCCTGGACGGCATTACATTCTAAAACATTCACAACATGAGAGCGACTAAATAAATTCCATCAATAAGGAAATTTCATTCATCATATTTCATTTCCATAGCATTATCCCAAAAGAATAAGCCAAATCATGGCAATTACATCCCAAAAACATTAAACGTAACTTCGCAGCGGAATAACAAAAGATTATATTTTACATGATTCCAAAATAACCCTTCAATCTAATACAAAGAAGGACCGTCGAGATATCCCCCTCCGGATTCCCCATACTTGTCTTCTAACCGATCCTCTTTTACAGCATCACCTGAAAAATGTGTTGGTTTGTAGGGGGTGAGCACTAAGCTCTGTAGGAAAATCCTCCCAAACTCAAACAAGGTGTAGAAAACATGTAAAACAAGTCGGTCTCATTTCACAAATATCATATATAACTTTTGAAGTAAAAATTAGGACATTTAAATAGATCTCAAGTTTAGGGAACAACAGTAATTGAATGAATAAGTGAAACCACTATACAATTAACAAACAATATCCAAATATAATCCAATCCACCAAGACTCTTGTAGAAACCTTCTATGATAGAGTGAACAATAACCAAAATACAATAGATAATCCATTCTACCAAAAACCGTTTCCAACAAGTTCTCGCGGAATCTCATACTTCCGGAAACTCTTGTCGAAACCATTTCTGGTACAATGCACGATAACCCACACTGTATGTCCGACACAACCCACGTTACTAATCCGTGATCATTAGTGATAGGAAAAGTTCGTACCCACACGGCGTACAAAGACGTCTACCCATTCCATGTGGTAGGAAAAGTTCATACCCGCGTGGCATACAAAGACGTCTACCCACTACATGATACCCGGTCAATAGTAATCCATGTTCGTATCGTACAACCACGCAAGAAATAAAATACCAACAATCACACAAGTCCCCAATTCCCAACATTTACCTCAATTCACAATCATCTATCCAAAATCCCCCAAAATATAACATGTAACAATTCCACAACCAACTAAGAAAAATATATGAGATCACCATAAATACCATTTTGTTGTTCAATATGAAACACTAAAGTTTTGAAATCAAGATCCTATGAGTAATCAAACTTTGGACTCATTACAAATGAATAATAAGCTTGGAGTATCAAGAATAAAGGCGCACCAAGCTTGAAAATCATGGACAAAGGAGAAATTAAGATTTAACGGAACCATCATGTATGGAAATAGATAACAACGACTATCAAGGTGTGAAATCAAGAACAAATGATTATGAAGCTTAGAAATCAAGACCACAAGAACACTCAAGTCTTGGAACCAAGAATAAAGAATATCAAGTATTGAATATCAAGCTTAGAATTCAAAACAAAGGAACAATCATGTATTGAAATCAATAACAAGGGAGAAGTCAAGAGACAAACACATTTCCCTTGAAGACTAGGGTTTGATAGCAAGCAAGGAGATTCAAGGGTTACCCAACAATCACAATATTTTTCACATGGCATCAATTGCAAGAATAGCAAGAATTAAGGATTTGATAACATTTAGAGTGAAGAGATACATATAAATAAACCTAGCCTCAATGTAAAAGAATGGAAGAAAACCCCTACCTTGGTGTTCTTGAAATCTAGGGTTTGATCTTGAATCACTCTTAATTCCTTTGTTTTTCCCTTTTGATCTTGTGTTTTCTCCTTCTTTATTCTTTTCTAAGACTCTCTCTAGGATTCCAAGAGGTGTGGGTAAGGGTGTGGTGAAAGTGTAGAAGAAGAGAGTAGAAAAATGGTGTTCTTGAGAAATTTCGGTTTTGATCTCTATAAGGGTTAACTCTCTCAAGATCTTTGTGTTTTTCTCTCCTTTTCTCTTCTCTTAGGGCTCTAAGATGTTTGGGGTGAGAGTGGGATGGAAGAGTGGGTCAAATGAGGCTTAAAAGGGTGTTTTAAAACACCAAAATCCCGACTTTTATCGGGTGTACCGGTACGCTGTACCGGTACGATTTAGCTACTGGTTCGGGCGTACCGGTACACTTCGACTGCTTCGACTTTCATGGAAGTTTTGACCCATTTAGAGGTCGAATTGGAAAATTGTAATGATATACACTTTTGTAGCCCTAGATGTCTACTATCTAATGTCAAAATTTCAGATCAATTGGACATCAGGATCAAAAGTTATGACTTAAATACTAGAAGGTGTCCCAACTCCTTTTTACCCAAATTTTCTCTAAGTTTGTTTTCACTCCCGGAATACATCCTAGCTTCCAATACACCCCATATTACCTCTCCCATTGTTTTTCGACCTTCCGGATTCAATGGAGAACTTATTTTGACCAAAAAATATTTAGAAACTTCCATAATCCCTCTTCTCAAGTTTACACACCTTCGAAACTTAAACTTTCCAATCCATTCCTAAGCCAACCAAAATCCATCCTAAACCTCTCCAACACATATTTCCACATTTTTACAACAATTATTTACTATATATCTATATACATATACGAAAGAAAATGCGGGGTGTTACAATCCACCACCCTTAAAGAAAGTTTCGTCTTCGAAACTTAATCGTCGAGTTAGTCTCTGAAATTCTCAATAATTTGCGAGACTAGAATCAAAATACATTCCTTCACAAGAATTCATTTATCACCTCTATTCTTAATAATCGTATACGATTGTTCCAACTAATTTCTTTTCATGCCTAACTACTAGATCATAATACTCAATTGTGTACTCATCAAATATCACTTCTCTTTTGAATTTCACCAATCATTTCAATCAACCTCATATTTGCTTCTTACATGTAGCTTCTTCATAAGCATATTAAAATAATTCAAATGCAATTCCACCATTAGGATTACTCATCTTTCCTATACTAACATCATGGTGTAACACAAAATTTGTTAATGGCATCACGGTAAGATTTATCTCAATTCCTGAAAATAGATACAACGTTCTTCAAGATTTCGTCTCTCACAACCCAAGAGGGATTCACAATCTTGAAATCTACCATAATTTCAAATCATAACTACACACTCCACACAAGTCAATGTTCTAAGATCAACTCTTAGATTTCACATCAATTTGTACTTTCTCATAATACTCCTTACCGTCACCATTATAGTCATTAATCCAATAGCTCGCTGCGCACTCTGATATAAATTATAATCCACCGATTCACAAGTCAAAATATGCTACAAGATAAGAACTTCGCATAGATTTGAAAGTTCTGAGAGAGTATCTTAGATTCCACCAAAGTATACAAGTGAAACCTAACCGCACTTGTTTTCCAATTATAGCTTCCAAAATGTGTACACTAACGATCCATCAAATCCATTCAAAAGGAAATTTTGGGTAATTAACCAGCTATAATACTTAAGCTAAAGATCAAATTATATCTCCAAGATATTTGCTCTCGATCTACAATCTTGAGCTAGAACTAATAACCATTTAATCAATTCTTAGTGGCTTTCATTCACATCACAACTCTTTTCATGATACCTATACTTTCGAATCTTTCTGATACCATTCATTACAATATACCTTTTGTAACATATCAAAATGTGAGGATAGACTGTCAAGGATCCCAAAACTAAAATAATCTAAACTAAAATAAGACTCTCGATGATTCATCCCATGTCAAAAGCAAATCTTCATAGGTATCATCCTTGATTCTTCAATTTACTTCTTTAATATTATCACCATCAACCATAAGTTCGAATCTTCTATACTCATACTAACATTCCTCCAGTATAACTAATCATTCCGATCTTAACAAGGTACTAAAAGAGACAAGAAGAAGAACGTCCTATTCCCCCAACACAAATCCAATGACATTAAAAGGTTTCCTAGAACAATAGAAGTTCACCTCAAATTTGGGATATCATCCTCTTTTCAACAATTATTTTCTATATTTGACCTCGAGCTTTTAAGCCTCTATTATCTTTAATCCTAAGATATCTAGGGTCAAAGGTAACTACTGCAACTTTGTCAAGCTTAATAGATTTCCGATCAAGTTTGTGAATACAAGTCAACTATTGATTCCACACTTAACTAAGAGGTTCTTGATGGTTAATGCCTTAGATACTCTAAATGTGGTCAACTAAGGCCACAACGAATTAAGATTACCTAAGTATAACATCCTCCATAAGCATCTTAGGTATGACTCTTCTAAATCATTTATACTTCCAAGTAAATTTTATCAACTCTCTATAATATTTCAAAACAACATGGGTAACCTCAAGTTTGCGGTTATGAAAACACACTCCGATCCATTTAAGAACCATAATCACAATTTCTATCGTTAATCCAAAATAGGCTCTCCTTCGAGGTAACTTTTCCATATTCCATCAATTGGTCATCTTTAAGAATTATTCAACCTCATACATCGCACTCACCATTACCCTCCCAGGGTTTCTATTATAGAACCACAACTACATTCATTCCTTAATTTCTATGCCTTTTAAGTAACACACGTAACCTTCCATACCCTTATCATTAGGAACTTAATTCATATTAGAGAACCTCTAAGTTAACCTTATCTCCACACATCCCAATTGGGTTATCATATCCCTTGATTTCTAAAATATGAGCAATACTATTAGTGGAAGAGAATACTTAAGGTTGACAAGCCCCAAATCATAATCATCTTTTATATTGTTATCCATCAAAAGCACTTCAATCAATATGGGGGTATCTCTCAATCAAAGCCTAAATAATGTGGAAGTTCACTTAAGGATAGGTCCTTCAGAATCTAAGAAGATAGTACAACACTTTATTGTCCAAAGAACACCACAGTGCCGATTTTGCACCAACTACGAAGAATAAACTGATTTGACTCGAGTATTTTGAGCATGCGTGACCTATATGGTTGGAAAAATATACGAGTTAGGGTTCTAACAAAAATAACGGTGCACAATTTAGACTTTTCAATGAAGAGTTATGATTGAATTAGTGAAAGGTAGTCTGCCGGACTGTTTGGTTCCTTTACACTTGTCTAACTCAAGTTTGGGTGTCTTTGTCACACATCCTATCTCATACCCATCTCCAATATAAATAATATGACTCGCTATCAAGATCCATGCCTAATCTCATTTACCAACCAAAAGCCAAATTATCATCCGTTTCCTAGACTAGTCTAAACCACATGATACAAACTAGCGTACCCATTCATGTCTAATACAACCATGTCTACCATCAATTCACAATTTAATTCCTCGATGTGCAAGATATAAACTAAAGTGATATGTAGGATGTCTTGATTTAAGCACAAGGTATATACAACATTTAACTTAACAATTTCCTTCACCCTAAACCTACATCTCTAGTGGTAATCCATAACCTACAGCTCTCATGTAAGACCTAAAGCCTAGGCTCTGATACCAACTTTGTAACGCCCCAAAATCCACCCTGGACGGCATTACATTCTAAAACATTCACAACATGAGAGCGACTAAATAAATTCCATCAATACGGAAATTTCATTCATCATATTTCATTTCCATAGCATTATCCCAAAAGAATAAGCCAAATCATGTCAATTACATCCCAAAAACATTAAACGTAACTTAGCAGCGGAATAACAAAAGATTATATTTTACATGATTCCAAAATAACCCTTCAATCTAATACAAAGAAGGACCGTCGAGATATCCCCCTCCGGATTCCCCATACTTGTCTTCTAACCGATCCTCTTTTACAGCATCACCTGAAAAATGTGTTGGTTTGTAGGGGGTGAGCACTAAGCTCTGTAGGAAAATCCTCCCAAACTCAAACAAAGTGTAGAAAACATGTAAAACAAGTCGGTCTCATTTCACAAATATCATATATAACTTTTGAAGTAAAAACTAGGACATTTAAATAGATCTCAAGTTTAGGGAACAACAGTAATTGAATGAATAAGTGAAACCACTATACAATTAACAAACCATATCCAAATATAATCCAATCCACCAAGACTCTTGTAGAAACCTTCTATGATAGAGTGAACAATAACCAAAATACAATAGATAATCCATTCTACCATAAACCGTTTCCAACAAGTTCTCGCGGAATCCCATACTTCCGGAAACTCTTGTCGAAACCATTTCTGGTACAATGCACGATAACCCACACTGTATGTCCGACACAACCCACGTTACTAATCCGTGATCATTAGTGATAGGAAAAGTTCGTACCCACACGGCGTACAAAGACGTCTACCCATTCCATGTGGTAGGAAAAGTTCATACCCGCGTGGCATACAAAGACGTCTACCCACTACATGATACCCGGTCAATAGTAATCCATGTTCGTATCGTACAACCACGCAAGAAATAAAATACCAACAATCACACAAGTCCCCAATTCCCAACATTTACCTCAATTCACAATCATCTATCCAAAATCCCCCAAAATATAACATGTAACAATTCCACAACCAACTAAGAAAAATATATGAGATCACCATAAATACCATTTTGTTGTTCAATATGAAACACTAAAGTTTTGAAATCAAGATCCTATGAGTAATCAAACTTTGGACTCATTACAAATGAATAATAAGCTTGGAGTATCAAGAATAAAGGCGCATCAAGCTTGAAAATCATGGACAAAGGAGAAATTAAGATTTAACGGAACCATCATGTATGGAAATAGATAACAACGACTATCAAGGTGTGAAATCAAGAACAAATGATTATGAAGCTTAGAAATCAAGACCACAAGAACACTCAAGTCTTGGAACCAAGAATAAAGAATATCAAGTATTGAATATCAAGCTTAGAATTCAAAACAAAGGAACAATCATGTATTGAAATCAATAACAAGGGAGAAGTCAAGAGACAAACACATTTCCCTTGAAGACTAGGGTTTGGTAGCAAGCAAGGAGATTCAAGGGTTACCCAACAATCACAATATTTTTCACATGACATCAATTGCAAGAATAGCAAGAATTAAGGATTTAATAGCATACATATAACATTTAGAGTGAAGAGATACATATAAATAAACCTAGCATCAATGTAAAAGAATGGAAGAAAACCCCTACCTTGGTGTTCTTGAAATCTAGGGTTTGATCTTGAATCACTCTTAATTCCTTTGTTTTTCCCTTTTGATCTTGTGTTTTCTCCTTCTTTATTCTTTTCTAAGACTCTCTCTAGGATTCCAAGAGGTGTGGGTAAGGGTGTAGTGAAAGTGTAGAAGAAGAGAGTAGAAAAATGGTGTTCTTGAGAAATTTCGGTTTTGATCTCTATAAGGGTTAACTCTCTCAAGATCTTTGTGTTTTTCTCTCATTTTCTCTTCTCTTAGGGCTCTAAGATGTTTGGGGTGAGAGTGGGATGGAAGAATTGGTCAAATGAGGCTTAAAAGGGTGTTTTAAAACACCAAAATCCCGACTTTTATCGAGTGTACCGGTACGCTGTACCGGTACGATTTAGCTACTGGTTCGGGCGTACCGGTACGGTACCGTACCGGTACTGTGTACCGGTACACTTCGACTGCTTCGACTTTCAGGGCAGTTTTGACCCATTTAGAGGTCGAATTGGAAAATTTTCATGAGATACACTTTTGTAGCCCTAGATGTCTATTATCTAATGTCAAAATTTCAGATCAATTGAACATCAGGATCAAAAGTTATGACTTAAATACTAGAAGGTGTCCCAACTCCTTTTTACCCAATTTTTCTCTAAGTTTGTTTTCACTCCGGAATACATCCTAGCTTCCAATACACCCCATATTACCTCTCCCAATGTTTTTCGACCTTCCGGATTCAATGGAGAACTTATTTTGACCGAAAAATATTTAGAAACTTCCATAATCCCTCTTCTCAAGTTTACACACCTTCGAAACTTAAACTTTCCAATTCATTCTTAAGCCAACCAAAATCCATCCCAAACCTCTCCAACACATATTTCCACATTTTTACAACAGTTATTTACAATATATCTATATACATATACGAAAGAAAATGCGGGGTGTTACAATACCTATAGTTTCTGAAACTCTTATAATCCTTGGAAAATGAATGTATTTAATATTAAGAAGCAAATTTAAAGAAATTCTCGCTAAAATTCTCCCAATAAATGGATTAATTCACGTGTAAGAGCATCAAAAGCAATGGATCAAATGATGCTTAACCCCTTCCAAATGGATTTGATGAAGTGATGAGAGCATAATATTGCATATTATAGGTCTCATATCATCCATCTTAGTTGTGCTAGTTACTTAATTCCTTTGTTTTAGTTTAGTTTTGTATTTTCATAAAGGAAATTGGTGTTTGCAGGTGAATACGTGTAAAAGTGAGGCTTTGTACACATTTCAATGCCATGTAGGACTTGGAGGATGAGCTAGGAGGTTCAGGAGTCAATCCAATGACACTACAAGCATAATTGAGGAAAAGACATGTTCTATCGGTAGGTCTTCTACCAATTCAACTGAAAGCAGAAATTGATTCTACTAGTAGAAGTTCATTCCTACCGGTAGAAGTAAAACAGAGAGTTGTTCAACCTATAGGTGACTACTGTTCTATCGGTAGGGTTGAAACAAAAAGGTGTTCTGCTAGTAGAAGAGAAGTTTAACCAGTTCGTGCAAAACAGTGAACAGTTCTATCGTTAGGTCATTTTCTACTTCTTACCAATAGGTTATTGTTATTCAGCTACGAGGACAGATTTGGAAAGACAATCTATTGAATATTTTAAAGGTCGTGATTGGTGATCAAAAGGATAAAAATCAGCACAAGACCTCTTATAAATACCTAAGTTTGGCAAAGAGAGAAGGGGGTTCAAATTCATCATAAAAGACTTTCTTTCATCGTTCTTTCTTCTCTCCTATTAGGGTTTTTGTTTTCAAGAGTTCTCTTCCATTGTTCAAGTTACAAGCTTTGCTAATTTCAAGCTCTTAAATTCTTGCAACGCAATTATATTCATTTTCTTCTTGTGAACTATTTACATTCTTGAAATTCAATTTAAGGTATTTTCATTTACTTGCAATTTCAATTCAAGTTTTCCTTACTTTCAATTATAATCATGTGTTCTTTAATTGCTTTCATTTTAAATTCAATAATGAGTGAGTAGTCGTACTCCGGTTTGATCAGGTGAGGGAGTCTCATCCGTGAATTGGGGATTTTGACTCGATTAGAGTTTTTCCAATGATTAAGTATTTTGGATTATTTGAATGATTAAAGTTGAAAATACTTTCGATATGTATATCTTTTTGCTTACCCGTAGACAGTTAAATTTGGCATGGATAATTCTTGAAATCACTACAATCGAAGTGGGTTTAACTCTTTCAAAATCAAATGAACTGACTTGAATACATATTTGTTATTTTCAATTGGGTGTTAAATGAATATTTTCCGTTTGAGTGTGTTTGAGTACAATGTCAAATGATTTATAGAAATTGAGTTAAAATATATATTCATGGTGAGATGAACTGTACCGAATTACCGTCTTCTTTTAATTGTTATTCTTTAGTTACTAGATTCTACAACCAAATCTCTCAAAATTCAGACTTTTAATTTTCTTTTACCTTTCACCACTTGAGCCAACCATTTTTCCTGAGGAGATGATCTCGGTAATCAACTGAGTTACAAATACGATACCCTTTCCTACGCTTAGGAATTCCTTGTTAATTTAACCCACTCAAGAGAGCAAGCATGAAGCATATTGCATTTTCATTGAAGATGCTCCGACCAATGTCTAACCCTGTTAAGAATAACATAAGAAAAACAATCAAAGAACATATCAAAAAATTGCATGATTAAAATCAAACAAAGCCAACATCATCACCAATTTGCTCAACATTGCATAAAAACCTAAAATTCTCAAAAATCAAATTTTTTATTCAAAGTGAACCAAACCCATTAATTATTACACTCAAAATGATCGAAACATTGAATATCATATAACTCTCACATGCAATCTACATATCTTCTCCAAATACTACTCCAATTGTTACTTCAATGCCAAATCCTCTTTGGCCTACAAAAATAAATACAATAGCCTACTTTCTGTAACACCCCGCATTTTCGTTTATATATGTATATAGATGTATATTAAATAATGGTTGTAAAAAAAAATGTGGAGATGTGTAAGGATGTAAGAATAAATTATATAGATTGTAATAGTAGGAGAACGCTAGAGATAAATATGGATTGGGAAGTTGGAGTTTCCAAGACGATTAAACTTGGAAAGGGTGACTAGATGAATTTCTAAATATTTTTAGGACAAAATAAGGTGTCCATTGAATCCGGAAGGTCGAACAACCTTGGGAGAGGTAATATGAGGTGTATTGGAAGCTAAGAAGTATTCCGGAGTGAAAACACACTTAGAGAAAATTTGGGTAAAAAGGAGTTGGGACACCTTCTAGTATTTTGGTCATAAATTTTTACCCTTATATCCAATTGATCTGAAATTTTTACAGTAGATAGTAGACATCTAGGGCTACAAAAGTGTATCTCATGAAAATTTTCCAATTCGACCTCTAAATGGGTCAAAATCGCGCTGGAAGTTGGAACAAAAATCTGACAGTCCAACCGTACCGGTACGCGTACCGGTACGCCGAACTCCAGTAGCCAAACCGTACCGGTACGCGTACCGGTACGCCCGAAGCTTGGCACCGAAAAAGTCGGGATTTT
The DNA here is from genome assembly GCA_951799425.1 of Ilex aquifolium. Classification (NCBI taxonomy): domain Eukaryota; kingdom Viridiplantae; phylum Streptophyta; class Magnoliopsida; order Aquifoliales; family Aquifoliaceae; genus Ilex; species Ilex aquifolium. Next base: position 1,546,274 of record OX637408.1, on the reverse strand, counting down.
GGTGTTTTAAAACACCCTTTTAAGCCTCATTTGACCCATTCTTCCATCCCACTCTCACCCCAAACATCTTAGAGCCCTAAGAGAAGAGAAAAGGAGAGAAAAACACAAAGATCTTGAGAGAGTTACACCTTATAGAGGTCAAAAACCGAAATTTCCTCAACAACACCATTCTTCTACTCTCTTCTTCTACACTTTCACTACACCCTTACCCACACCTCTTGGAATCCTAGAGAGAGTCTTAGAAAAGAATAAAGAAGGAGAAAATACAAGATCAAAAGGGGAAAACAAAGGATTTAAGAGTGATTCAAGATCAAACCCTAGATCTTCAAGAACATCAAGGTAGGGGTTTTCTCTCACTCTCTTACATTGAGGCTAGGGTATTTATATATGTATGTTTTGGCTATCAATGGTATTTATATGCTATGGAATCATCCTCTATTAGGCTTTTTGGTAAAGATTACATGTTTTGAACAATGTTAGGGTTGAATACCCATGAAATCTCTTTTTATGTTTTAAAACCCTAGTTTGTGGAGAGTGATGTATTTCTTCTTAAATGCTTTCTCTATTATGAACTTTGAAAATCGTAGTTGTTTGTGTTGGGTAGCAAAAATAATGTTATTGTGATCTCATGTATTTCTTGGTTAGCCATTATAAAATGTCATATGCTTAATTTGGGGGTTTTGGATAAATGATTGTAAATTGAGATAAATATTGGAATTGGATGCTTGAGAATCAATAAATGGGGGTGGAGGTTGCTCTTAAGTATGCCACCTACCGGAATAAATGGGGGTGGAGGTTGCTCTTAAGTATGCCACCTACCGGAATAAATGGGGGTGGAGGTTGCTCTTAAGTATGCCACTTACCAGAATAAAAGGGGGTGGAGGTTGCTCTTAAGTATGCCACCTACCGGAATAAAGGGGGGTGGAGGTTGCTCTAAAGTATGCCACCTACCGGAAGAATTGTTGGGAATTGTTTATGGCCATTAATGTCAAGTTATGAATTATTGTAGTATTGTGGAAAATGGTTTCCTATAAGAACTTGTGGGAGTATGGGATTCCACAAGGTCTTGTGGGAAACCGGTTTATATTTCGGAAAATTGATATGTCTTGGATCTTGGTTTCTTTTACTGTTCATTTAAATTACTGTCGCTACTTAAACTTGAGATCCATTTTAAAATGTCCCTGTTTTACTTCAAAGATTATATATGCTATTTGTGAAATGAGACCGGCCATTTTATATACTATTATAAACCTTGTTCGAGTTTGGGAGGAATGTTGCTACAGAGCTTAGTGCTCACCCCCTACAAACAACATATTTCAGGTCTTGGTATAGAGGAGGAGCTCGGAACTGACGAGCCGGAATATTGGGAAGCTCCTATAGGAGGGAATGTGGATCCCGAGATGGACCTGTAGAGACATAGCTTCCTTTGTAATAGACTTGAGAATTTATTTTGAAATCATTTGAAGTTTAGTTTTCTTTTGTTATTCCGCTGCTAAGTTACGTTTGATAATTTGAGATGTAAATGCCATATCTTGGCTTATTCTTTTGGGATAATATTGTAAATTTTATGGATGATGAATGGAAATATTTTCTTATTGATGAAATTATATTAGTGCTCTCATGTTGTGAATGGTCTTAGAATGTAATGCCGTCCAGGGTGGTATTTGGGGCGTTACACTTTCACACATAGGTGAATGTTCATGGAAAGACATAATTATTGAGAAAGAGGGCCATTGGAAATTGAGTTCAAATTGATGAAACTAATGGCAACTTCATTGCTTGGGTTACTAATTCTAATTTTCTAATTCAGAAAATGCAACACATAGCCCAAAACACATATGCGCATCGAGACAAATACAACCAGACCTTCTCAGGTGAACCTAGAGTCAAGCTCAGCATAATTAAGAAGCAAGCTTGCCGTCGAGATCGCCTTCGTTCACCTCTTCAAAGCAATTAGAGAAGTAGTAGTAAATAGAGAAGTAAACAGAGTAGAAACAAGAGAAGTAATACTTACATTTCAAGCCAAAAATTAAGTGAGCTCAAAAAAAAAAAAAAAAAACAAAGAAGCCAAGGATTACATACCTGATATGCTTTTAATGAAAGATCGAGAACCTCTTTCCTATCATTTCCCTTATTGAACACAAATTGGATAAGATAGGATTTAACAATTTAATTAACATCAAGGAAAATGATATGCTGTTAGAGGAAGTGAAGCACACAACATTGAACTGAATCAATAAACAAAATTTTGCCAGCTTGAAAAGCCAAAAGTTGTTCAGCCACTTATAAGGAGAACACTGTTAGTCAAAATGAATTTAAGATTTGTGAAAGACATGAATTTTCTTGACACCCAAGTGTAGGTGGTCAAGTGTAGTAATAACTCGGTAATTTCAAGGTCAATCCACAGGGAATTTGGAACACAAGAAAGGTGAAATGAGAATTCGAATTGAGAATATTGATTATTGGTGAAATTTCATAAGTTTACAGAGTACAATCCTTTGTTAAAATCATTCATTCAATCTTTATATTGAAAAAGATATAATCTTGAAAGAACAATCAAATAATAATTGCATTAAATAAATATTCAGTACACAATTATAAAACCATGCCCTGGCTAGAAAGTACAAGGAAATTACTCACAACCAATGAGAAAATCTTCCTACAAGGATAAGGAAAAGGGTTCTTCAGAAGAGTCTCGGGAGGATCCCCAAAAAAGGTTAACTTTTCCTATTTATATATTTCTTAAAAAGAATAATGAAAAATCAGAATTAAAATTAATAACGAAATCTACTAGGGCAAAGCTGAAGTTCCCAACTCAGGAGGCACGTTCGAACGGTGGCCAGCAGTTCAAATGGTGGCATCACATTATAGGTGTTCGAACGGTGGCCAGCAGTTCGAACGGTGGCCAGCAGTTCAAACGGTTGCATCAAATTATACGCGTTCGAACAGATGGAGGATGTATTGTAAAAAAAATAGCATTTAGACAGATCCTTTGCGTTCAAAGGGTTCAAAACCACTGGAAATTGCATCTTGGCTTGGGCATTCGAACGGTTGGGACCCATTCGAAAGTTATAATGCCCCTAGCATTCTCTCCTTTGCTCCTTGTAAAACATCCTTATGTTCGAACGGGTGGGGACCGTTCAAACGGTTCTCCTTGACCAGCACGCTTTAACTTCTCCTCCCATTTCTTCAGAGACGATCATTCTTTTATTCTTAGGTCACTGCTTTTTATTACACTTTGTTGTCCCTTATCTTCACTTTATTCTCCTCTTGATTGGTTACTTCTCCAAATCGCTTATTTCACCACATTTAACCTGAAAATCATTAAAATTTCAGTGTCGCCACTGTACACCGAAATCTTCCCATTCTTTCTAGCCTACAAATTCGGCAAAATTCATCAAATCTTTCCGAGTTTCCTTCTCCGAAAATAATTAACCGTCATTACCCAAACCACTTCTATTCAAATTTCAAACAGGTTACAGATCATAAGAGAAAAATTCGATTTTACTCTTCAAGTTCCGTTGACGAAGTTACTGTTACTTTCTCTGCATTTAAAACATCTTCACAAACTTTGGGATTCATAAAAAGATTGAAAGGTATATGATTTTACATGATATTTGATGTTTATTTTATGGTTTTAAAAAACTTTTACATACTATATCGTTCAAACTGTCAATAGTTTTTTTTTTTTTTTTGCACAATAAAATTGTTATTCCTTGTTACTATATTAAATTGTTATGTATTATGATTTTGTTGTTTTTTCGTTGTGTAATACATTCGAAATTTCTTGGTTGTGTTTTTGTGGAATATATCATGTTACTGTGTGAGTACTTCAAAATGTTTCTCATAATGTCGATATCTTGATGTTCCTGATTGGTGTTGAGTGTCCTAATTCAACCATCGACGGTGTGTTACTACTAGAAATTTGTAAATTTTTAATTTGCGGATTATATTTTCACTATAATATTTCGAAAATTGATGTTACTGTGAACACCATATAGCCTTGTAGTTTGTGAAAGTCGATGTGTTACTGAGCACAATACTTTGATGTTACTGTGAAAATTAAAAGTGTATGTTACATAATATACATCTAAAATGTTTGCAATTGAAAGTGAAAAAGTGAAAATTGAGGTTGGACAATGTTATGTATAGTGTAATCTTCAAACCATAAAATTGTAACATATGGACTCTAAAATTGTGTTTGTCTGATGTTACTCAAGATGATGTTACTGTGATTTAGTTAATATTTTAATGTTACTAACCTGATGTTACTATGTTTACATCATGTAATTTGGTGGAACTGTTCATGGACAGGAAATAGAAGAGAAGTTGAAACCAACACAACTTAACGCTTTACGGATACATATGGTGACTACATTCATAAACCATGGGAATGCAAGGATTGTTGAAGACTACAAGACAAGATCAAGATTGAAAAAAAAAGTACCAAAAAAATCAGAATTGGTGATGTTGTAAAGCTATTCATTCTTTAGCTAATTGTAAGTTTGGTTAGAAGTTGGATGTAATTGTTTACAGTTTGGTACTTAATTTAAATGGACAATTCAAACATGCAGAATTGTGGTTGGGATGTTACATCTTGATATTAAATTGATATGTTGATGTAGGTTTGGGAATTTGTTTGTAATGGAATGTTTGGTAAACAAAGGAAACTCTGTCCAATTTGTAAGTCCAATAGTAACTCAAATAGTAACATGTGAAAAAATGTCCCAACGAACATAATCATTCAATTTTAGAATGTTGAAATTGTGTTGTATGTGGAATTGATATGTTAAAATCAATGAATTTGTAATATTGTTACACGATTGGTTACTGTCAGTAATGATCATCAAATAGTAACCTTGGCAGTAACAGCATTAGTAATACAGTGTGTCACATTGACAGTAACATGGATCATATGTTGTCCATGCAAGAAGAATACTACATTATTAACTTATCACACTGCATAACCCATTATATTCCTAATGTGTAACATTATAAACTCGGAAACTGAATCAAAATCAACATATAATTTGAATTTGAATTGATAAGGTAATCTTGTGATCTGAATTAATTAGTCAATCAGGAAATCTTGATAAAGAAATCTTATTGTCCGATTGTGAAACCCGGGAAAATTTGAAATTTTTCTGAAAAAGGGCAAAATGGTAATTTGTCATTACTGCACGTATTTGAAATACATATGTTCTAGACCTCGGATGAGGAAACGGAGTGCGTCGTTGGATTCGCAACGCGAAATCTAGTGACCACCAGAAATTTCGTTGAATTTCGAGATAGTCGGATTTTGCACGTAGTTCGAGACGACTGCGTGGCGATTGACCTTTTAAAGGTCCCCAAAAACGAGAAATATTAAATTTCCTTAAAATTAAGTTAAATTTTAAATAAAATTAAATTGAAGTTAAACCGAGATCAAATAAATCGTTTCGGGATAAAATCGGACCCGATTAAGTGGGGGACATGTGGCGCGACTCGGGCCAAGTCTTAAAAAGTATAAAAGGGGCAAAATATCTGAAAAATCAGATATTCTATACCCATTTGGCCGGCTGGTTCAAGCGTGAGAAAAGAGAAAGAGAGAAAATCAATTCTTCAAGTCTTCTCTCTTGGATTCCCGGAGCTCCGTCGCTCGGATCAACAAGAACCAAGAATTAAAGTTGCTCTACGCGGTGAGGGCTTCGACTACGTACCAAAAACAAGGCGTTTCACCGAATATCCAAGGGTGAAGTTTGGGGAAAGTCTTGGTTTTTGAGTGATTTTGGTGTATAGAGATTGCCTACATCTCTATTGAGGTAGGGGTTATTCCTATCTTGGATCATTCTACCCTAGGTGTAGCTAGGTTAAGGATATATATATATATATATATATATACATGCATGTGTAATGATGTATATATGTGTTTATGGTTATGAGTATAAAAAGGTGAGCATGAAATTGGTTTAGGCTAGATCCTAGTTTAATTTTGATATAAGGATGTTACATGTAATTCATCATATGACTTATGGCTATTGGAGGCATGCTATGTGTTATGAAATGTGCCTTGAAAGTGTTGGATAAGCATGCTATGAGTTTATACATTGTGCCTATAAGGTGTTTGATAAAATGCCTTGATTGTTTAAATGGTTATTTGATGCCATTGGAATCACATGTTTGAATGTGTTATGGATGTGTTGACATATGCTCATTGATATGTTGTTTATGATGGTTTATGGAATTTACATGCTTATGATTTAAATTCCATGGAATGTGAAGATATGTGTTGATTATTGCTCATGTAGTATACATTACATATTGGGCATGATCATGGCATCACATTCATGGGACAATTGCATGAGTGTTGGTGTGTGGGAGATGCATAGATTTAATCGACACCTTGTTTGGTGCTTAATATGTGGGCTCGGGAGAAATTGGATCGACGATCCTTTTTGAGTCGCATGTTGCATAAGGAAAACTTGTGTTGGGTATAGCAAGAAGGGGCATGGCGACTTCCTTGGGTGCAAAACCCTAAACCACTTGGTTGAGTCACTTGGCCGGCGGTGAGATTCCAGAAAAGTGACACGGTGTACGGAACTGGCGGTGTGATTCCGAAAATCCGTTGCCCAAAAAAAACACAAGGATTTGGTTATAAAAACACCCATTCAATGAGTAGATTCCAATAATGATCGGATTTCATAACGATCATTGGAAGGATTTTTCCGTCAATAGACGGGTTGCATTACACTTTGGCGTTGCATTGTGTTGTGTGAGTCGGTGAGGACTCGGGTTGAAATGCATGGGTGAGTGTCACTTCATTCCATGGCATAGCATTGTTGCATTCCATCATAGAATGCATAAGTATGAGAAATGATTAATTATATGTTTATGTGATGATTACATGAGCATGTGCATTTAGGGGAAGAGTAACCTCTATAGGTTTATCTCTACTGGGCGTTGTGCTCACCCTATACGGGAAACAATTTCAGGTGTCGGGTTTACACCGACGATTGGCTCCCATGGAGAGCATCAAGGGTGAAGGGGGCCTAAGTGCGGCCTTATCTCAAGATTTTGTAAACCTTTTGTTTTACAATGGTTTATGACATGTAAATTTTGTATAAACAAACTTATTTCATTCCCTTTTTGAATTATATTTGTATGGGATAGATTGTAATGGTCGTGTATGGATCTTGTGCAAAATGTAAAAATATAGTTGTACATGTATTGGATGATGTGGAATTGAGTTAGGATGAATTGGAAATGAAAAATGGAGCAAGAAAGCAAATCTGGGCAGCAACTACCGGTAGTCAATGGGTAACTACCGGTAGTCGACTGTCCAGTGTGTATTGGCTACCGGTAGTCAACCGGTAGTCAACTGTCTGCCCGGACCAGTCTTCGTAGAACTGTCATAACTTTTGATCCAACCGTTGGATTGAGCTGAAATTTTGCAACAACATAGTAGACATCTAGATCTACAACTTTCATGTTTTGAACTTTTCCAGATTATGAAGTGATCATGGTCAAAATAGAGGAAAACAGAGGGGTTTCCACCAGATTGGTGCTAGTGTTGGTGCCTTCGTTACCAAACATCAACACCTCCTTAATTTCGTCACTTCTAAGCCTCCCAATCTTCGTGTAACATGTTCATATCTTCCCAAACATGGTTGAAACGTTTGGGATGAATATGGAATGAGTTATAAACCCGGTAAATGGGATACTTCTCGTGAGATGTCGAACCTAACGGCACTCACGGCCATTCCGCGAGTTGACGGGTTGTCAACGGGACCCCCGGATTTTGGGGTGTCACACCGATTATACACATTACATATATTCTTCAGTTAATTATCAGCATTTTTAATGAAAAATGATTTTCATATATAACTCAAACTAAGGTTTTCATATATACTTTAAAGATCTAACTTATTTGATTTTTCATAACTTGCCAAAACTAACACCGTTAGGGGTAATATTGAGATTTAAAAAAAAAGTGGACTTAATAACTAATAGATAAGTTTAAGCATGGACTTAGTCCCCCATAAGTTTCCTTGTCGGACTTATCTCCAAACAAGTACATGTAGGGGGACTCACCTCCAATTTTTATTAAAATTTAATGAATTTAATTTTTTTTGTGGGACTAGTGATGTACTTAAAATTATGAGACCTTCTAAAAATTTGGGACATAAAACCCAAATTTTTTTTTTAATACTGTTGAGCCGGCCCTGATTCGGGTTTGATAAACCCAACAGAAAGTGTTTTGAGACCTGGCTTGAGTGGGGTGTCTCAAAAGTGGTAATTGCTGCTCCAGTCTATTTGAGTAATGCCCAAAAGAAGGAAATCGAATCCGCTGGGGAAATTGCGGGTTTAGATATGCTTGAGATTGTTGATAAGCCGATTGCCGCTGCACTCTGTTGTAAGTAACACATGTGATGGCGTTAATCCAGTGTTAAATCAGGCGGTAATGCCTTCGGTGTCTCAATCCTTGAGATCCCTAATGGATTTATCAAGGTAAGTTGTTTATTTGTGGCCAACTTCCGATTTTTTTTCTGTTTGTTGATTCGTATTTATTCCTTTTTTCAACTTCTTTGGTACAGGTAAAAGCTAAAAATGGTGACTTATTCCTGGGTGGTGTGGATTTTGACCATGTTCTAGTGGAGTACTTGTTTGATGAGATTAGAAGGTTATATTCTTTAGATATCTCTAGAGACGGAATAGTTATGATGAGGCTAAAAGAGGCTGCCAAGAAAGCAAAGATGGAACTCTCATCCTCTCTTCAGGCTCTGGTACATGTTCATTACATCATGGTGTTTGGATTGGACCCAATACATGCAAACATCACTGTTTTTCGTTCAAAATTTAAAGAATTAGTGGAATGCTAGATTGACAGAATCACTGCAGTAACTGTTTGAAAGATGCAAGCATTTCTGTTGAGAAAATTGATGAAGTTATATTGGTTGAGGGGGGTGGCTATAGTTCCTCGGGTACAGCAAATTGTTCGAGAATTTTTTGAAAAATCTCCTATTTATGTGGGTGAATCCAGGTGAAGCTGTGGTTGTTGGTGCTGCTTTACAGGGTGCCCTTATGATTGAAGATGAGAGAAAACTAGTGTCTGGCACAATTCCACTATTTCTTGGGATTGAGACCATTGGGGGAGACTTCATGAGAACTATCAACCGATCGAACTCACCGGAAGATGAAACATATCCACGTGGTGAGAAGCTTGCTTGCATTCGCATTCTGCAGGGTGAGCAGGAGAATGCTTCAAGTAATAAGATTCTTGGAGATCTCAATTTAATATTACCTCAGGCACCAAAAGGTGTAGTTTATATTGACTTGACTTTTTATGTTGACATAGATGGCGTTCTCACTGTTTACTACCTACGGTAAAGATAAGGATACAGGCAAGAAGGAGGATAAATTTGTGAAAAAGGGCAAACTTTGTTTTGAGTTAGAAGCATGGCAAAGCTCAAAATGCAAAGGCGTGGGTTTATTTTGCACAAAAAGAGGAAAGGGATGTCAGAGAAACTTATTGTCGAACTAGAAGGCTTGGTGGCTGATTTGTTAGAGGTAAGAGATTCTGAAAACATCTTGGCAAATTCAAAAATTAGAGCAGATGCAATGGATGAAGAATTTGCCCTACAAGATTTATGCAAATAGTGACGATTTTTAGGACGGAACTAGTAATGATAAAGTGTAGTGATGATTGTAGCGATCAGTGCTAGCAGGAGATGGGTGACCCGGGAATACTCCCATCTTTGGCTTACTCATAACTACTGATATGTTATGCTATGAATTCCTTAAAGCTATGTATTGACAAAGCTAAACCTTGGAATGTAAAGGCAACGATTCTAGTAGATATTATAGTGGAAGGCTGATCCCCCAACTATTTTACCTGATCGGTCATCACTGTCCATTTGCATGTAATCGATCTATTTTATGAACTTCCAGAGCCATTGACACGGGGGATAGATGTTTTCTTTAGACTATGTCATGCATGCTAGACATGTTTTATCTCTCTCTCTCTCTCTTCAGCGACCACCCAAGTTAGTTCCCCTCCCCCGTCTCTCTTTCTCCACCCTCATTTTCTTCCCAACCCCTCTCACACCCAAAACCCCTATGCAACACAACACAACACACACACTCACACCACACACACACGTCACCATCTCCCAGCCCCCCCCCGCGCCAAAAAAAAAAAACAAGGACTTTAATAATTAAATTATTGTAGCTTTACTGTCTTCTTCGTCCCATTCACTTACACACTATAACACTCTCTCTCTCTCTCTCACACACACACATACATGCACACATACACACAATTTTCACACAACGGTTTTAAAAAATCTTTTTGTTGAAAAATACTCAAGAACCATACACGGACTGATCCAATTCTATTTTAACTCTAATCCTCCTAAATCTATTAAACCAATAGATTATCTTAAGTCTCTACGTCATTACCTTTGTCCTAAGTTTAAAGGTGCATTCAAAATGTAAATGATGATTACAGCAATTGAAGACGTTGGCCCAAATTGGAACTTGAAGAGGTTAGCGTTGGTCACCAGAAGACCGAAATCTTTAACTTTGTGATTCTGAACCATCTTTATCATGCTTTCAACTATAGCAAAAAGTTGTTAATCAATTCCCTTCTTGTGTATGATAAAGAGTTCGAGAAACAAACAGAAAACTCACCAATGAGGAAGACACAACACCCCATCAGGTGATTAGTGTTAAAAAGGAATGTCTTTTTGAAGAGGTTTATATCGTGTGCTTGGCCAAACATGGCATAGCTGGAGGATTGGCAAAATGCATCTTCATCTCACCTCCATCCAATTTTGTAAACTAGAACCAATTTGAGGAAAATGAACCACCACCGATCAATATTGCATGCAAAACCATAAAACCAATCTGAAAATAGGAAGGGCTGCCATTGCAGATAGGGTTGTTAATCAAGCCAAGCTTGAACATTATTTAAGGCTCGTTTATGTGTTAATTGTTAAACGAGTCAGCTCGTTAATGTGTAAATTAGGCTTGACAAAGGCTCGAATTCAGCTCGATTAACAGCCCTAATTGCAGAGGATCAGATTTACGAAGCTTTGTCAAAAGAATTCAGGTACTAATTGCATAGTGATACTAAAAAAGCTGTCTCTAAATGGTCAAATGGGAGGTTTTCTAGTAGTTCAGTTTCCATTTTCAAGCAGTCACTTGGAACAAGAAGCCTTGTTTATTAAAATCCCAATCAAAACAATCTTACAAGATTTTGAACTCAAGAATCACAAGTACATGACAAGGAAGTTTTTCATTGAGTTTTCAATTACAAAACCAAATTTATGTTCCAAGTTCCAATCAGTAGAAACACATATGGCCCCATATGGATCACTCAATGAACAGTCTAACATGAACAGAAATGTACGGCATTAACACCTGCAAAATGTCTAGACGCCTGCAATGCAGCCCTCTCTTGAACTGCCACAACCAAATTTATTGTTCGTTAAGTCAAATTTATTGCACAACCATATCCCAAGCAGACTTATGTGGTTAAGTCAACTTGTGAATGGTTTTCATATCAGCAGCTTCCTGGAGGGTCCCCTTCTCGACATTGTCCCACCACTTCAAAAGGAAATTGTCCACGACGAGTCTGAACCAAGGGGACAGCTTCAGACCGCCCTCACCAGCATCAGCTTTTGCTAGCAGCTCTTTCAATTGATCTCGGTTCACGTATTTAATGTCAGCAACTTCATCAGGGTTGGGGTTCACGCTGACATCCCGTACAATGAAGAGAAGGTAATCAACTGCATATTACACAACAGTTGGGGATCAGCATCACAGTATACATTTCTATGTCTGTGTTTGTTTACATGGCTGTGGCTGTGTTAGTTCTTAGTGTATTTCACTACAAACGTAGACAATCAGCTGTCCCATGGATTTTTCTTAAGATTGGAATTGGGGCTGAATAAATATAAGTTAAAAGCAATCTACCAGTCAAGTTTACAAGTTAAAATGAATAAACATAGTTCCATGCAGGACTGGAAAGCTACCACTAGAATAAGTCACTACACTCATGAGAATGAAATTACGTTGGATGGATATTTGGAGAGCCAAAGATGCGCCCCTATTCAAAACTTCCAAAATGACAGGGACAAAAGCATATAAAACACACACAGATTGAAAATGAATCGAGGATTATTACGTTCATGCTCTCCCCATTTCCCATCAGATGGTGCCTTGTACAGCATACGACCCAATGGCACGAACTGACCAACTGGAACATCTTCAGCAGGAATGCCTAGTTCATCCAAGAGCTTCCTCTGTGCAGCATTCCTCACCCCTAGTAAGAAATTGAAATATAAACCTAATGATAAAAGTTAATGGCAACTAAAATTAGTAGGTCTTCCACTGGAAACGTAAACAGAAATTAATACCAAGAGCATTCTCGTCAATAAGCTCAGATTCTCGGTACAACGGATGGCTGCAGCAGGTGTTTGTCCACACCAGAGGGAAAGTTACCTTTGTTGCAGATCGTTGCTGCACTTATAACACCAATTATCAACATAGAGTAATCATGCCCTACTGAACTGCAAATTCATTAGTGCAATTTTTACCAAACCTACATAGTAATCAACAAATAGCTAGCCAGGAAGTGATCGCATAAAAGATGAGTAGATAAAAAGATTGGTATCCTCTATTATGTGTATGATCCAACCCAAGTTGAGCAACCGTACAAAAATTATTCCAGCCATTTTGATTTAGTAGTTGTTAGTTATGAATCGTCAAACGTAGCTTGATTTAAAACCTTTCACGAACCTCCAGGATCATGACACACTGATATTTAATTGAAGCAAGTTTTTTCCCCTGATAGAACATGATTGTAACATAAATAAAATGGATAAAACGTACATGAGAGGATAAAGAGCCGTCATAGCAAGGCAATACAAAAGGTAAAAAGAAAAAACAAACTAAAGGAAAATACATCCATGTCTCAATATTTTTCGCACACTTGAGTCCAATGATCTTAAAATTAAGAATGGGGCATCATGGCATCCCTTCAATTCTTTAGACATTGACAAATTCTTTAGACATTGACAAACTCTGTATCTTCAAAGATCTTCCCATTTCTTTAAAACCAAACCACCCAAAATAATGCCAACACCAAACTTTTCCATAAAATCTTGGCTTCATTCTAAGACCAAGACCTTCGAAGTCAATAACAAATACGGAGTCACAATGCCTTGGAATCACCCAAGGAATGTCAAAATTGCCATGCGACTATTCCACAATTTAGAGACATAGGAGCAATGGCGAAACAGGTGACCCATGCATTCCACCTCATTCTTAAAAAGTATGTACCTCGGCAGTTGAAAAGAATATGATGGTCTTCAACTTGCTAACTAAAGCAAATTGTAGTCAATTACAGCCCCATGATTATGTAATAAAAGACCAGCAAAATGATTTCAATGCTCAGGAATCTCCCATCTTGTGGTAAATTTAAAGAGACCACGAATTACATCTCTGCTTGCATCTCCATACAAAATTTTCCCTGAATGAACTTCAAGTCCGCTACTTTCAGAAGTAATAAAGCTAATTTTTTCTTTTTCTTTTGTTCTCTTGGGCTCTTGTCGCAATGGAGTGGTGGGGGTAGGTCATGACGTTAATACAATCTCCACGAACCGTTGGTAGATTTTTACCCCCCACCCCACCCCACCCCACCCCACCCCAAAAAAACAATGATTATGGAATAAAAGACCAACAAAATGATTTCAATGCTCAGTAATCTCCCATCTTGTGGTAAATTTAAAGAGACCACGAATTACATCTCTGCTTGCATCTCCATACAAAATTTTCCCTGAATGAACTTCAAGTCCGCTGCTTTCAGAAGTAATAAAGCTAATCTTTTCTTCTCTTGGGCTCTTGTCCCAATGGAGTGGTGGGGGTAGGTCATGACATTAATACAATCTCCATGAACTACATTATTGATACTTGAAACTAAAATTATCCCGTTGGTAGATTATTACCCCCCCAACCCCAACCCCAACCCCAAAAAAAAAACAAGAAGCGCATAATTTGGGGCTAAATAAAAGTTCATCAGGATGTCATGCTCAAGGAAAAAGATATTTCTACTCCGACTCCACCACACGAATTAGAGTATCTCTGTGAACCTCACTTTCAATAACTCCCTAAAACTAGTCTACACGTGAGAGGACATGTTGAAATATAAATACTTAATTTATACCCTTCTAAAAACATAAAATTTTGGAGTAAATGGTAGTGTCATGGTTGCATGTTTTCTCACTGAAGGGACATCAAGCTATTTATAAAATTAATCTCTTTTCCTAACTCTGTAGCTTGCTCCTAGTACACTATGCATCTTCTATCATAATTTTCTACAATGTTGTAGTGCAACGCCCCAAAATCCACAATGGAGATATTAGCCATCTATCAACCATCATTAAAATAATAAAACCATCCATCTTTAATAAATAACTAAATCAATCCCAATAAAACATCAATAATTTCTTAAAATTACATCCTAAAACCATAATACTATCTTGCAACTAATCAATAAAGAAATATTCAATAAACATTGTCTAATAACTGAACTTCAAAAATTTTAACTAGAAAGAAAATTTCTAAGCCTCAACGTCTAGATCCACATCTCGATCTGCTGCCACCTCAAAGTTAACCTGCTCACCTAAGGTTATTTCTTCCTCGAGTCCAAAATCTGAAATATATATATATATTGTAGGAAAACCTTCTCAAACTCAAATAAGATTTAGAAATCAGAAAACAGGTAAGTCTCAGTTTGAAAAATAACACATAATTTTGAGATAAAACAATGACACTTAGTAACAATCTCAAACTTATGGTAAAAAATAATAAAGTTCATAATAGGATAGAATCATTCACAAACTAAAACTCATAACTCAATATCTCGTGTGTGTAGGTTGACTAGCATGAATCTATAAACCAAACATATCTGGTCCATACTACACCACAATTATAAACCATCCAATCAATCCCCGCTGGGCCATAATACTTTAGGAAAGACATATACCGATGCATCGGCAACGACGAATCCTTCTCAAGACTAGTATATTAACCTCCAGCCTCGATCACTGTGTGAACGGATAGTGCAAATCTTTGAACCTCACAAGGAACTAAACAATTCTACTACGAGTGATAGGAAACCTTCAAACCCCTCGAGGAAAGCAAAAACATCTAAATATTTTACGATATAGATTTGAGTGAAACTAACATTTATCGCACCTACCCATACAAGATATAATTTCATACTTCCACAAAATCCATCTTTCCACAATTCACAATTCCACAATTTTTTAAATACAAAAGTAATTTAATTGAAATATACAAGAGATCGTAGAAAAGAAGTGTTCATGTTCACAATATTTAAGATCTAGGGTTTTTAAATCAAGAATGAATAAATCTTAGAAGCAAATCATGTATTTTGTTCATGAAATGAATCATGTGTTCCAACAAACGTAAAAGTATTTATACTGTAATAAGGATGAATAAGATATAATTATATAGCACAAATCATCAACGATTGAATCTGAGAAAAAACCCCTACCTTAATCCATAGATAATTGAACCTAACACGTTTTGATACGATTACCACGCGTTAATCTTTCAAGATTTAGCCCGTTCTTCCTCCTTTTCTTCTCCTCAAACATTCCTAGACTTCTTGGGATTGAAAAATAGGTAAAAACACTTCAAATTGCAGCCCTAGAGTATTTATAGGATGAAAAACGAAAAAAAATCCTAAAAACTGAGCACTGCTATTTTTAGCACGGCGTCCGGATGGTTCTGGGGGCTTTTTTGGACAGTACCCACTATATTTCTCCTTTATTCTCATGATACACACAATTTCATTTTTGGGACAGATGTCTAGACGGTTCTTTGGGCACATCCAGACGGTGGTAGCTTTCTATCCAACCTTTCGACTCAATTTTGACCTAATTAGAGGTCGATTCACAAAATTTTCATGAAATACACTTTTGTAACCCTTAAAGTTGACTTTCTAAAAAGTTATGGCCAAAATACTGAGGTAGTATCAAATTGCTTCCTACCCGAATTCTCTCTAAAATGCGTTAACTCCGGAATACTTCCAAACTTCTAATACATATTATACTACCTCTCCCAAGGTTTCTCGACCTTCTAGATTCAATGGTAGCCTTATTTTGACCTAAAAACCTTTGAAAAATTATCTAACCACCTTTCTCTAGCTTAAGCACCTATGAAACTAAATTTCACCCAAAAGTCAATATGCGTGAAACTTAAACTTCATGATTATTCCTTCAACAACGATTCAAACTTCTAATCATCATTTGAAAGTACTCTTAAAATTTTGTTCATCTTTCAATTTTGTACGGGGTCTTACAATTCACCACCCTAAAAGAAAATTTTGTCCTCGGAACTTAATCTTCGATTTAGTCTATCTAATTCCAATTGGCGACAAGGTTTCAACTTCTGTTCATCCTTTAAGCATCAAATCCAAGATCAAAAGAGATTTCTCATATTCTAAATTTTAAATACATCCCTTCAACTTGTACCGTCATTGTAGTTATTAGAAGTCCCCAAACTTGAGCTCAAATCAAAAAGCCAAACAATCCTCTTCATAACTCACACGCATCCGGATTCTTACTTTTTTATCAATCTTAATATCTCCACACTATCCACCAACTCAATTAAGACCAATTATTTTCTCTCTCTCTTAAGTATTCATTCTCAATCTATAACCTTGAGCTAGGATCAATAAACCATATAATCAATTCTTAGTGGCTTTCATTAATTTCTCAATTCTTTTCATGATATATATACTCTTGAATTTTTATGATATAATCCGATACAATATATTTCTTATAATATAATATAAGGTATGATAGACTGCCAAGGATTCCAAAATATCTCTCAATTCAATACCACCAGATTTCTTGTGATATAATAAAAATCAAAACAAGGCTCCCAATGAATCAATTACTGTCCCTCAATTTAACCACATTAATCATCATAGCCTTAATGAGAATTAATAATTTCCAAGATTATAATGATCTCCTGTCCTAGAACTTCCTTAAAAGCTTATTCACTCATGTTAAAGCCAATTTGCATAGGTATTGATATTGATTCCTCATATTACATTCCAATCATCACAACTATCCGTAAATATTTCATTTTCGAAGATTATAATCTTCACTACTCATAACAACGATCCTCTAGTCTACCTATTCAAATTTATCTTAATGATGTATTAAGATACACAGGAAAACTCTATACTATACAACATACCAATCATGCCCCAATAAAGTTCAGACTAAGCATTAGGTATCATTCTTATCCCAATAATTGTCCCCTATATTTGACCTCGAACTTTTGAACACCTATAGTATTTAGTCCAACAATTTTGAGAGTCAAAGATAACTATAAAATTTAATTCAACTTCCTAAATTTCATTTCCATATGTCTCTAAATTCGTAGCCATATCCTTGACCACTATTTACAATTAAAATTTATGGGTATAAAGGCAACTATCAATTCACCTTCAATCAAGAGATTCCTACTTGTTAACAACTTAAAAAGAGTCTAAGAGTAGTGAACTAAGCCTACAACAAAATAAGATTACCTAAGTACAGTGTCCTCAATGAATGTTTTGCTTACGATCTTTTTAAGTAATTAGTACTTCCAAAATAACCTTAGTCAACTCTCCGTAATATTCTAAAACCAAAATTGATAACCTCAAATATGTGGTTATAGAACAATCTCCAATCCGTCTAAGAAGCATAACCACAATTGCTACCCTTATTCTTAGAACTGACACCCATTCGTGATTATTTCATCATATTCCTCAAATTAATCATATTTGAACATTGTATTCACGCAAAGGGAAGATATATCACTCTCAAAAATTTTCTACCATAAGGTAAAAAAAAAAATCCCCATAGTTAATCAATTTCCTAGCTGAGTCTTTCCAATAATTTAATAAAACACTTTGTACTAAGCCTTGACTATCTAAGGATACCCTAGTTTATCTTATCTACATACAACAAACAAAATCACTACTATTCGTTGTTTTTCAAGAGTTCAGGCAACCCTAAGAATCCGATAATCATTAAAAATCAACCTCACATAAAGTAATCATCTCATCATATTCTATCATCCCTCACAAACTTCAACATACTTTGATCTTATACTCTCATTACTGTAAGATTTTCAATACAATAACGGGTCACCATCACGAATCATATAATAATCACCAAATAGCATTCTACTTCATGTTTCATCAAGATTCTTAAATCTAATCTCATAACCTTCCATCATAGATACCAATGATCTTAAGGACAACCCAAAACTTATGGCTTATAAACAAAACTCAATGCCTAAAAGATTCATGTCTAGCCTCCTTTACTAACCGAAAATAAAACACCATCCGTTTCCTAAAATAAAAGATAACGGCATGATAGACAACTAGTATATTCATCCCAAAAATTACATCAAATTTTTTTCTAAGCTAACTAAGATTCATGAATTCGAATATATAATCCAACACCTAACTATCAACTCAGTTATCTTATAAGCACACAGTTCCAAAAGATTCAAGCCTAAGGTTCTATTTTTTGCTACTATAGCACCAACTCACTCTCAATTAATAAACATTTAATTCCCAAAAAGATTCAAGCCTAAAATTTCTTTCATCCTATAACTGATCCTTTCACTGGCTAACCCACAGCCTACAGCTCCCATATGCGACCTAATTTCTAAGCTCTGATACCTACTCTGTGTAACGACCCAAAATACACAATAGAGACATTAACTATTATCAACCATTAAACCATGAGAGCATACTAAAGTAACCATTAAAATAATAAAACTATCCATCTTCAATAAATAATTAAACAAATCCCAATAAAACATCAATAACTTCTTAAAATTACATCCTAAAACCATAATATTATCTTGCAACTAACCAATAAAGAAATATTCATAAACATTGTCTAATAACTGAACTTCAGAAATTTAAACTAGAAAGACTCTAAGCCTCAACGTCCAGATCCACATCTCAATCTGCTGCCACCTCAAAGTTAACCTGATCACCTAAGGGTTACATCTTCCTCGAGTCCAAAATTTGAGAAATATAAATATCGTAGGATGAGCAATACGCCCAGTAGGAAAACCTTCTCAAACCCAAACAAGGTTTACTCATAAAAACATGTAAGTCTCAATTATAAAATAACATATATATAATTTTGAGATAAAACAATGACATTTAATAACGATATCGAGTTTATGGTACAAAACAATAGAGTTCATAATAGAATAGAATAATTCACAAATCAAAACTCATAACTCAATATCTCATATACATGGGTTGACTAGTATGAATCTACACATCGAACATATCTGGTCCACACCACACCACACCACACCATAATTCCAAACCATCCAATCAATCCTCAAAGGGCCATAATATTTTAGGAATGGTGTATATCGAGGTATCGGCAGTGACGAATCCTTCCCAAGACTAGTATACTAACCCCCAACCTCAATCACCATGAACGAATAGTGCGAATCATTGAACCTCGCAAGGAACCAAGCAATTCCTCTGATAGGAAACTTTCAAACCCCTTGAGGTAAGAAAAAACATCTAAACACTCTGCGATATAGATTCGAGTGAAACTCAAGTTCATTGCACCCACCCATACAAGAAATAATTTCATACTTTCACAAAATCCATCTTTCCACAATTTACAATTCCAGAATTTTCCAAATACAAGAGTAATTGAATTGAGCATGCAAGAGATCATAAAAAAGAAACGTTCAGGTTCACAATATTCAAGATCTAGAGTTTTTAAATCAAGACCGAATAAATTTTGGAAGCAAATCATGAATTTTGTTCAATAAACGAATTGTGTGTTTCAACGAATGTAAAAGAATTGTAGATATATTATATATATTGTAATAAGGATGAAAAAGATATAATCATTAATGAATGAATCTGAGAAAAAACTCCTACTTTAATCCGTAGATAATTGATCTTAACACATTTTGATGCAATTATCACGCATTAATCTTTCACGATTTAGCATGTTCTTCCTCTTTTTCTTCTCCTCAAACTTTCTTAGGCTTTTTGAGGTTGAAAAATAGTTCAAAAAACTTCAAATTGCTGCCCTAGGGTATTTATAGGGTGAAAATAAAGAAAACCTTAAAAACTGAGCGTTGCTATTTTTAGCGAGACGTCCAGACGGTTCTGGGGGTCATGGTTCAAGGTTGCATTATCAACCATTAACTCGGAGAGCTCTAAGAAACATTGGTCGCGACGTCATGGCACTGTATCGGGTGATACGACCTAAAAAAAAATATTGAACATGTTAAAAGATTCAGTTCATATAAAAGATTCAGTTATCCCAAAAAAAAGCACGGATTTTTTTGGTTCTATAGTCTATAGCATTTTGAACTTTACACTACATATGGAGTTCAAGTTGCTTCAAAAGCTTTACTACCAGTTATAGTGTCCATTTGAGTGAAAGTCTAGAAAGATTCAGATGCCCCAGAGTCCGAATAACCTAGCCAAGACTCAAGAAGTGACTTAAGAAGGTCTAGGAATACATAAAAGTAACTGGGATCCACACCCTTCCCGGATGACCTATCCACGAATTAGCCTCAACTCTACTCTCAACTTTTATAAACACGTTAGTCAAGACATAAATCAAGTCTGGTAGCCTAAAACTAACCAGGCCGGTAGGTCATATTACTTTTATTTGTCAAAATCAGACTTCTGAAGATTTTAAACGACTTTTGAAGATTTTAGCCGACTTCTAATTATATAAGAACCACCACCACCAACTTTGTTCATTAGATCTCTAATAGACTACATCTGCAAACTTAAGAAAATGGTCCCTCTCACCAGGCATGATGTTTTCCCAATTCATTTATGGTTAGCTATTTTTTCTAATGATAAAAGGTGAATTCTTTCGCCAGTGACAACATCTAAGTTTGACAAGGGAATCTGCGAAGAACTGAAATGGTGTTGCTTTTGGATATACACGCATACTATATCGTGGATGGAAACACAAAATAGGATTCTAATAGCCAATGTGATTCCCAACTGTCACATACCATGCAATACACTCTCATTTCCAACACATAAAAATTTAAGACAAACCTGAAGGAGTAACTCATATTTTGAGTTAAACAAAAACACACTGAAAGCTCTGTGCAGTAAATTTTCAGATTCGATCTTTTCCATCAAGTGGCCTGCATATCAGAAAATCATTAGACCCAAAAAAAAAAAAAAAAAAAGAAGTAATGATCAGAAAACAAGACAAATCACATCAATTAAGCTACATACAAAAAGAATTAATTTTTCAGAGTAGAATGCAACAGTGAGGGAAAGTAGGGGGGGGAGAGAGAGAGAGAGATACAAAATTCGTGGTTCGTGTTGATCAAGTTCCAAGTTAATCGTTCTTTAATCCAAATATCCCCCCTTTCACCTTCAATTATAGGAAGCATAGTTATTAGTATCGTACGATACATCATAATACACCTGAAAAACGATACGTATCGTGTCTCTGTATCGTTTTTGCACCGTGTCATACGATACACGATACAATACGTACGATACAATTCTTTTTTTTATTTTTTTTTTAGTTTTTTGGAGCTGAAATGATATCGTTTTAACCTAGGCCTTATTTTTAAATCACTAGCCAGTAAAACGTCGTTTCAGTAGTTATGGTTTAAAAAAAAAATAAAGTTTGTTGTTAATGTTGTTCAATTGAATTCAAAATTCTTGATTAATATTAAGGTTGTTCAAGCAGTTGATGCTATAAGTTTGAATTAGAGATTTTTGCATTTTGATATTACTGAACTATGTTGGGAACTTGAATAGTTGGTGGAATATTAATGAAATGTTATGTTATTATGAGTCTATGACTTTTTTACAAAAGTATATACATATTTTATTAATAATTATTTAAAAATTAAAATTGTGGGTATCTTACGATACACTATTTTTTAAAAACGATACGCCTTCCAATGCGCGATTCGACAACTATGATAGAAAGTGTTTCTTTTTTGCTTTTTTTTTTCTAGCTTCTTCTCATTCTTCTTTGGCACCTAGGGTAGAGATCGAAGAAGGTATTTAGCCCCCAAAAGGGATTTTGGGGTTTTAGATCCTTGGAAAATCACTTTTCTTAATACCCTTATTCTCCCTTCATCCAGGGCTGCCAAAACTTGGGCTCATCATGCTATACTTACGAGGAAGGAAAAATGAGCACTTTACACTTTAGTAGCTACCATTTCACTGGCTCTACTATTCATGGGCTTTCAAGGAATGGAATATTATCAAGCACCCTTCACCATTTTGGATAAATGAAACATAAAGGAAGAAAAGAAGTCATGTATAAGATATTGTTTTAGATCAGCCAAAAGTAAAAGATAATATAATGAATGTTATTTACTTTGGGAACACGTCTCCTTATTTAGCTTCTGTCATGGTGTTATACAATTAGGCTTCTAGTAGAAGATCCAGAAAGTATGTGTTTGCGCCATATTGTTTTGACCAAATAACTCATACTAGACATATTTACACTTACACCACAACCAAATGATTGCTTAATCTGATCTTAAATCATTTAAAGCATGTGTGGCATCACAGCTGATCTTATGCTTTCTTGAAACAATGCACCAGAGGAGAGCCTCATCAAAGTGATTGGAAAATTTCCATGCAAAGCACTTCGACATCATGAAGGCAGTCGTAGCAGCATAATTTGTTCAAGATAATGTTGAAGGAAAAAATACTTCTATTTTTTTTTTTTTTTAATTTTTTAATTTTTTTTTTTTGGGGAAGGGGGAGAGGGTCATTAACCCTTGACCTCAAGAAGGCAAAGCCTTTACAAGAGAAGGAGTACCATTGAACCAAAGGCCCATTGGTAAGGAAAAAATACTTATATGCTCTATATCTTTTTGCAGCATTAAGACAATAAAGAAACACATGTGAATCTAGCAGCATTAAGACCGCAACGTCATATCATAAGTTTTTTTATAAACGTCTTTTAGTTGGAGCATAGCTAACAAAATAGAAGGGAATGTCATGACCCGTGATGCAGGATCTGTTACTTTTAGCACAAAAACAATAAGAATTTGCATAGATTTAGACATAAAAGCAAGGCTTTAAGTTTCCAGGGAAAGACTTAGTGAGTGGGGAAAAAGTTGGGACTAGTTACTACGAGTAGGGCAGTAGAAAAGGAGGATTCTGCGGGCCGCCTGGGTAATGTTCATGCACTGACAACAAGATTTGTGAATAGTTGATTGGGAAATAAGCTTTAAAGAGTAATTCATTCTACTATGCCTAATATATGACATGCATAGGGATCAGGATTTGGCAACCAAGAATTCCTTGGTGGCATAGTAAACTTGGGGATCCAAGTTTTCTGACTTCTAGACTTTGGAATCTTGAGCAAAAGACTAGGACCAATATTTAGACCTACTAAACGTTAAGAATGTGGCCGCAACTACATAACCCCATGATACAAAATCCCAAAATGAAAGCTAGGGATGCACATGGGTCGGTTCCATTGGGTTTCACGTCAAACCTAGAACCTTTGAAATGTCGAACTGGAGACCGACCACGAAGAAACTCAAACAAACTGAACTTAGAGCAATTGAAACTAATGGTTCGTTTGCTTTTGACACAGAGTTTAATTATTGAAGTTATAGTGTACTAATTCAAAGTGGACTCCCTTAGTTCAAAAGCTTTAAATCCACTTAAAATTGGGCTACTATTAGCCCCTTAGAATGGCACGGCCATGCCGGTGGATTGCCCAATCGCGCCCCATACCAAGGCCAAGATGGGGGTGTGCTTGGTTAAGCAACTCCAAGCGCGGGTGATGGCTCCTAAAAGGCTTGGAAGTGTCTTGGTGTTGGTGTTTAAGTGGGTTGGATACACTTCGATCAGTGATTGGTAAGTCCAGGTGATAGACAGTGCACTTTGGCCTAGTCGAAGAACCAATCTAGAAGCTAATCGTGCAAAATGCTAGGGCAGATGCGGCAGTGGCAGAATCGTAGATATTGTTATGAATCCCCAGAATCCTGCTGGTACTTAGGGTTTTGTTCAGAATGCATATATAATGGGGTCCGTGCTCTTTGCGGCACTTGGCCACGCAACCTTTATACCCCCTTAGCCTAGGCATGATGAAACAAGGCACAACACCGACATACCTTGTCATAAGCAAGGCAAGACACGCAAGTTGGAGACCCAAGCAAATGTGGGAAACATCACTAAGAGAAGCCCCACGCATTGCTGAGGGAGGTAGCATATCGCGAGCACGACTAGGCACATCGAAGCAAATCATAAGCGAGAGCATAAAGCAAAGTGCTCTTGCATGTTTTGAAGAAATAAGCCATGGGCGTGCATGGCTTGACACACTGGCACAGAAAAAGGTAGCATGTTGGGCAGAAAAGTGAGCATTGGTCTGACCAGACAAGGCAGTTGATGGGGGTTGCAGGTGGTTACCAAACCTGACTGTCCCTGAATGTTTGGATTGTATCTCATTGAACAAAGAATCCTGGTGGTTTATAAGATAACCACCAAAAACATGTGGCATGCTCTAATTTGTGAAGCAAACCTTACAATTGGGGATGTCAACTGATGGCCTAGTTGGCCAAGACTGGTTAGTGCCAGAATTGCCTAGGTAGTTAGGTTGTAACAATCCACATAGACCATAAATGGGATGTTAGGGTCTACAAATTGCACCAAAGAGAAAAGAGTGCATGTTTTGTAAGCAAACCCAATCCTTGTACTTGTTGAGAAGTAAAGGTTGGGGACATTGTCTTGTAATCTATGTCTTGCTTGTTCGTGTCTGATGAAATGTCTGAGAGAACCTCTTAAGCGGGTTGGCTGAGACTAACTAGGAACTTTGTACCATCACAGCGGCGCAAATTGTGCGTGAAATTTACCCATGACAGCTACCATCATGCCCAGTTAGATTAACAACTTTCAAAAGGGCCAAAGCTAAAATCAAAGGCCTACGTTAGATCCATGAAGATAGTGGTTGGCTCTTGCATAGAAGACGAGGATAAACTCTCCACCGGTGTGGGTGTAAAATCCCTTGTCTTTGCATAAAAAACATTATTGATTCCTCTCTATCCCATATCCCACATGCCTCAGAAATTATCTTTCTTAAATCGTACTTGAAGAAAGAAACTCTTAAGTTCCAAGCATTTTCAAGGGAGGTCAGCGTCATGGGTTGTGTTACTTCAACTGATCCCCATCCCAGAAACAGACAAAAAGATGTGAATTCTCCAATTATTGGCCTGTAACTGAATGATGGTTCAGTAATACAAAAGGTGACAAATCCGAATGACCAAGTTGGTCGTTTCTATTTTGTGCCTCCTAATATAAAACATTCATAGAAAGCAACAATTAATTCCCTATGCAGGCTCTAAAGTAGAATTTTCCCAATAATAATATCAGCCTCCAAAGCGAGGTTTCTTGTTCTTTTATTATTTGCCAGCCATGTTAACTATATCAGCCCAACCCCTACCTTGTCCACACAGTGGTGCCTAGTAGCCTCTCCACCCCAAAAGTACTATTAGTTTTAAATAACATATACACTCCAACCGACAATAAGTAACATCACTAGTATAAGATGTTGAATTGTCAAATCAGTAATCTTGTCTAATCAATTGCATCTAATAATAATTAATCAGTTTCCCCATATTGATTAGCTCTGCAAGATACACATATGTCGAAGTTAAAAACCAAATTGGTAGCATTAAAGGGAAATAGAGTTCTACAATCAAGATATTCAATCGAAGTCTCTTCCAAGACTTAGAGGGATGGCTAAACTGCAAAGGATAAAAGCAAGAACCATGATAATGTTATGTATATAATTTTTTAGAAACACAGATATGAAGCACATTGCAGCATAAGATGATATAAACCTCAAAAATACCCTGCCAATGGAAAGAAAAAGAAGCATTAGAATTTTTATAGGCAGCTAAATTTTACAACACTAAGAAATCCACAAGCAAAGTTGCAAGAAAAAATATATCCTCCTTACAGTTGTATTTGGTATCATGACCAACAACGCGATCATTCTCATCCACCAAAATACATCTGCAACAGTTGATGAAAGAATTTCTATTAAGATAGGGAAATCTTATGATTAAAGCTTCCACACAATAAGTTTAAAAGGAAAAAAGAAAATACAGGGTGCCTCTAAATGTTAATTCAAATTAAAGACTTGGAGAATGGAATCATATTTTTTAATCAAAACAGGTCGCTTTCAAAGTTTATATGATTTCTGGATTGCTGGAGAACACGATTAATTACAAACTAATTACACTTGTAAAAGAAAAAGATAAGTGGATTCAAACGAGTATACATCAATGACAAATGCCAAATTAGAACCATCAACAATCACTCTATTTCTACTACTCATTATAAAAGTGGCAGTACACTTCTAATCTCTTTTTATGTCAGTTTTCCTCAAAGTTCCTTACTATTTCATCTTTACGCCATAGAGGTCCAACATACATGGGGTCCCCTATTACTCCTATTAAGCTCATTTCTGAAAGATCCTTTCTGCATATCGATTGTGCCACTGATATCCTCTGTTTTCTTGTCTTTAACAATTATTAGTTCTTGCTTCAATAAGTCAACATCAATATCTAAACCAATAATACAGCTGTAAAAGAACTAGAAGCAGAAAATTAAGATCCCAAAGACACCATGTCCTATTTACTGGGTCAGCTCTCTAATTGGAAGCATAAGGTTACTAGGGTTTTACTTCAAAAATAACAATCAAGTTCTTTTCCCAATATGCAAAAAAATAAAAAATACAATTATCCCACAAATATAGATTAAAGTACAAAAATTCTTCAATTTTAGGAATGTAGAGAAATAATGGTTATGAAAATGACTGCAAAAATTGATTTTGCCTCTCATAATAATGTTAGGAAACCAATATCTTGCCAAATTCTTTCATAGAATCAGACAGAATAGGATTGGAAGAACTGTCACAATCATTCACATCAATTTCAGCAGTCATTCACATCAATTTCAGCAGTCATCATAGAATTTAGATCTAAGCTGAAACTCCATCGGGCTGACCACATATTATCAGTCAGTAAAACCAAATAGAATCTGCAAACAGAGAAGCATATCAACCTTTAGACACGATTGGCAATCAATCTCCATGTTGAAGAATTTATTGTTAGATTTTGAGCACGGATCTGGTATGAGAAAACTCTCTGATTTTATGATGGAGGTGGGTTGGTGCTTTTTGACTTAGTATGGATGCGGTTCATTTTATAGTAAGTGAAATATAGCGTGCATATATGACACGACCCAAGCACAATTTTCCACAAAAAAAGTAAAATGATTTGATTGATTCCTTTACACATCCAAAAGCAAACTTCAAAAAAGTTATTATTTCAGGTCTTTCTCCACAATTTTCCCAGCGTCCAAGATCCAAAAAAAAACCCAGAAAACACAATGTCAATCACGAACTACCATCAACCCTGTGAAAATTATAACAGTTACATCATATAAAGAAAAATGAACTGATTTGATTTCTTTTACATTTCCAACAGCTTTCCTTCAAAAAAAAGTTCATCAAAAGGAAAAATGAAATGATTTGATCTCTTCTATCTCCGAAAGCATCCTTGAAAAAAAAAATAAATAAATAAGTCAATCACTAAGGTATTTTTCTTCAATTTTCCCAGCTTCCAAGATCCCACAAAAACCCAGAAAAAATAATGTCAATCAAGAACTGCCACCAACCCAGTGAACACTATAACATTAACATCATATAAAAATTCATACACGCGCGAGTAGACACAAGTCTACCAAACAAAGTAAGAACCCTTTATAATTATACTATTGGAGAAAGATTTACTGACTCGTCTTCGAACATGAGGCGCCTCTGGACAGCGTCCATGGTGGAATCGGCAGCTGAGTCATCCATGGCGGTGGGGGTGGTAGAAGCGAGGGAGGAATAGGAGGATGAGAGACGGGTGCTGAAGCAGCGGCGTGTTGTGGTTTTGGGGGTGAGAGAGTGTTTGAGAGCACAAGTGATTCTAAAGAGGTGAGGAGATCTGGTAAAAGCAGACCTTGAAGACGAGGTAGAGAATCTGATGGCCAACAAGGTTTGAATAGAGGACATATTCGACTTCTTGGACTTGCTGCAATCAAATTGTTGATTTATTCCAACCCCCGTATACCCCCACCAACTACATTAATCCAAGTATATAAAATTAGGTGTGTCAAGTTTATTAGTTTTTTGACATTCAGAAAGAAAAAAATTTATTAGTTTTTTTTTTGATAATATCAAGTTTATTAGTTAAAGACAACAAGAGACGAATCTATTTAATCTCACAAATTATTAATCTGTTTGAATCTTCCTGATATGGAACGACTAATTATTATTACAATTCTTTTATATTAATTTGACAATTTAAATTTAAATGAATAACAAGTAACCTCTAACAACATAATAGTACTCTCGAAAAAAGGGATAAAAAATTTTTGTGTTAAAATACAACCTTAAAAAAGTAAAAATACAACCTTAAAAAAGTGGGACATATCTATAATATAAAATATAACAAGTTTTAATAAATTCATCTGATGGTCTCAAATAAATTTATCCAATGACCACCAATATCCTTCTTAAAATCATTTACATTGCATCGTGCTTTCAGGCACGGATTACACCTAATAAGAGATAAGTAAACATTATTTATCTATTTAACTAATAATAGAAAAAAAATAAGCATTTTATTAATGCGCAAACATGACACGAACCAAAATGATAAAATTAAAATCTTACTCGACTCAAAAATAACATAGAACACTAATACTCCGTTTGGTATAATGGAAAGTTGGAAGGATGAAAAGTTAGAGAGATAGATAAAATATTATGTTTGGTAAGAAAGGAAAATATGAAGTATGAAAAAGTAGATGGATGAGCTTTCATTCTAACTCACCAAAATCAATCCCTTCAAAATTAGAAGAAAAATAGATAAAAAATTAATTATTTGTGTTGAAATGTATCTTATTTATCTATATATCCTTTGATATATACATATATTATGTATATATTAATTTCATATATAAATATAATGATAAAATATGTATTTATACTTTTTTTTTAAAAATAAAAATTTAAAATATTAAATAGAATAATACTATTGCAACCTAATGGATTAGTCTCATACTGCTAATTTGTCATGTGTTTATGATACCTAGACTCGTGTTTCGTGAGGAGTAGATTCCACGGACTCGTTTGTATCTTAAAATGACCAAACTGATCACATGCAGACCTTGTGTGCAAAGAGTCCAAGCAAGCAGATTGAAAGATCGATCCTCCACATGATATACAAGAAATTTTATTTTGCTCCGGAAAAATTTAAAAAAAATTATATTATACTCTTTAAAATTAAATTTTTTACGTTATACCCTCAATGTATTAAAGTTTTACAATATGACTCTTCTGTTAACTTTCGTTACTTATTTTGTTAAAAACTATCCTATTGATGTTAATGAAATGAGTAACAGAAGATAATCATTGAGGGTATAAATTATAAATTTTTAAGGATACAAAATATAATTCACTCTATAATATAGGGTAAATTACACATAACCTCCTTAAACTAATGGTGAGTTGCACATCATCTCTATCAATTATTACGGGTTGCACTTAGTCCCCTCGTACTCAAAAAAAAATTGTAAAACTAATTAATTCCATCTAATTCACCTGAGTTTGAAGCGCACAGACAATTGAAGGCATGTGAAATAGTTATCTCCTAAAAATAAAAAGTGAAATGCACAATTATACCCTCGATTAGAATTATACAAAATTACCCATAAAAGAAAACTCTCCCTCATCCTACAGATTGCTTGAGCCTTCTCCGACACAATCAATGGAATCGTGCTTCAGTAGTATAGGATTTCACTCTTTATCCCAGGTAGAACCCATCTCTCTCTCTCTCTCTCTCTCTCTCTCTCTCTCTCCCTTTAACGTATTTGCAGACGCAAATCGTCGAAGCACCAAACCTCTATCGAATTGCCGCTGCCTCCTCTTCCTCAAACTCTACCGTCGCACCATCCTCCTCTGCCTCTCTTCCAAAAAAAGTCAAAAGCTCTCTTTAGCATTGCCAACATTTGAAAACTCATCCAAATCTAGCCACACTAGAGCTCAATTTGAGAATCTCCCTTATAATTGTCGATGACGATAACCTAAATCTCACCGTGTTCGCCACCATCAAATTTTCAAAAAACTTAATTTTAATTTTTGATTCATTTGAATTTAGGGCTTGAAATATAAGATTTTTGTGGGTTTGCTTGCTTTTTTTTTTTATATTTGTAGTGTTTTTTGGATTTTGGCAATGGATGAAAGTTGAAATTGTTGGATTGGGGAAGAGTGTGTGTGATTGTGACAGTAGGATGATGGGATGGTGGCTAGGTTTTTATGGTGAATGAGTTGCTTATATATTTGGAAAAACAAAGCCTTGTACTATCACGACAATTTCTCATTGTCTTCCCTATGGTCAAATACAAAGAATTTAACTTTATTTTTGATTATATTCCATTTAAGGACTTGAAATATGATATGTGTGTGACTTTCATTGGCTTGATTTGATTATGGTAGTGCATTTTTTATTTTTGCCTGTGGGGTGAAGGTTATAATATGGTTGGGTTGTACAAGTGAGAGTGTGTGATTGTGGCTTAGATTTTACTGAAATGAGTTCCATTACAAAGAAAATTTGAATGAAAATAGAGGGCATTTTAGACTTTTTACAAGAATCGTTATCTCTATTACGATTTACACTTTCTTTTTGAGTACGAGAAGGTTAAGTGCAAGCCGTAATACTTGAGGGAGGTGATATGCAACTCACCCTTAGTTTATGGAAGTTCTGTGTAATTTACCCTATAATATAATTGGGCACGTGAAACTTGCCTTGTCCTAAGAAGCCAGTCCAAAATCGCTTTACAATGCCGTGATGATTTGGAGACTACATGATGGTGAAAGAATACATTGTTTAAGGATTATTTAATAGAAATTGGTAAAAAGTCACAATAAGCTTTTAGAATGGAGAAACATGTTTATTTGACAAAAAAACCAGTCCTTTTTTATAGATAGTTTCAATTTTAAAGACAGAAGCCAAAGAGAAAATAAATGTCTTTATGTGATTACGAATGTTATGGTAATAAGTTGTTGAGACGAAAACTATACCCTACATGGTACGATGAAAAAAATAGTCTAAGATAGTTATTTTTATAAACATACCATCAACTAGAAAATCGGAAAAAGATTTTTGTCACGTGGAAATTACCGTAAAAGACATTAAGAATGAGTTGCAAAAATATTGACATTCTTAAGGGTTAATGGTTTGTAGAGTAAAAAATAGAGTATCATATCATCTAGCAAGGCATGCTTGTTTTACTAAAAGTTTGATCCAAACAACTAATTTCATTATGTCTTTTCTTCAACTTGATATTCTACCATTTCTTACAAAGCTAAAGCGGAATCTCCCATTTAATTGACATTGAAGGAGTCACTCGAAAGTTATATAAAAGAAATTGAAGTGATTTGAAAAGTCTCTACTCAAATTACAAAGAGCCAAATCATCAAAGCATTCTCAAATGAAAATGAAAAAGAAGAATATTTACCAAAAAAAATGAAAAGGGCAAAAGAAAAAAAAAGTATTTTCCCAAAAATGAAAAGAAGAATGATAGCAACCACCAGGGACAGAGTCAATTTTGCACAATTACAGTGTCAAACGTTCATGACTAATAGGGTGATTATGTGTACTAAAGCCTTGGCGAATACCACCCAATCCAGTGTAGGAAAATAAAATACTCTCTGGTCAATTTTATCAACTAAGCCAAAGTCAGAAATGTAGTGTTCAATGCCACATGCAATGGCAGTCTTACTTTTCATCCATTTAAAAATTAGGGAGCAAGAACGAAGACTCAATATATCATATTCACTGTGAATGTCCTTAGTCTCATATTTCTCACCTACCACTTCATCTCGTCATTTGCAACTACCAGTTGAATGTTAGTTACTTTCAGAGCGGAGCCAAGGTTTCATTTTTGAAAGGACAAAACGTGAATAATTGTACTAAACATTAGTAAACTTATAATAATTCCCTTTATGCTGAAACCAAGAAAATGTCTCCCCACGTCGATCTATTAGCAATAACCTTGTAGTTGAATATACTCCATAATATCAAAAATTGAGCACTGATTATGTAATATTTAAATAATAATTTCTTTTTCTTTTCTTTAATTATGCAATTTAAATTAAAGTGTACCGAGAGAAAATAAGCGAGAAGTGAGGGAGAAAAAAGAGAGAGGTAGGTGTGAATTAGTAGAAGTGTATTGGTTGAATTGATGTTTGTGAGCGGAAAAAAAAAATTAGAATGAATTTTATACCATTGGATCAAAGTAGATAAAAATTGAATCGATTTTGACCGTCATTGAGAGTTCAATTTTCTAACTGTAATATTATATAGAAATTAGTGTTTTTAGTATATTGATATAATTTTGTAAGTCACATAAGTTGAGTCTCGCGTCAATGGGTGGGGTTATTTGTAGTATTCCGATCTAAGATGATCATAACAACAATCACTGGTGTTAAATTAATATTGGGATCAAATAATATTTTGTATAGGTTTCTTATTTTATTGAAGCAATTAAATTGACGTAATAAAAATTTATATATGATGATACACAAATCGGTATTACGCAAGATCAACATTCAAGAATATGAATGAGTGCAGTCAATGAGCAATAAACAGATAATTAGTGGCAATACAATGAATAACAATGAACAATAAGATATATAGTGGTTCGGTCCGGATGACCTACTCCACTCTCTGAAACGGCAGCGGGAGAGTTCACTCCGGGAGATTACAATGCTTCTAGAAAGAGAGACTAGGGAGGTGTAGAGAGATGTGTAGAGGTTTCAAGGTCATTGGACATGATCTCTGTGCGGAGAAGGCTTACATTATATAGGTATGGTGAGGCAGTGAGGTTAGGCGGTCACCACTATTTTGGTAAGTACAATTAAGGTAGGACTCTACCACTTTGGTAAGTATAATCATGGTAGGACTAGATCTCTGTGCGTATCCCGATATTCTCTCATTGTGTAAGTTGGAATTGCTTGCGACACCGCCTTTAGTAAAACTTATTTACCTGCTAAAGATAGAAATTGCCACTTCCACCCTTGCAGCTAACTCCACACCCTTTCTCTAATATTATTGAAAATGTCCTTCTTTGACTGACCGATGATTGTAGGTAACCCCATATATTTTTCATGTTGATTGACCAGTTGAACTCTCGGAATTTCTTGAATCTCGGCTGCCCTTTCTGCAGTAGTATTGTTACTGCACACCATGGCTGATTTCTGAATGTTTATTTGTTGGCCTGAGGCTGCTTCATAAATCTGGAGGATTTGTTTCACTGCCCTCACTTCCAGACTCTTAGCACTAAGAAAGAGTAGACTGTCATCTGCAAAGAAAAGATGAGAGATCTTTGGACATCTTCTTCCAATCGACACCCCATTTATTCTCCCATCTCTTTCAGCTGCTTTCAATAACACTGTTAGCCTTTCTGCACAAATAATAAATA
Organism: Ilex aquifolium; assembly: GCA_951799425.1. Taxonomy (NCBI): domain Eukaryota; kingdom Viridiplantae; phylum Streptophyta; class Magnoliopsida; order Aquifoliales; family Aquifoliaceae; genus Ilex; species Ilex aquifolium. The sequence continues at coordinate 1,512,652 of OX637408.1, read as the reverse complement.
GATGAGGTGATAGAGGGTCTCCTTGACGAATTCGCCTCTCCGGTGAGCAAAAACCCACCTGCTCATTGTTAAACATAACTGAAAATGTCACTGTGCTCACACATTGCATAACAAGAGAAACCCACCTACTACTAAATCCCATCTTCCCCATCATTCCTTCTAAGAACCCCCACTCAATTCTATCATAGGCTTTGCTCATGTCTAATTTCAATGGAATATGCCCCGTTCTCCCCCAACTTTTACATTTAAGATAATGATTCAATTCGAGGCTACCAACACATTATTCGTGATAAGTCTCCCACGAATAAAGGCACTTTGATTTTCTGAGATAATAGAAAGAAGAATCAACTTTAATCTATTGGCTAAGACCTTAGAAGCTAATTTGTACAAGACATTACATAAACTTATGGGACTAAACTGGGCCATAGATTCAGGACTAGAGAATTTAGGAATCAAGACGATGTGTGTGTAATTTATTTTGGAGAGGAGACGACCACCATTTAAAAATCTTAACACACAGGAAAGGACATCTGACCCAACCACACTCCAATATTTTTGAAAAAACAGGCGAGGCATACCATTGGGGTCAGACGATTTTGTAGGATACATTTAGGATAGGGCACAAAGTACCTCATCAGCACGGAAGCGCTCCACCAGACTCGAATTCATATCATCTGTCACCCTATAGTCCACATCCTTCAACACTATTTCTATCTCATGTTGGTTCGGTCTGGCTAAAGAAAGAAGCTTCTAGAAATATGTCACTGCCACATTCTCCATCTCCTCTTTGCTTTCACGCCATAACCCCTACTCATCTTTTAACCTGTTAATTTTATTTCTCTTTTGCCTCTGAGAAGCACTAGCATGAAAAAATGGTGTATTCCGATCCCCCTCCTTAAGTCAGTGTACCCTCGACCTTTGACGCCAGTATTCTTCTTCCATGTCCAACAATTCATCCAGTTCTTCTTTAATCAATCTCGCCCTTTCAAATTTACCCGGTGACATTACGTCTTCCTTAAGGGCAACCAGTTTACCCTTTAACTCATTTAGCCTATCCTTTACATTTTCAATAGTTTATTTTCTCCATTTTAGAATGCCTACACGACAGTTCTTGATATTATTACAGACCTCCTGAAAGTCCCCAGCTCCATCACTAGAATGCCAGGCATTCTTAATTGTTCACAATCACTCCTCTTCACCCAATGTGCTTCAAATTTGAACCTCGTCTTCCATCCCTGTCTCCCTACCAACCTTGATATTGGTTCTGTTTCTAAAATTAATTTATAGTGATATGAGACTTGACTGAATCTATGGCCACCACTGTGTTTGGAAACATGCCAACCCAAGCAGAATTTGCGCAAAATCTGTCCAACTTTTCCCATACAGTGAAAGGATCCGGTCGGTTATTACACCAGGTAAACAGATAGCCCCCAAACCCTAAATCCCTCAAAAAGCACCTATCTAACATTTCTCTGAACGCACGCATTTGCCAATTCGCTCTACTATTCCACCCCTTTTTTTCTCCTTGTGTAATGATCTCATTAAAATCATTGAGGCATAACCACAACAACCTTTGATTTTTCCCCAAACGACATAACAAATCCCATGATTCCCTTCTTTTAGCAACCTCTGGCTCGCCATAAAAACCTGTAAATCTCCAAGTTCTTTCCGTACCACTGTCAATCAGCACGTCAATATGCCTTTGTGAGAAACTTTGTAGAGAAACATAGTAGTCTTTTTGCCATAGCAAAGCCAAATCCCCAGCCTTTCCTATCGAGTCAACCGCTACACCATTCATCCTCCATTGCATTTTCAAACGATCGATATAGCTTGCTCTACACTTCGTCTCCATTAAGAAAACAAAGTCGGGCCTTTGGGTCTTAACAAATTCGTGAAGGGTATGAACTGTCCGAGGATGCCCAATCCCTTGGCAGTTCCAACTTAGGGTTTTCATGGTGGTAGGCAGGCCTTGAAACCAGCATATGCCTTTGGATCATCTAGATTATTAGAAGCAATAGAGTTAAACTCAGAGAGCACACCTCGCTTCTTTGCCGCTGGACTTTCAACCACCCCCAAATCATCTGAATACCCCTTCCCTCCGTCCAATTTTCTTTTCCCCAGCACCTACCCTGCTTCAGCCAGTGGTGATTGGACCCCAGAACCTCTTCGTCTTTGCACTTTCTTCTTCGAATTGGGTATTTCATTCCAAGCCTTTGTTGCTATCGCTTTGCCTTGTCTATCGCTCTGATTGGAAAAGTAGGCTGAATCCCTTTTTTAATTGGAATATCTATCAAACCATCCTCTTGACCCGACCCAATACTATAATCCAACATTTGGGTATCAACTTTTAATTTGGGATCACCAGCATCCTTTCTGTAAATCAAAGGTTCTGTGTCTGATATTCTCTCCCTTTCCTTCTTCAGTGGTTGAACATACGAAAATTTCTCAATCACACTTTCTCCGAGAGCCCTCTCTTCGTCAAAAACTTCATCGTCATTCAGTAGATTAGTCAACTCTTGTTTTTAGTTGCTCATATTCTTCCTCCCTTTCTCTCATGGCACTCTTAACCATGGACCAAATTGATGCACTCGTTTCAGAGAAAGATCTGTTCCTTCCAATCGAAAACCACAATCCCTCTCCCCATGGGCCAAACGACCACAAAAATAACAAAAATTGTGTAACATCTCATACTTAAAGTGAACAATGATCGATGATCCTCCCACACTCTTCACCGTCATTCCTTTCATTAGAGCATCTCCAAGGCTGCTCGCCACTTCAGCCTTTTAGCTTGTTTAAATATATTTTGAGTAATTATTTTGTTGAGTGTGGTTGGAGATGCTCTTAGAGGCTTTGATACTTCAAGGCTAACTTGAATTCGAAGAAACCTCCCCCAGCCAGCCCCTTCATAGGTTAAATCTGTCTCCAAATAGGTACCTATTCTTCCCCCAATCATCTTCCCCGTACAGTAGTTCATACTATTGAGAGGCAGATTATAAACCTAAATCCACATTGAACACTGTCTGAATTGAAGAATCGAGGGTTGAGTGTTACCATCATATTCCATAAGCATCGTCATTTGTTTGTCAAAAGTCTGGGGCATCCCCTCTAACACCCTTTTTTTTCCAAAATATTATTAAAATGGATTAAAAAGAGGTTGTCACCAACCTCCTTAATCTCAATTCTACTCAGATTCCATACCAACTTCATCGTATTTTTGAACGCATTCTTATTATATAGCTTAGCTGTAAGAACCCTACCTGATAGACAGAGCTTCCCCAACTCCTTTAGATTTCCATCATCCCCTTCCAAAATATTTAGTTCTACACTCTCCTCCTCTGACAGCTGAAACTTGTGCCACATTCTTTCCTTTTATTTATCCATCTGGATCCCAATAAAGATCACAATCGACATAAACAGAGTCTAGGAAGTAATCAAAGGGTGAAAAATGCTTGAACGTGAGACTTGTATAAGATACAAAAAGCACTAAAGAAACAGAATAAGAGATAGGTTAGAAAATTAGACTGTAACAATATGGTAGACACTCAAGACAAAAAACCAAACTTCTATGAGGGTGGAAATCCTAAGAAGACTAAACTCTGGCTACGCAGAGAGAGGACGAACTATAGGTTTCAACAACGAATGAGGGATTTGAGTATCGATATATTTTTTTGGTGATATTGAAAGTACTAGATTTACTTGTATTTGTATATTAAAAAAATCATTGTAATTTTATTGAGGCATTTAGAGCTCTGAATTGTTTAATTTGATGTGATTCGTCGATATTTATCGAATAGCGTTCCCAAAACTGGGGACATACATTTACATTATTCTCACCCCATAAATCTCCGAGCTTACCCCATTAAACCCAAAATTGTGAATTGCTCTTTCCCCACCTCATTTTACACCCACCCCATTAATAACTAATTTCACTCCATATTCCATTCTCCTTCCTCCCCTTTTGCTTCATCCTAATCCTAATGCTTCCCTTCTTGAAAACCACATAACTAAAACTTGTCTGATCACATGCCAAGTTCTGTTCCGTGTATGACCTTCAGAGCATTACATTTTCATGGGAAACTCGATTGAAATCGGTTGCTCTGGAGGTTGAGTGCACTAGTAAGTAACTTGTAGCTTTAAATATGTCCCTCATGGCAATTAGAAGTGATCATTTACAACTATTGCAGAAGATCGTGGTGAACTATTAATAATAAAAGTTGTTTTTCCATTAAAGATATCAAAATGCATCCTCTGAAACCCTCACAGAAATGAATCCAAATAGATGAATGCAAAATTAGACATCTAGGTATAGTTAGGGTTATGGTTTGAGAGGAAGGGGAATGATGGTGTAAATGAGGATTAATTGTTTGGGTGAGACTATTTCCACCCCACAAATCTCCGTTCCCACCCCATTAAACTATAAATCATAAAATTACTAAGTTCACCCCTTTTATATGCACCCCACAAGTAACTAAGTTCATCCCATTATATACCCACCCCATTAATAATAAAACTTATCTCAATCTTCACTTTTAGGGTTTCTTTCTATACCCATCTCATATAGTCTTTTAACAAAATATATTCAACTGGATTTTACTCTAGATTTCTTTTATACAAATTCCTTCAACTGTTGTCATCCGATCTTTATCTTCTCAGATCTCATCGTCGAAATAATACTCCAATTTCACTATGTGCATCTCTTTCTTACTTTCTTATTTGCCGGTTAAAGGAATTCGCATAATTTTTTTTTTCACACACAATCTGTAGAAAGAAATCTCTTGGAGTTTTCATTGGAAATTGCATCTAAGGCTAAGTTTCTTGAAAAGGAAAAGAAAAAGATTATCAAGTTTCCCTCCTCGAATTAGATAGTCTATACATAATTGTTTGTTCAGTTTTAATAGATAATCTTGTTAAATATATTTTGTATAGACTATGTGAGATGGAGTATACAAAAAAATCCCAAAAATAAAGATTAAGATAAGTTTAGTCATTAATGGAGTGAGTATAGAATGAGGTGGACTTGGTTATTAGTGGGGTGGATATAGATGAGGTGAATTGAGTAGTTTTATGACTTACAATTTAATGGGGGTGAGAACGGAGATTTGTGAGGTGGGAATAACCCCAAACTAATTGTTTTTATATTTCAATGGGGTGGATATAGTCACTAATGGGTCGATGTAGAATGTGGTGGGAAAATGAATTTCATAATCTTTGGTTTAATAAAAGTCAAACTCGGAATTTAGTGGGACTAGTAGTGTTTGATCCGGATCGGGCTAACGATTAAGATTCAGTACTTTGTCATAAGCTCCCTCAGTTTTGGGCCGAATTCCATCATTTAGGCCCTCAAAATCCTGTTTTGCTATTTTAAGAAAGGTTTCAAAAATTAATAATAAATCGTAGGAGATTCAAAATTCAGTACCGTCAGTTTTGTTAGATTCTAGACGACACGTACTTTTATGTTAATTAATTAGATTGTAACTTTTTTATTACTTCTATTATAGGGATAATTAGGGTTTTATTCATTCTTATATATATATATATATATATATTGTCATATGTAATACAAATTATTCAATCAATAATACATATTTTCAGAGTTATTATCCGAATTTAGAATATTCTTATTCCTTACACTTATAGACAGTGATCTCTTCGTGTCATTTCGTTACCACTTTATCAATATATAGTCTCATCCGGCATCAATTGGATCATTACTTCGAAGATTGAAGATCATAACTGGGATATGAAGGAAGCATTCAAGAATTTTATCTTTTGAAATTCAACCGGTTGGGAATGGTAAGTTGACATAGAGACGTACTGATCCGAAGAGGTTAATTGGGTTCAATTGAATTAGATTTAACTTAGGGTGATTTGTCCATAGACGTTTTGAAATTACATTTTAGGTCTATATATGAACCATTGGTGAGCAAGACCACTAGATATTCAAATGCTGAAAAAGTAAAGTGAATTCTAGAGGTGGGCTATCGTCGAAGGCTCTACTAGAACTCGAGTAAGCTCGGGTAGATGAATTAGAACGAAAAACAATTTTTGACAAGGCCAGTGCTTGACGAAGGCTCGACCAGCACTGGAGTGGTTGTGTTTTTTTCCCAGGAAATTGAGGTTCAAGGACTAAGAGCTCCATAGTAGTTGGCCAGGCGTTGAGCAATAGACAGGAAATCTTGAAAATTTGTTTCCTATTCAAACATAGCTCTGGTTTCATAACATGGACCATGCTCTGGTTGAAAGCTGAATATAAATTCACATTAACTTGTATTTGAAAATTTTATAACTTAGATTGACTTTAACACACCCAAAGTGCACCCTTAGATAAGATCACCAGGACTTGAAGCACAAGAAGATGAGGAGTTTAGATCTAAGCGCCAAGCATGCATCAATTTTTCGGAACCCGAAATTAGGGAGCTTAGGGACATGTTTTTCCCAATTCCAGTATTGAACTTTTGGAAATCATTCAGTCCCAAGTAAACTTTCATAACACAATACAGAGAAATTGCAAAACTTGTCATAATTCCAATACTTCATTGGCCATAGTACATATTTATTTACCGTCATTGGACTATGAGGTGCAGTTCAGAGGATTTTCAAATCCTAAATAATTAGTTTACAAGGAACATAGTTCCATACATTATCAACAAGTGAGACAAGGAGAACAATGAAAATCATTGACTGGATCTAACGCTCTCAATTGCAATAACTAAATCATCAAATTTGGCTCCTGTGACTTCTTTAACAATCTTACTGTCCTTGAGAATCTTGAATGTAGGAACCACCTTAATCCCAAGCTCCTTCGCCAATGGCTGCCAACAGTAGCAGATTGACCAAATGAGAGAGAGGGAGAGAGAGAGATAGAGAGATAGAGAGAGAGATAGTATTGTGCACATGTACCCTTGGAGGGCTCACATAAGTAAGAGCAGTCGTGAGGCTGCGACTATGAGAATTGAGCTATTTTCTAAAAAACTCTCTTGAGAATCAAGATCAAGTGTGTGACCATTAATCGCACTGACCCACGATCTATGACCAATATCAGTACTATATATGAGTCATGTTGAACTCTGACTCAAAGGGTCTACGACCTAGTTCACTATGCTCCTTAAAAGGAAAACTGTCTACACTAACCGTATGTTTGGTTTGAAGGAAAATGGGGGAAGGAAAATGAGGTAGATGGAAAAACTTCCATTGTTTGGTATCAAATGAAAGAATGATGTAAAGGAAAATTGGAGGGAGGGCTTTTCCCTCCGGCCCATAATTTGCTTTCCCCCCAAAAATAGGCGGAAAATGAGAAAAAGGTATAACAATTTGACTTTTGAAGGATTATTTTACTTTTTTGCCCTTTATTATATTCTAATAAATATTCTGCAAAACAAAACCTACTTCTCAAATAATAGACAACAAGTCACACTTCTCAGACAAGGGCAACGAGACGGTAAACTCGATCGGCAAAACCAACGATGTTATTTAGGATACCTTCTTCAACAATAATTTTAAATTCATCTATTTTTTCTAGGTTAATTTTTTTTGCTGATTATTTTTTTACCAATACACAAGAAATACACAAAATGACTAGAAAATAGAGTGAGTAGGAGTAACTTACATTTCAAAATTTTTATTAACATTCGTTATATTATTTATTGACAACTGGAGGAATCAATAAACAAAAATAAAGGGATTAAAAACTGAACCAAATTGATAGGATTGATTTGTAATATTAAAATTCACTTCATATATTTAAATAGTAGAATTGTAAAATTGGGTATGCATGGTTTTCCTTTCTCTTAATTTTCAATCTAATACCGAACGATGGAAAATATATCCCTTCTATTTTCCATCCCGCCTACCAAACAAAAAGGAGGGAAAATAACTTTCTTTCTTTCATGGATAGAAAGCTTATTTCTTTCATTTTTCTTTCCTTCCGTCTTTCCATCCTTCGTACCAAACGGACCATAAGTGACATTCAAGTTGAAAGACAGCTACACCCAATGCACATTATTAATAATAGGGAAGTTTTTAAAATTTCCAATTAAATGGTATCATAATAATTTTTCAGTTTTATGAGCTTTAACTCGTGAGTTCAATTTTCAGGTCAAAATTTATTTGGTATTGGACTGTGACAAGATTTTAAAATGCATAATTGATAGACTTTTAAAGCCATCCATTAGTAATGTCTTATGAGAAGCTATATAAACAAGGTGTTGGAAGAAGTGTGGTGCGGATATACGACCACTTGATTTTCTCCATTATAGCCTAACGTGTAGTTTGATCTCTCCTATTATTCTTACATTTTGCCCTATTCTCCTATAGCTCAAATTTCAGCTTTGTCTTTTTCATCTAATTCTACATCTATATCACCTAATTCCCTTTGCACTTTTCTATAAATATTTTACCTTATCGTAGTTTTTGGGCAACTCGATTTGAGTAAAATTCACCCCTAACTTCCGCTGGACATGACCATTGAAGAGGTGCTACTGCGAACGTCTATGCTTGATTTTGCAGTTGTTGATATTTATATATAATATATTCTTGTTATTTAGTGATCATGTAATTAATTTTTTAATTGACATGAATAAAATTGTTCTAATTTCCCAAACAAGAGAGAGAGAGAGAGAGAGATTCTCTCAACAAATCGGTATTGAACTAGAAGCATAGCAGACCTTATTTTCTTTGTTGCAATCAAGCTTTAGAAAGACAACATCAAGATACTTCTCCGACAATTCTCGAAATCTTGGAGCCATCACCTTACATGGGCCACACCTGCAAATTGAAAGAATCAGATATCACAACGAAAGGAAGAACAGTTAAATTAGAAGTGGTGCAACCAACACATTAGTGAGGAATTAAATACAACAAATGTATTCAATTACACATGCATAGATATTGGGTATTGAACAAGTGACATTGTCACCTCCTCTAGACATTTTCAAGTCTTGCCCTAATAAATTCAATGGATTCCACGAATATCGTTAACTGACCACCACCCAACTTCATTGATGTAAGAAAACTACATTTTGGAGAGGCCTGATGATAGTCCAGATCAACCTATCAGTTACAACATGACAACAATTATACTTATATTAAAGGGGAAATATCTAAGTTTATCATTGAGTAAGCAATACCATACCTTAGGGGCACTTGGGTCTTGTACTGGAACCTAAACATGGTTTTTTAGCTCTCTTGTTACTTCTCACATTGCCCCCTTAAAGTATACATATCCTTTGGCCTAAATTTAAATGCCGTTGATTTTAAAATAATTGCTCATTAAAAGACAAGATTGACTCGATCAGTTATAATTGCATTTCCACCATGTGGGCAACGGGAAAGTTGAATTTCATTGAAAGTACTCGTTCACGAATAATAACTGCGGATACTACCGTTACTTCCAAGTAGGACGATGTTAAAAAGTATAAAGAAGAATGGTGACAAACAATTTCATTTTGTCACAGACAAAGCACTGATTGATAACTAGTTAGGAGCTAAGAGAGATCTATATCTTAAACCAATATTTGACTGTACGAGTGAAAGTATACACCATGAATCATCAAAGAAAAAACTGTGAATTAATACCTTCTTGTAAGAAGTAGAACGTATGGGATATTGACAATTCGTAAGAACTCCAGTCAAAAAAAGGCATGAATCTAAAACAATACATCCACTTGGCTATTAAAGCCAAGGGCTGGACTTCTGATCTCAAAAGCTAAAACTGAAAAATACTTCTTGTTTAGAATACCCTGATATTTTCTAGTAGTGGGGGGTGGCAACAAGACCATGAACAGCACAACTGCAGTACCCTATGCCTATTGCATCATTGCCATGACTTGGAAATACATAATATTATAGAACCTGTAGCATTAAAGGAATATTCAGCATCTGTATTGATTTATGTATACTGTTTTGCTCACTGATGCTCATCAAAGCATGTCAATCATCTATTTCAAACAAGTTTCTAATCATGCTTTTGTAACATGGTTGGGCAAATACACATACTCCAACTTAAACATTCCTATACATTTTACACTTGTCCATAAAATAAAGGATTGTAGAAAGAGAATGCATATATACTAAGAACCAGGAAGCTACTTTTTCTTTCTGGTTATCACCTATACATCCAAGGGACAAAACAGATGCACGGGGTCTACTGGGAAAGAACAGCATCATGCAATGCCCACTTAAATGCTAAGGTTGGGAAATATATCTGCAAATAAAATGGAAAAGAAAAAGACCATAGGACCAGATATCCATATTATAGAAAGATCATTACTTGAACTCAGGTAGTCGGTAGAAGGACTGCATCATTGGCAAACTATATGCACTTTATTTAATAACTCCAAATGATAATCCATGATGCGACTGTTTACTCAATTTTCTCCACTTATTAGAGGAAGAAACAAAAACAAAAACAGAACAGAAGCAAAGGTGCGTTTGGTAACGTTTTCGTTTTTATGTTTTTTTTTATAAAAAAAATAGAACTAAGTTTTGCTTTTTTTGTGATAAAAATTAAAAATCTAAAACATGTTTGGTAGTCATTTATATTTAAAAAATTGTGAAAACAAAAATAAAAAACATATTTGGTATTATATCAAAAAATCACCACCCAAACCCCACCACCTTACCTCAATAACCACCCAAAACCACCACCTAACCCCACTTACCACCCAACCCCCACCACCGAAACCCACCCCCTACCCCACTGACCACCCAATCCCACGCCCAACCCCACCACCGAAACCCACAACCCACCCCCACCACCGAAAACCAGCCACCCAGCCACCACCGAAAACCAGCCACCCAACCCACCCCCCAACCCCGAAACCCACAACCACCCAACCCCCACCCCCATCCCCGAAACCCACAACCACCCAACTCACCCCCCAACCCCGAAACCCACAGCCACCCAACCCCACCCCATCCCCGAAATCCACATCCATCCAATCCACCCACCACCACCACCCAACCCCACCACCACTAGCGAAACCCACCACCACTCTCCAAAATCCATCACCACCACTAAAATAAAGAAGGTTGAGAGAGAGAGAGAGAGTGAGAGCGACAGAGGGAGAGGGGGGGGGCTGGAGATGGCGTCTGGCTTCTCTTCGTCTTCCTTCGGCTTCGTCTTCAGCAGAGAGAGAGAGATAACAGAGATCTGAGAGATGAGAGATGAAAAGAGAGATGCCTTTTATATACTCAAGAAAAAAATTCATATTTTGTTGCTAAGGAAGATCGAAGCCCAGACCTCTTTAATTGACTCGCGCGTGTTTTTTTTTTTAATGTTTTCAAAAACATCATTTTAGGTGTTTCTATATGTGGACCTTGTTTTTGAAACAGAACAATTAAAAAAAAAATAAAAACATTCACCAAACATGTTTTTATTTTTTTTTGGGCCATAAAATGAAAACAAAAACAAAAAAAAACGAAAACATGAAGTTACCAAACGGGCCCTCAGTAAAATGAACAACCAACCAAGAAGAAAGAAAAATTGATTTGATGTAGACTACACTGTCCTTCAAAGATATTGAAGAAAAGATAACTGAATATAAGTATTCCTTGAGTACATTCCAGAGCGGGAAAGAAAATCGCACTGGCAATCTTCCGGAAGTTGGAGGGCAACCAATAAATATTTTTCCTTGGGGGAGGCATGTTGGCTGAGTAACACAGAAATGTACCAACAACAAAGAAGGAATGACATAAATAACCCCTATCAACATACTTTTGGCACATAAAAAGGTACATTTATAATGTAGCAATAGACAACTATGAGAAAAAAATCCAAGTAAAAACATGTAGAACTTTTATCATAGAAATGTAGTATGGAAGGGTATGTACTTATACATATCCTATTAATCTTCTTTCTCATTTTTTTACTCTAATTGGATGTCCTGTGAATATCATCTGATCTTCAACAACCCAATGGTTTCTTAATAGCTACACAGACATTGTCTCTTAATAATCATATTTTTGTCTACATTCGGATCATTAGAGACCTAAACTGACACAATCTGATGTAGGACGGGAAGGACTAGAAATCACATAATAGAAAGGGAAGAAGAAAGAAGAGGGGGTGGAAGGGGTTTACCTCGTCCTTGCAAGGAATCGGTGTAGAAACACACAAATCTCCGCAGAGAATACTCAATTTTTATTCATAATCTCTCTAATAAAAATAGTTGGGATTACACCATTATTTATAGGCCAAGTTCCCTACTAAAAATAAAAACTACTTTCCTACTAAAATACTAAAAGAGTTTCATAATCAAACTCTCAAATCCCTATCCTACTAAAACTCTATAATAATTTCCTAGTTAAACTCTAACTAATAATCCTAACCAAACAAATACTCATAAATCAAATAATAATAATAAAATTACCAATTACACTTTCCTTTGGACCAAAAATTTCTAGTCTTTCGCCTAGGCTTCCAAAATCGATTGTATTGGTCCAACCAACCAATGGGTGCGCCATCAATTCTCCCCTGCTGAAAAGAACTCGACTCCGGCGAGTAAGGAGGAGAACCAAGAATACCATCTAATGGAGAAACTCTCTGAATCAATAACGAACTCTTTTTCAATTGTAGTGTACGCACATCTGTAGCACAAGTAAGAGTATACTTCTTTCTTCCAATTGCAAAAGAATAGGTATTAGCACTCCCCACATGTTGTGCATCACGATCCCATATCCAAGTGCGCCCTAAAAGTATATGACAAAGCTTGAGAGGAAGCACATCACACATGACAGTCTCCTTAAGACTTCCAATGGTGAATGTAACTGGACATCTCTTATCAACTTTCAGCTTGGTATTAGTAATCCATGCTACATAATATGGTTTCGGATGTGGTTCAACTTTCAAATTTAGTTTCTTCACGACCTCTTCTGATACCACATTTGTGAAACTTCCCGTGTCTATCACTAACGAACATATCTGTCCTTCACAACAAACTCTTGTCTGAAAGACTTTTCCTCGATAAATAAGCTCACCATTAGCAACTTCTTTATTAGCAATAAGTAGAGGACGGATAACACCCATAAAATGATCATCCAAATCATCAAAATTAACCTCACCCACATCAAGAGGTTCTACGATCTCTGTTTTAAATTTTGGCTCATCAGAATCATTATGCACCTTAGAATTTTCCTTTTCAACCACAGCAATAGATTTTGAAGGGCATTGAAACAAGAGATGACCAAAACCAAGACAATTAAAACATCTTTTCTTAGAATTAGTACTCCCTTGAGAAGAAGAATTAGCACTAGCCCGAGATGATTTGTTTGGAGTAAAAGTATTCTCTTGGGGGTTATTAGTGGACTTACCTTGATTTGCATCTACAACAGTTCTCTTGATCCGGGTTGAAGGAGCCATAGAATATCTCATATAAGATCTCTTTTTCAACTCATCTTCCATCTGATAGGCAACTTGAACTGCATCTGCCATGGTGTAAAGTCTACTTGCAGCTAAACCCGTAGAAATTTGTGAATTGAGACCTTGCCTGTACATGACAATCATTACATCCTCAATCCATGGGAACTCTGATCAGGTGACTAAGTTGTAGAAATTTCCTGTGTACTCCACAGACATATTCCCTTGATTCAATTGTGTAAACTGTAGATGAGCTCGTTGCTTATAATTAGTAGGCACAAAGTAGCGGGTCATAACAGTCTTCATATCATCCCATGATCTATCAAAGTGAGTTTGTTGGTACTTTACCCACCAAAGTCTTGCTATACCCTTCAATTTTGATTTTGCAAAGAATACCTTCCTCTCATCGTTCAAACGATACCATCTGAAGAAACTTTTAATGCTATGCAACCAATCAAGGAAAATCTCAGGATTATTGTCCCCGTGAAAATCTCCAACCTCTAATTTAACCCCTTTATCAAAATCAAGCAATCTTGGATCTTCTCGAACTGGGCTTGTGGTGGAGGGACTTGTGCGAGCATTGGTTGTTGATTGATAGCTGATGAGGAGGAATCATGATTTGCATGCATCTCCACTCCTTTACCCTTTTTATCTAGAACAATGGCCATCAAGGTTTCCATATTTTCTTTTATCGAGGCGACAGATGCTTGGAGAGAATCCACTGATCCTTGGAGCGAATCCACTGATCGCGAATCATGTGCTTGAAATCTAGCACTTAACTCGGCATTGGTCACCATCTTGATTGGAGTAGAATTTATAATTTTTTTTTTTTGAAATTCTGGGGTCAATCTGTAATTTCAGAAAATTCTGGGGCAAAACTGTAATTTGTAAAACTTTTGGGGGATGAAAGTGTAATTTCAGAAATTTCAGGGGTCAAATCTGTAATTTCAAAAATCTCAGGGGTCCAATCTATAATTTCAAAAGTCTTGCGGAGTGTTTGTGCAATTACAGTGGTGTTGGTTCAATTACTATATCAGTGGTTATTTTTTTTTTTCCGATGGAATCCAGTAAACTATTTGTTGAAAGAGAATATATTGACTTGAAAGGCTACAGAACAATAACACTAGGTAGAGAATAGGGCAGAAAAGTGTGATTAATGGATTGGAGTTTTGCTTTGATACCAAACTGATATAGGACGGGAAGGACTAGAAATCACATAATAGAAAGAGAAGAAAGAAGAGGGGGTGGAAGGGGTTTACCTCGTCCTCGCAAAGAATCGGTGAAGAAACACACAAATCTCCGCAGAGAATACTCAATTCTTATTAATAATCTCTCTAATAAAAATAGTTGGGATTACACAATTATTTATAGGCCAAGTTCCCTACTAAAAATAAAAACTACTTTCCTACTAAAAATACTAAAAAAATTTCATAATCAAACTCTCAAATTCCTATCCTACTAAAACTCTATAATAATTTCCTAGTTAAACTCTAACTAATAATCCTAACCAAACAAATACTCATATATCAAATAATAATAATAAAATTACCAATTACACTTTCCTTTGGACCAAAAATTCCTAGTCTTTCGCCTAGGCTTCCAAAATTGATTGTATTGGTCCAATCGACCAATGGGTACGCCATCACAGTCTCCAACTTATTATGGACAGCTAACAACATCAACAAATTTTTAATAAAATTTTGAACAGATTTATGGTGTCTCCACCACACATCCACACGTCTGCTGGTAAATCCTCTATATCCAACATGCCTGAAAAATATCATTTGATGAAAGATAGCAAGGAAAACATTAAATCGGATTTCAAATTTAGATCTTCGCAGAATTGGCAAACAGAGAATCAAATTCTACCATATTCCAGAAAACAACACGGTTCAACATCTAAAAACATAATTTGCAAGAAATTCTGGAACCCTTCGTATTCATATACAACCTTACTCTTTTTCAGTAAATGTAGTAGGCCCTTTGATAGAAGGGTAAATTGCACCAATAGTCCCTGAGGTTTGTCACTTATCGCACTTTGATCCTCAAAGTTTTAATTTCGTCAATTTAGTCCCTAAAGTTCAAATTTCGCACCTAAGTAGTCCTTGTCACTATCTGCCGTTTAAAATATGGACGAAAAATCTTATGTGCCTATCATGTGTGTCTATTTAGGGATATTTTTGATATTTTACAAATGGAGCAAAGGGTAAAAAATAAAAAAATAAGCTCTATTTCTCCTATTTTTCTCACAGATTCTTTATTGGAAACGCAAGCCCTCACCCTATATTTGCCCTTGAATAGTTGAACTCACCATTCCACCCATCGGTTGCCACCACTACCACCATTACCCCTCCACCACCCAAAATCCATTCCCTTCCACCTCCACCCCAAGCCAAGCCAATTAGCTAGCCAACATCCGTAAACAACCACTTCTCCTTCCCATAGAAAAATTTAGAGAAAGAAGCATAGAATTCAAGAGAGAGAGAGTTAGAGAGCAATTAACAATCACAATCACTTACCCACTTCAAATGTAATTCTTAATCAATTGACCTTTGGGAATGTGACAGTCAGTCTGATTGGTGAGCAACTTTGGGACGTGCAGTAAATTGGAGTTTGATTGCCCACGGTCGTTCTGGAAAATCAAGCTTTGTATTTAGCCAAAACACAAGCCCTTGTACTGCCATGTACATGTTCTAGACAGATATTGGGATGCGTTGTGTGTGTGTGCTAGGGTTTGAGGGAGATAGGGGGCGCTATTGAGTTAGAGGGAGATATGTGCAAAGAGATGAAATTGGACACAGAGACAAAATTTGAGAGCTAACTGAAGGGAGAGAGGGAGGAGGAGCATGATCCAAGGTCACGGTATCGGCCATCGACTCGAAAAGCTCTGAGACACATCGGTTACGACGCGGTATCAGGCGATACGACCTAAAAGAAAATGTTGAACATGATGAAATATTCATATCGTGGCGTCGCGGAATCATATCGGCCGAATCGATGACGATAACACGGAATTAACTCGACCGAGTCGTGTGAGACTCGAGGTTATACGTATCGTGTAACGGTATCGTCTCGGAAGGTGTCGAGTCGAATACGACTCGGCCGACTCGTATCGGTATCGGTCGATACTTTGAACCATGAAGTAGAGACGGAGAGACAATAATTTGTGTGTTAGGGTTTGCGTGAGAGAGAGAGAGGATGGGGTGGCTCTGTTGGGTAAAAGAAAGAGATGATGGAGTGAGAGAGAGAAATATGTATTGTTGGGTTTGAGGGAGATTGATGGGCAAATAGATAGACGTTTTGTTTGGGAGTGTGAGAGAGAAAAGGAAAAAAGAGAGAAAAGGAAAAAAGAAAGGAGGAAAAAGACCAATGTTTTGGATTCATGTCTAATATTGTTTAGATAAAGGATAATGCTGTTTGGATGCATGGATTATTACAAAATACTAAAAATGCCCATCAAGAACCACCCGTGATGGGCATATGGAATTTTCCGTCCATATTTTGAATGACAGTTAGTGGCAAGGACTACTTAGGCACGATATTAGAACTTTGAGGACCGAATTGACGAAATTAAAAATTTAAGGACCAACGTGCGATAAATAGCAAACCTCGGGGACTAATAGTGCACTTTACCCTTGATAGAATTTACCATTCAATCAACATAGAATAAAAGATAAATTGCACCAATGGTTCTTGAGATTTGCCACTTGTTGCACTTTCGTCCATAAAGTTGTAATTTTGTCAATTTCGTCCTCCCTATTAACACATTGACTCACTTTGATCTTTACCCTTAACTGCCATTCAAATAATATACGAAAAATGTCATGTGCATGTCACATGCAACTTTTAAGGAATATTTTTGGTATTTTAAAATTACTTATGTATCCAAACACAATTATCCTTTATATGTATAAATTAAACATGAACCCAAACACCCACCTTCTTCTTCCTTTCTTTTTTCTCTTCTCGCTCCCTTACACACAGACATCCTTCTCTCTCCCTCACACACACGCAGACATCGTTCTCTCTCTCTTGTTACTGCGTCTCCACCCCCCAAACCCAACACAAAACCACAACATCCAGGGCGAGATACTTCTGAGTTTTGTGAGAGAGAGATTGTTGATTGGGTTTAGGGTTCATACCTTTTGTTTGTCTTCCATTTGCAATTACAATCATATACAATTTCAATCCAAATTTCATACTTTGGGTTTAAAAACAATTGCAAAAAATTAATACAAACTATCAATATCCAACGGCTACCTAGGGTGGGTGGCGATTTATGGATGGTTCCAATGTAGAAGAGTAGTGGTGATGGTGGTGGGGGTTGAGTTCGGATTGGGCTCGGATGATTTGAGGTGGAGTCGTGGGAAGACCATCGGTAGTGTTTTGGGAGTAGTAGGGGGTCACCGGTGGTGGTCGATTGGTCAGTGGCCGACCATGGTGGGTTTAGAGGGTTTTGACTATAAAAGAAGAGGAGAAGAATCGACCACCAAGAAGAGAAGATGAAAGAGCGAAGGACAAGGGCTTACTTGGAAGTCTTCGGAGAAACAACGATTGCTGTGGTGGCTGGTGATGGCGCTCGCAGTGAAAGGAGAGAGAGAGAGTCGGTGATGGTCGCTTGGGATGGCTGCTAGGGATCAGGGGCATCGGGGAGAATGTTAGGGGTGTTGGCCTTAGATTAGGCTTGAACCTTGATTAGTTAAAGAAACAAAGAAGAGATAAACAGGAAATACATGAGAAGTTATGGAACTAAATTTTTTCATTCCACATCTATTAGAAAAGTCTCTTACAAAATTTATATAGACACTCCATATATATTCTAGAAAAGTCTCTAACAAGCTTTATCTAGACACACCTAAATATAGACACTCCATATATTCTAGAAAATACTCTTATAACTTTATCTAGACACACCTAAATAATTCTAGAGTTTTCTATCTTTGAGCCTAATTAAATATAACAAAACATGACCCAAACACACACTAACATTTTATGGCCCAATTTCAACCATAACATTTTTTAGCCCAAATATAAAATAACACAACAAAGTATTAACTTTACACTCCCCCTTAATACTTTGTTGTGTGACACCTAACATTTCCCGAAAGTATTGAAACTTGTCATTCGGAAGTGCTTTAGTGAAGATGTCCGCCACTTGACCATCCGTCTTGTAATACTTGAGTTGAATCTCATCATCCTCCACGGCCTCCCGAATAAAGTGGTGCTTGATTGCAATGTACTTGGTTCGGCTATAGTGGACGGGATTCTTTGTCATTGCTATCGCGGACTTGTTATCACACAAAATTGGTGTAGGCTCTCCTCGTTTTTCACCAACATCTTCTAAGATTCTCCTGGCCATATTGCTTGTGATGTCGCCAATGATGTCGAAACATATTCGGCCTAGGCGGATGATTGTGCTACCATTTGTTGCTTCTTAGATGTCCACGAAAAGAGACCCGAGCCAAGAGAAAATGCATAACCGGAAGTGCTCTTCATATCATCCACACACCCGGCCCAATCACTATCGCAAAATCCAATCAACTTTGCATCCATATTTTTTTCAAATAAAATCCCATAATCAAGGGTACATTGGATGTATCTCAAAACTTTTTTTGCTGCCCCAAAATGAGTTTGGCTTGGACTATGCATAAATCGAGATAATAAACTTGTAGCAAACATAATGTCCGACCTTGTAGCCGTCAAATATAACAAACTTCCAACCAAACCTCTATAAAGAGAAGCATCAACATCTTTACTTCCATCTTCTTTTGTCAATTTTTTATTCACCACCAAAGGTGTAGCAACTGACTTGCAGTTCACCATTTTAAACTTTTCAAGGAGAGTTTTTGCATACTTCATTTGGGAAATAAAAACACTATCTTCATTTTGAAAAACTTCAAATCCCAAGAAGTAATGCAACAAACCCAAATCACTCATCTCATATTTTTTCATCATGTCTCTTTTAAATTCTTCAAGCATCTTTTCATCATTTTCGGTAAAAACAAGATCATCAACATAAAGAGAAATAATAAGAATACCGATGTTACCTTGTTTTTTGACGTACAATGTTGGCTTGCTTTTGCTCCTTTGAAAGCCTTTATTATTGAAGTATGAATCGATCTCGCTATACCATGCTCGGGGTGCTTGTTTCAACCCATATAATACCTTCTTCAACTTGTAAATTTAATCTTCTTTTCCTTTGACAATAAAGCCTTGAGGTTGATCTACATACACCTCTTCATTCAAGGCTCCATTTAAGAATGCGGACTTCACATCAAGTTGGTATACAAGAACCATCTATTTTGAGCCGCCAAAGCAATAAGTGCTCTAATTGTGTCAAGCCGAGCCACCGGTGCAAATGTTTCTTGATAATTAACACCCGGTTGTTGAGAATACCCCTTTGCAACAAGCCTTGCTTTGTTCTTTTGAATTGACCCATCTGGATTAAGCTTTGTTTTGTAAATCCACTTCACACCAATCATTTCTTTTTCTTTGGGTCTCTCCACCAACTCCGACGTCTTGTTCTTTTCAATTACCCGAATCTTCTCTTTCATTGCTTTCTTCCAAACTTCTAGTTTAATTGCTTCTTCAAAGTTCTTCGGTTCAACCACACAAAAGTTGTATCTTGCATACACATCACTAAGACTTCTCATTTTTCTTGGAGTTGAACTTTGAGACGTAGAACTTGAGCTTGATGGAGTTGGTTGTGGATTAGCAATCAGAGACATTTGATTTGGAACATCAAGATTCTCATCATCACTTTCTTCACTCTCCACCTCTTCATAAGTAGGAGAAAAATGATTTTGCATCTTCTTTTTTTTCCAATCCCAAGAGACTTTTTCATCAAAGATGATGTCTCTTGAAATGATCAACTTATCTTTCTTCAAATTGTAGAACCTATAGCCTTTTGATTGAGTGCTATAGCCCACAAAGATACATTTTTCACTAACTTCATCAAGTTTATGCCTTTTTTCTTTGGGAACTTGTGCATAACAAATACACTCAAACACTTTCAAGTGATTAACCGAGGGCTTTCTTTTACTCCAAGCTTCAAATGGAGTTTTGTTTGAAAGGGCTTTTGTTGGACATCTATTCAATAAGTAAACCGCCGTATTAACGGCCTCGCCCCAAAAAGTTTTGGGCAAACCCTTTTCATGAAGCATTGATTTAAACATTTCTTCGATTGTTCTATTTTTTCTCTCCGCCATTCCATTTTGTTGTGGAGTGTATCCAATGGTCAACTGTCTTTCCATCCCAATATCTTCACAAAACTTCATAAATTCATTAGAGTTATACTCACCACCTCTATCACTTCTCAACACTTTCATAAGGTGGCCACTTTGCCTTTCAAAAAGACTTTGAAATTTTCGAAAAACATCAAACACATCCAATTTTTGTCTCATAAAGTAAACCCATGTCATTTTAGAAAAATCATCCATGAAAGTAATGAAATACTTGTTACCTCCATGTGTAGTTGTGTCCATAGGCCCGCACACATCGGTATGAACAAACTCCAATGGTACTTTAGCTCTCCATGCCTAGTCTTTTGAAAATGCCTCCTGGTGTTGTTTCCCAAGAGCACAACCTTCACAAACTTTTTTGACTTCTTGAAACATCGGCAAACCATGCACCATGCCTTTTTTGTTGTAGATGATAAAATTGATCAATGAGAATAGAGAAGAGAAAGAGAGAATATATTATATACAAAGCAAGTCTGTAATACACAGCTTAAACCTAAAAATACACAAAGTAAGTCTTATATAGTAGGGCAACACAAAATAAAGAAAATGCCTAAACTACCCTTAATATTAATACTCTAACACACCCACTTAAACTAATGATGTGGCAAAAAACATCAAGAGTTTGCCAAGAAGAAATCGGAAATGTGCTATGGTGTGAGACTTCGTAAAAAAATCCGCTACCTGCATTGTGGAAGGAAGAAAGGGGAGAGTAATGTTGCCCTGCTGCAGATGATGGTGCACAAAGTGACAATCAATCTCAATGTGCTTTGTACGCTCATGAAAGACTGAGTTATGAGCAATCTGAATAGCACTGGTGTTGTCGCAGAACATAAGAGTAGGAGAAGATACCGAAATGCCAAGATCAGCAAGGAGCCATCGTAACCAGACTATCTCAGCTGTAGTAGATGCCATAGCATGATACTTAGCTTCAGCAGAAGAACGAGCAACAACAGTTTGTTTCTTGCTTTTCCAGGAAATTAGAGAATCCCCAAGAAACAGGCAAAAACCAGTGATGGACTTGCAATCCATAGAGTCACCGGCCCAGTCAGCATCAGAGTAAGCCCTGAGTTCCATAGATGAAGAGTGACAAAATAGTAAACTCTGATGTACAGTACCATGGAAATACCAAAGAATGCGAAGAACAGCAACCCAGTGAACAGTGGTGGGTGAGACAACAAACTGACTCACAATGTGAACAGCATAAGAGATATCCGGACAAGTGACTGTAAGATATACTAAACTCCCAACAATAGTGCGATAGAGGATTGGATCAGACAAGGGAGTACCATCAGACGAAGAATGGCGAACATTGAGCTCTAAAGGTGTTTCAACTGTCCGATTATTTGATAAGCGAGCTCAGTGTATAATGTCAAATGCATACTTGGATTGAGAGAGTAGATAGCCTTTAGGAGAAAAGACAATCTCAATGCCCAAGAAATACCTAAGCTGTCCCAAATCCTTCATCTCAAAATGATCCTGTAACTGAGTTTCAATAAGCATATAACAACAGTGTTATCACCCATAATAATCATATCATCAACATATAGTAAAAGAATAATAAAGCCGGAGGAAGTAGACTATAAGAAGAAGGCATAATCATGGTCACTGGCGCGAAAATCTAAGTCACAAATAACCGAAGACAATTTAGCAAACCATGCCCTGGGAGCCTATTTAAGACCATATAAGGCACGATGAAGTCGACATACTTGACCAGAACTATAAGATAATCCAGGGGGAGGTGTCATAAAAACCTCTTCAGTTAAATCTCCATGTAGAAATGCATTTTTCACATCCATTTGAGACAAACTCAATTGTCAAATGGCAGCAACTGCAATTACGGTGCGAACAGTAGTCATCTTGGCAACAGGAGCAAAAGTCTCATTATAGTCTAGACCATATTCCTGGACAAACCCCTTGGCTACTAATCGAGCTTTATATCGTTCCACAGAACCATCCGACTTGATTTTTATCTTATAAACCCTGGTGCGTTTACCAGGCGGTAAAGACACTAACTCCCAAGCTCTAGTCTTATGTAAGGCAGACAACTCCTCATCCATAGCCTGTTTTCAAAGTGGATCAAGGAAAGCCTCATTGTAGGAGGTAGGTTCAAATAGAGAATGAATAGAAGTAAGGAAAGAACAAAAGTCAGAAGAATAACAAGTATTACTCCAACCAAACCTGTCTGGACATTTGCGAGAGCGCTGAGGATAACGTGAGATATGATCCATAGTGTCTGAACCTGATTGGGCGGCCGGAGGAGAAAGGGGAGGCAATGCATCCGGAGAGGAGATAACTGGAGTCCTACAAACATATGTATGCACAATAGGGGGACCAGTAATAGTCGACTCATAAGATGAAAGATCTGACACAGATAAATCACCAGCATATGTGTCATAAGGAACATTAGTAGGAAAGGGATCAATGTATATCAAATCAGACTTATGTAATGAGGAAGAACTAGATAAAATTGAAAAGAAAGGAATATGCTCCATAAAAACCACATGACGAGAGACATAAAGTTTGTGGGTGATGGGATCATAGCAGCGATACCCTTTTTGATCCTCACCATAACCAAGAAATACACATAAAGCTGACCGGGTAAAAAGTTTGGTACGAAGAACACTATGGAGCAAAACAAAGCAGGTACAACCAAACACACGTAAATAAAAATAGTTAGGCGGTTTACTACATAACTTTTCAAATGGAGAGACTATAGAAGTGAGAATAGTAGGAATGATGTTGATCAAATGAACTGCTGTCAAAACTGCTTCCCCCCAAAATGAGCTGGGAACATGTGCGGATAATAGAAGGGAACGTGCTGTCTCTAGAATATGACGGTGTTTTCATTCGGCAACACCATTCTGCTCAGGTGTGTCAGTGCAAGAGGATTGATAAAGTGTACCATCAGATTTCAACAAATCATGAAAAGAAGTAAGAGTATATTCACCTCCCAGATCACATCCAAAACATTTAATGACTATGGCATATTGAGTGCGTACCATGTTAGGAAAAATAGTGAAGATGGAAAAGAATTCAGAACGACGTTTCATCAAGAATATCTAACAGTACCTCGTGTAATCATCAATAAACGAAACATAATATTTGAACCCTCCTTGTGTAGGAATAGGAGCCGGTTCCCATATATCAGAGTGAACAAGATCAAATAGTGCAAGAGAACAAGTAACACTTTTATTGAATGACAATGCATTAAATTTAGCAAACTTGCATCCACTATAATCAGAAATGTCATGACTTTCTAAACTACCCAAACTACCAGTCGAAGCTAAAAATTTTAAACGAGAATAAGAAACATGACCAAGACGAGAATGCCATAAATAAAAACTAGATAACTCTGAACTCAAACGAAAAGAAGATAAATTAACAGTAGAAGTAACAGCATCAGCATCTGGGACATGAAGCTCCTCCAACACATATAACCCGCCTTTCTACGGCCTGTCCCAATCAGCTTCTTGGACCGTGGATCATGCACAACACAACCAGAGGAAGAGAAATAAACCAAAAATCTAGAATCAAACAGTTGACTGACTGAGAGTAAATTCAAAATAAGTTGACGAATATAATAGACATCTGAAAGTGTAAGGTTGGAAGAAATAATTGTCCCAATACTAGCTAGTGATATTTGAGAACCATTGGCAGCAAGTATAGATAAAGATGAAGGAGAAACAATAGATGCAAATAAAGAAGAGTCACTAGTCATATGATGTGTGGCACCTGAGTCAAAGACCCATGCGGTTCGAGATATACCTGAAGGACCGGAGCTGAACGAACCTATAGTAGGCGAAACTGTGAGAGCACCAGACTGATGAAGAGAGAGAAACTTTTACAGCTGATCTTTAAGCATAGTCAGGTTGGGAGCTAATGAGGCTGACTCATCCACTGGTGGTGCTACGGCCGTTGTATGACGATCTCTGGACTTAAATGACTGATTTTGAGACCCTCGTGCATTCTTGTTCATCAACTTTGGACATTGGGCTTTCCAATGACCTTTTTCACGACAGAAGCTACACTCATCAGAAGCAACTCGACCTCGATATTTGTTTTGGGAATTAGAGGTCACTTTGAAAGGAACAACCAATACAGTCTGATTTGGCAGTGGCAGAAGACCATTTCCAGAAAGGGTTTTAAGACGAACCTCTTCAACTAAGAGTTCATTAACAACTGCATCCACTAAGGGGAGTGGGTGACGATGAAGAATGGAATCACGAAGTCCCTCAAATTCATCTCTAAGGGCTATCAAGAATTGCACCAGCCTCTGTTCCTCTCTGAATGTGTGATATGTCAGATTAATGCTCAACTCAGTGGGTTCAGGAAGTGCTAGCTGATCCCAAAAGCCAATCATAACTGAATAGAATTCTTATATGGTTTTGTCCCCTTGACGCGCATCTCGAATCTCGAATCTCATGCTCTAGCTGATACCTCTTTGCAAAATTAGACTGGACAAAAAGTGTGGCCAAATAATCCCAAATTTCCTTAGCAGTGGTAAACTTGGATAGATGAACCCCAATGATCTGATCAACTGAGTTATTAATCCAGGTGATAATTTTTGTATTGTTGATATCCCAAGTACTCTTCAAATCAGCATAATTTTCTGCCTTAGTATCAGTTGGAGGCTGTACAACACTACTAATATAATTCCACATGTCTTTCCCCAATAATTTTTTTTTCATAACATAAACCCAATAAACATAATTTCCACCAATTAGTCTCACACTAATGGCTTGAAGTGAATCAGAGTGTCCACTTGCCATTGTAGTAACAATTATCAATAGGCACCACAATCAAAGTCAAAGCACTCAAAACTCAGCAGCCCAAAGAGAGTAATAACACCAAATAAGCAAAAACCCAGCAGCCACCGAATAACAATCAACAGCAAAAAACCAACTGCCGAAGCAAGCCAAAAACCAGAATGCCGAAGCAAGCCAAAAACCAGAATGCCGAAGCCACAACAAGAAGACCACCCACAACTCAGCTGAAGATTTGAAGATCAAAGCAACCCACAAAGACTTCGGCTATTGTTCTTACCGTGAACAGTAGCCCGACAGTCCCAAACAGCCAATATACAACCAAAATCAAACCAAAAGCCTTCAAATCACACAACCAGCCAGCCTATACTCTTAATCGCACCCTTTAGACTCGATTGGAAGCAAGGAATTCGAGAAAGACAACCCCAATTCACAGATCAAAAAATAGGGCCGAAATTTTTGAAAAAACCTTCAAAAATTAGAAAACCCTATCCGATGACCTCAAAATCAAAAATAAAACATACCATTGGAAAACCCATGAAGAATTGAGTACAGTAGTGCTATCCTCGCTCCAGTCTGATGACGTCAGCAATGACGTCAGCCCTAGCTTGATGATGTCAACCCTTGTTCAGAAGAGGTTGAAGCATCTGCTGTGTTTTTCAAAATTTTTTAAGCATGCTAGGATCGAACAATGCTTTGATACCATGATAGAATTGATCAATAAGAATAGAGAAGAGAAATAGAGAATATATTATACATAAAGCAAGTCTGTAATACACAGCTTAAACCTAGAAATACACAAAGTAAGTCTTATATAGTAGGGCAACACAAAATAAAAAAAATGCCTAAACTACCCTTAATATTAATACTCTAACAGTAGATACTTCAAACTTTGAAAATTCAAGGGCCCAATCTCTTATGCCAAAGCCAAGTCTCATCCACAACATTTATCTTCAAAGCAACATTTTTTGCATACCTCAAAGTGAGCGGAAAGCTTCTATTTTTCTCCATCTTAATTGTTGCCACCATTTGTTTGCTCCCCTTTTTTATAAATCTTGCAAGTATCATCTTCAAAGTGAATTACATACCCATGCTCCACCATTTGACCAACACTCAATAAATTTTACTCCAAGTCCGGAACTAGTAAAACATCCCTTATGAATCTTGTTCATTTCTTGGTCTCCACCGCAATAGTACCCTTTCCTTTTGCTTGGACTAAGGCACCATTACCCATTTTGACTTGCGAATTAGAGGAAGCATCAAGATTGGCAAAAATGCTTTCATCACCGGTCATGTGGTTACTACAACCATTATCAACAAACCAAACATCACATTTTTTCTCCAAACCACTGTGACACGCATAAAACATGTTCCCATCAAATTCTTCTTTTTTGGTAAAATTAGCTTGTTGGTTGGTTACTCTAAAATCTTTCTTCACATGCCCAAATTTCTTGTAATTATAACATTGTGGCTTCCCCATAAACCAACAATCTTTCTCCACATGACTACTTCAATTACAAATTTTACACTCCTCATTTTCTTGTCTTTGAAAATTTTTCTTGTGAAAATTATTCTTTCCTCCACCTTTTGAATTATCAAATTTACCATTTCCTTTTCCACTTGCTGATTGATTGAAATTCCAAGAGCTTCCTTGAGTTTTACAACCACTAACATTGAGCTTAGATTGGAAAGCACTTTTAAGTGACTTCTCCGTTTGCTTACTCAATATTTGCTCAAATAATTTAATTGAACCCATCAATTCTTCAACACTCAAGATTTCAATGTTCTTAGTATTTTCAAGAACCGCAACAATGGGGTTATACTCCGCCGTCAACGTAATTAAAATTTTTTTCACAATTCTTTCATTAGTTATATTATCCCCATGTATTTTCATTTGGTTCACAACTTCCATCAATCTAGAAAAATAATCTTGCAATACTTCACCATCTTTCATTTTTATATTTTCAAAATCTCTTCTCAAATATTGAAGTTTAATTGCTCTTACCTTCAAGTTGCCCCGATACTCCTTTTGAAGAATGTCCCAAGTATCCTTTGTCTTGGTCTCGTTAATGATCCTCGAAAAAATCTTGTCCGAAACTCCTTGTTGAATCATTGAGAGAGCTCTTGCATCCTTCCTAATCGACATCTTCGGGGTCATCATACCCATCTTCAACATACTCCCTCAAATCATTTGAAATAAGTTAGGTTTTCATTTTCACACACCAAAAATCATAATTCTCACCGCCAAATTGTGAAAACGGAGGTGGTTGAGCTCCGAAACTTTGATTACTTGAACCCGCCATGTTCTTCGGCACCGGAGTTTGTTTTTCCGAACCAAATCTTCACGTCCAGTTGTCGTCGTCGAACCGAGCTCTGATACCACTCTGTTGGCCTTAGATTAGGCTTGAACCTTGATTAATTAAAAAAACAAACAAGAGACAAACAGGGAATACATGGGAAGTTCTGGAACTAGATTTTTTCATTTCATATCTATTAGAAAAGTCTCTTACAAACTTTATATAGACACTTCATATATATTCTAGAAAAGTCTCTAACAAGTTTTATCTAGACACACCTAAATATAGACACTCCATATATTCTAGAAAAGACTCTTACAAGTTTTATCTAGACACACCTAAATAATTCTAGAGTTTTCTATCTTTGGGCCTAATTAAATATAACAAAACATGACCCAAACACACACTAACATTTTATGACCCAATTTCAACCATAACATTTTTTAGCCCAAATACAAAATAACACAACAAAATATTAACTTTAACAAGGGGTGGGGGGATCTGGTCGCTGGTACTAGGGAACTGTCGACAGGGGTTATCGGTTTAATTCTTGGTTTTTGTCCTGAAGAGTTGTTTTTCCATTTGTGCCCCTTGTTTTTGGAAGCACAATGACAAAAATGCCCTTTAATACCCTCATGTGCCAAGCACATGACATTTTCCGTCTATTATTTGCATGGCAGTTAGAGGTAAGGACCAAAGTGAGTCAATATGTTAATATGGAGGATGAAATTGACGAAATTAGAACTTTAGGGACGCAATGTAACAAGTGGCAAACCTTAGGGACTATTGGTGCAATTTACCCTAGAATAAATACATTGATTCACTATGATGGTCCCGATAAGATGCTAGCCATAAATAGAAGACCAAAGACCATAAGAAGAAACAATACATCATATTATATCCTCTAGATATTCACCTTGCATTGTACTTTTATATCAATATGCTATGAGCGGAAATTTTGTTGGTCCAAATAAATAGGTTAAGGTATTGCATAACTAGTAACTTCTATGAAGAATTTTTCAAGTACAATCAAGCAAAAGATACACTCCCAATTTGACCAATTCTTTAAACTGCCTTCATAGATCCATAGTACAGTAAAATCCCATCCAGTACATACCTAAGGAAAAGATTTTTTAAGTGACGTTTCCTAGACACGAATGCGATACCGCATACTGTCAAAATAAAGAATTCTGTGGAGCACAATATCTAAATTAAACATGTCCTACCATCTTGTGAATTTTCAACTACTTCCATGGTTCCCATTGGCAATCCAAACAAACATCCATCCCTATCAATGGAAAAGGGAGTAACATGTGCTCTAGACTACCAGCTAAACCTTAAGGGAAAGGAAAATAAATGAGGTAGGGATAGAGACGAATCATATATATTCTGTATTCGAGAAAATAGAGTAAGGAATTCAATCTTTGATATTATTATTACTTGCAACTCTGAAATTGTCCACAGAAAAACTTAACTGATCTGGCACAATCATAACAACATTTCCAGCGGCAACATGCTTCGAATTAGGCCTCCATGCACAAACTGTAAGAATTTGCCTAAGGCCTCCAGTGCACAAACTGGCAAAATCCGTTATTCATTGTTGTGATGAGCTATGCACTGAGGCCTAAACCAAGGAGTTATTCCATTATCATTGTGGTTAAGCCAAGTCAATTTAGCAGTTTTCCCAATGCACTACTTTCAGAGTTGCAAATCATAGTAATAGCAAGGCTTAATACGCTGCCACGCCTCAGAATCAGCTTTAACTTTTGGAATTGATTGTTGTTTTTCATCAATATGAGTATAAATGTAATCACAAAAACTTGCGCAATTACTCCAAGAGTCCCTTTGACAGAGATTTGCAGCTAATTTTTCCCAAAACTACTCGACCTGAGTTTAGTGAAGTTCAATCAAATTTTCTAATCTAGTAGGTTCAATACTTTCCCATATGTCTTAAAACTGGCTACACTCCAAACAAAAACAAGACTATTCTAAATGCGTTCTCAAACTTCGATATTACAATTAAAATAGGTCAATACCCAGTCCGTCATTTGAGGTTCTTGGATAGATGGACTCATTTTCTAACGCACAATGTCGCACCTTTACCACTACTGATCCAGGAAATCAAAATTTTATGCATTTGAACTGTAAACGTTCAAAGGTTACCAATCTTTGTCTCCCCATGATCTTGCTAAAATCAAATAATATCGAATTTACAAGTATAAACATATAATTAACTAATAATGCGGATTATGTTATTTACACTAAATAAATTCTTGGGTGGCGGAGATGATAAGTTACCATTGAGTGTACATATCAAGAACGACAGTCTTGTCACCGGCAGCTTTGACAATAGGCCAGAAGGTATCTTTAGAGACCTCCGTCACCTGACCCACCACCACCGGTCCGGCGGTGTCCAAGCTTGACCATACCTTCACACACCCAACCTTTTTGTTCTTCTTCATATTCATACCCATAACAGTAACTCTCTTCTCTCTTATTGATCCACCACCAGCAACACAGACCATGGAGGACAATTTGGCGGACCATGATGAAGATGCACAAGGTACTGACCCAATGGAGGAGGGAGGTGTACTTGAAACTTGCAGAGCCATTAGAGCTGAGTTGTGTGTGAGAGAGAGGGAGCGTGTTGTTTGTGTGCTGAGAGAGTTAGAGGGGAAGGACTTATCAATGGAGACGAATTTTGGAAAATGTGACTGAGAAAGCTGAATCATTTGATTTGAGATGTGTAAATACGAAATTATTCTGTCCTTTTTACGAGTTATGCGAATATCGCAGGTTGTTTTAGTAAATTCGTTCCGCTTTCTCGTGGCAGACCTGCAACCATCAGTGACTCCATGTTGATTGGAGGGCATATCTCCCCTTTTCATTTTCCATCTTCTTTTAAGTTAATTTCTCTATTTTTTGAGCATAAAATTGACAATTACATACTAAAAAATAAAGGAAAATGAAAACAACCCCTTTCCTCATTAGTTATGATTGAATCACTTGACAAGTGCAAGACATGGTTGATAAACAATAATGCTAACCTTGCAAAATTTCTGAATCAAATTTCAATGATCAAATGATGTTAAATTGATCGTCATAATATAAATTTATCGTAATAATATTAGTAATTTCCCGTGATTAAAGTTATAGTACACTGAGATATGACACTGTGCGTATTGTAGAGTGTGAAATTTAGGGAGGAAAATATACTCTCATAAGTTCAAAAAACTAACTATCTTATTATATAGATATAATGTTAATGGATATACCACATTATTTTATAAGAAAAAATTTATGCAGAATTCTAACAATAGTATGAATTCTGGATTGTAAATTTATTGCTCACCAACTGAGCTATAAAACCGTATGATGTGCTATACATAGTTGATAAATTTGCCTCCACACAATGAAAAATAAGAGAGGTAATATGTATTTCTCTAGCTTTCTTATTTGTCACTTTATTTGGGATAATGTTGTTTGTCCTTAAAATAACTTTTATTTCTACTTTATCTTGAAATAATATTATTTGAAAAAAAAAAAACACAGTCTTCCTCACCTCATTTATGCACACATTCCACACTATCATGAAATACACATATTCTATTGGAAGAAAACACAACCTTCTTCACGATCATCTGCGCCATACATATGAGTTCACTTGTTCATCATAATACGACGCCACTAGGGTGCAACAACATAGCCTGTCGATGTTGTTCTTGTAACTCTACACTAACTAGAGGAGTAGAAGCTTTGCACATAAACACACAGATCTTACTTTGTCTGCACAAATATGAAAGAAGAATAAAGAATAAAGAAAGAAATAGGAAGAAGTATTATTAAACGATTTCCTATAATTTTTCCCAATATGGAATGAGTATAGAATCAAGCTACAAGTCTTGATCTGATATGAATGGACTAATTTTTTTGTGTTTCTTTCAGTTTCATTGATAGCAGATTTTTGCTATTTGCAACAATCTTGCTTACTTAGTCAAATGGAACCCGGAATCCGAGAAAGCACAAGAAAAGAGAAACTGTGGGAGGGTCTGTCACAACTTTCTGATTTAAGTGTATCTTGTCTTTATCACATTCAACAAAAGAGTAGAAAAACACTTAAAAAATGATAGAATTGCTTTTGGGAATGTGTACTTGGTAGAACATATGTTGAATGCAATAAATGGCAAGCTAATATTATTAGATTTACTGTAAAATGGTTTCAAATGCACAAATTTTTTAGTGAATGAAAACTTTGTTTAATGAATAAAATTGGACAAAACTCTATAAATTCAATGCAAACACTATCACAAATTCGATTCAATTGAACTTCACACACCTACTTTATCATCTTAAGTAGATTCTCTATTACGAATTGCACCTACTGTGTAAGAGACCTGCACTCATTATATGAATGAACAAACTGAATTTTCTAGAAAACTAAACTTATACACTAAACCTATCAAAGTTACAATCATATCAACTGCATAAATTATTAAAAACCGCTTAGATTGATTTCCTATAATATTGGTAGATAATGGATGTCTAAAGTCTCTTTTTAAGCCTAAGCAAATCTGAACCATAAACACCTCCACCAGAGCAAAAATGAAGCATGAATAATGGCTTTACATCATGATGCTTATAGAAGTGTCATGAACTCCTTAACCAGGAGATAAAACAAAAGCCAACCGAACACGCTAAATTGTAGCAAGACACATCAAAAGTCAGTTTCACTTCTAAATAACACAAAAAAAATAATAATAGAGCGTATCTCACCTGTGATCTCAAACTATACTCAATATCATTAGAGAAGCTAACAGAACCTCAAAAAGTGAATGCTAAGAGCTTTGAATAAGTTGTTCTAGGTACAATACTCCTTATACCAACAAACCTCAACTCCAACCTATTAAGATCTATCTTACTGATGGATTAGAAAAGAAAGAAAAAATCTATGTTTCCACCACGCAACTCTAATAACATTAAAAAAATTCCACACCATGATAAAAGTTCACACTAAACATTGAGTATCATCCTTGTTCCAATAATTGTCCATTGTATTTGATTTCGAGCTTTTGAACATCTATAGGCAATGATAACCACTAATAATTAATTAAGCTTCCTGGATTTTCTTTCTATGTGGCTCCGTATTTTTATCTATACATTGATCTCAATTTTCAATTAACATTTGTGAGTATAAGTTCATTGTCAACCCCACACTCAAGCAAGAGATTTTTTTTTTTTAATAACTTCAAAGAGTCTAAGAGTAGAGAACTAAGCCCATAACGAACTAAGATTACCTAAATACACCATCCTCAATTAGTATTTTGCTTTTGACTTTTCTAAACAATTAACACTTTTAAAACAATCTTAGCCAACTCTCCGTAATACTTCCAAACCAATACTGATATCTTCAAGCACGTGGATATAGAACGACCTTCAGTCCTCATTGAAAGCATCATGACAATTCCTACTACCCTTATTCCTAAATTGACATAAATGCTCAGTTATTTCATCATACCTCTCCAATTGATCGTATTTAAACATTTTATGATCTCATACTATCATAGTCATCCTAGGGGAAGAAATATCAATGCCATGGTTTTCATTATAAAACAAAATTTGCAATTGTTCTTCAATTTGCCAACTTTTTAAGTAACTCACATAACTTCACATAACCATGATTTTACAATGGGTTGTTTATCTTAAGAATGTCTTAGTTGACCTTACATCCAAATAACCAAATTGAGTTATCATGCCTCCTTGACTTCTAAAAATCTTAGTTGCCTAAAGGTCGGACAGAATACTCATAACATAACACTCAACCATAATAACATTCTATCTCATGATCCATTAAGGCACTTCAATCTACTCTCATACCCATTCATCATCAATACATCAATACTCTCAATGATATCCCAAAACTTATGCATCATAAATGACAACTTTATTTTTTAGCGTTCATATCTCATAATTTTTTTTAATATTTGTAAACCCAGTTCCCTAAAGATTCATACATGTTAGATATATGCTTGTAATTGGTTAATTTTGTGGAGTCAATTGTAAATTTCAACCTATTTCATGGTCATGATGCTATAAAGATTAAAGATTCGAAAGCGTCGTTGAGGGGAGTAGATCAAGTGACAAAGCTACATCATTCACAATCTGAATGCACCTTTAAGCTTAGGACAAATGTAATGACCTAGATACTTAAAATGATCCATTGGTACCTAGCTTAGGAGGATTAGGTTTAAATGGAATTTGAAGTAACCCATGTATGACTTCTAGTTATTTTTCAATGAAAATATTTTCTAAAATTGTTGTGTTTTTGAAAACATAGTTTGAGACATTATCAGACCCTTCTTGAGCAATACCGTTTAATGCTCAAGAGAATATTTTTTTTGCGGGTAAATGGGGAGAAATATGATTTTTCTCTCCTATTTATACCCCTTAAATACTTGACCCTCGTTTCGCCACACGTCCTCCTTTTCCGGGTCCGATTTCGTCTCGAATTAATTAAATTTCGTCCCGGTTCAAGTTCAAAATATTTTTATTTGAACTAATTTTAAATTATTTTTCAATTTTCGAAATTTAATTCCCGGTCGCATTTATTTTGCCCACGCGGCACCCTATCGCCTCATAAAATACGAAAAATGCGACTGTCTCGGAATTCAATGAAAATTGATTGGGTAACTAGATTTCACCAGACAAATCCAACGGCGAGTTCCGTTTCTTCATCCGAGTTCTAGAAAAATTCAGGTTTTTTAACCCGTACCGCAGTGACTAATTACCGTTTTGCCATTTTTCATAAAAATTCAAATTTACCCGAGTTTTACATTACCACAAAAACAAGCATAAATGGGTGGAAAAAAATATACATGATATGAAATATTCTATACTCATCACTTTGATACTGTAATGCCTCGGCGATGATTGCGGGGGTGACCTCAATCGCCTTTCCCCTCACATTTGTTTTCAACAAGTACAAATCCTCATCCACCACCCCCAACCTCTGATAAAATTCTCGACAATAGGGATGCACGTACCCATTCACCGCCTAAAACCAAAAGTGTAGCCCATGTCCCTTGATGGCTCTGACAACGTCATCGTGCGGCCCGAGGGTGGGCCTATCCACTTGATGCTCACACGTCACATTCTTAATCCCAATGCTCTATGTGTGAAGGTTATTTTTCTTTTTCATTCTCTGTTTCCCACCACTAGGGACCGTCTTTTCCACTCTCTTGCGGGACCCAGTGCCTGATTTTTTCGTTGTGAAGGGGCCCGCTTGTTTGATACGAGCCATTAAAACCAAAAATGTCCCAAGGGCAAAGAACGGGAAAACCCATCCCCAAAACAACTAAAAAATTCCAAAAGATTGAGAGGGAGACTTACCCACTCTTGCCATTGTCGATGAATTCAAGCTTTGAATGAGAATCACGGGCTTTTGATGAAGAACCTCGGCTTTGGATGGATTTGGGGGTTTTTTATGGAAAGGAGAGGGTTTTTGAGAAGAGAAAATTGATGGAAATAAGAGAAATTAAGAGAAATCTAACCTTGCGTGAAGAAATGGAAGATTAGGATGGATGCCCAAGTGTTCTTTGAGGGTTTGGAGGGTTTTTGATAGAGAGGAGAGTGTTTTTGAGAGGGAGAGGAATTAGAGAAATGAGAGGATTTTTCGAAAAAAAAGCTTTTAAAACCCATATTTTTGCGATTCTGGGCACGAGATACCTGTAGGTCATAAGCTAGTACCGGTACCTCGTTGTTCTGTCCAAACGGTACTGGTAGCTCTATAAGCTAGTACCTGTACCTCTCCATTCTGCTTTTTCCAGCTATTCTGCCTCAGAGGTTCCGGTAGATCTATGAGTTGGTACCGGTACCTCACTCAATTTTTGCAAAAAATTTCCTTGTTGCTTATTCTTACTCCCACTCCCCTTTTCCAAGTTTATTTAAGTCCAAAACATTCTAAAAATCTATTTCCTAACTCAACTACCCAAAGATATGATCCATGATACTGAATCACGTTGTACGACTATGCCCAAATTCATTTACGAAATTGCGATGCGATTTAAGTTTTGATGCTTTCAAAACACATGTCGTAGAATTCTAAATTAAACAAGATGAACACCCATCAAGTAAGGCAAAAAATAAATTTAAAGGTGTTCCAAATTCTTCCCCATATCTAACATTTGAGACATATTCCCTTATCTTACTAGTTCTGGGTTGTCAAAAATAACTTTCTCCAAACACCCGAACTAATCACGCATGAATTTCATCATAGTTTTAAATGCTATCCTAGAGTATACACTTATACATTTCATTTCAAAAATCGTGTGTGTGTGTGTGTGTGTGGAATGAATATGCAATTTAAACCTTTACTCAACAGAATCCACATTCATTTGACTATCCAAATTTAGCTTTGATGTAATTCTCACCAAGGGTTTCCCTTAAAAATAAATAACTCAATGATTATCCTGGCATGCTCTCAATGTACATATGTGAGATGAAATCTTGTACACAAATCGAAATATACTCACATCTGATCCAAAAATGAAGTGCATGCATAACAATTAAAACGACCTTGACAAAATCTTATGAATGGAATGTTAGGGCAATAGATAGCAAAACCAACTTTTCTTTTCATTTAAAGTGTGCTTTCGCCATGCTTTCTCCAAATTATTTAGGGCTTTCATGGGTTGTAATGAGGTCTTGAGGTGATATTTGGGTTGAGTGAAATAAAGGGCAGAGGAAGACAAAAAATGTTATTTCGAGGACATGACCTTTATTATCAAGAATCTCTTTTTTTTGTGGAATTTTCAGCTTTACGCCATCACTTCAACTTTTATGCCTCTTCTTCCTTCTTTCTTCAACATTTTCCTTCTCTTTTTTGAAATTCCCCTTTCTCCATTTTCTTGGATTTTTCTCTTCTTTTTCATTCAAAATTTGAATTCAGCACCCTTACTCCTTTTTTTGGGTTTTCTCACCACATTTCCCTTTCTTTATGATTAATCACAATTAGTCTCAGAACAACCAAGGTGTGGTAATCATTTTGCACTGACTTGGTAAAACATTTGGCGTGGAAACGAATTTTCAATTCAGGCTCAATCATGGCACTAGGGATAAATTTTTTTCACAAGAAAAGGCTATGGCTCAATACAAGTCAAAGATGACATAAGATCATCTCTAGATAAGTATGGAAAGACATATTGACATTTTTAGACAAGGTCAATTAACTATCCATATGCATTCTAACCAAAACAAGTATAATGAGATTGAACAGATTTTGAATTTGGAAATTTTTTCCTTTGAGTAAATGTAAGTTCCCTCAAACAAGGATTGACACTAAAGCTCACATGGGTATTTACTTCATCTCCACTATGTATGTCAAGCTCTAAAATGTGGATCCAATCAGTAAATTGCCAAAATTATACATTCAAGGTGCACTATGGTTGAGTTCGAAAGAAAACATGTATGTGATACTCAAGCATAGGATAAACTTCTATGGTGTGCTCATGTGTTTAGATTTCAAAATGAAGATCAAACAATCACAAATCCCATAATGATTTGAATAGGGGAATATGGTTCAACATTCAAAATATTTTCCACAAAATATTTTCAAAATTTTTCACATTTCCCACTATTCTATACAAAAAATGGTAGAATATGTAAATGGTGCATCTTACCGCAAAATGGTATTATCAACAAAAATTGGTGTATTATGCAAATAGTGCACCTCACCCCCCAACTTGAACTACGCATTGTCCTTAATGCAACAAAAAGACATGCAATAAGAGAACACCTCGCAACGAGTTTTAACAAAAACACCGCTAGCTACACACAAAAGGAAAGAACACTATGTACAATTGAATGTGACTGAAAAATTTACTTGCAAAATAAAGTAGAATAGAAAAACAATTGTACACTAATATCTACTTGAACAATTATGCCTCAACAACATCCAGATAAACCGGATCCACTAACTACTCCTCCACTTCTTGAACTTCAAAATCCTCGAAGAATGGTTTAAGTCTTTTTGGACCTTAAATGTTTTACCATCCTCGAGGTTTTCTATATCCAAAGCTCCATGTGGGTAGGATACCTTGACAATTTAGGGGCCATCCCACCTTGATCGAAGTTTTTCTTGGAAGATTGAGAGGCGAAAATTATACAAGAGCATTTTTTGACTGGGCTGGAATGTTTTTGTCAAAATGGATTTGTCATAAAAAATTTTAGCCCTCTCCTGGTGAATTCTAGAGCTCTCGTATTCATCTCTGTGAATTTCCTCCAATTCATTTATTTCCAACTTCCTATGGTCCCTAATTAGTCTTAGGTTGAAATTCAAAGTTTTTATGGCCCAATATGCCTTGTGCTCCATCTCCACCGGCAAGTGACAGGCCTTGCCGTAGACTAGCCTATAGGGAGACATACCAAGAATGGTCTTATAAGCGGTACGGTAAGCCCACAAGACATTGGTCAACCTAGGTGACCAATCCTTTCGAGTCGGGTTAACCGTTTTTTGAAGTATATTCTTTATCTCCCTATTGGCCAACTCAGCTTGGTCATTAATCTGTGGGTGATAAGCGATGGACACCTTGTGTGTTACACCATATTTATGCATCAAATGGTCTATTACAAAAATGTGAGCTATCGTCACTTATCATCGCACGTGGCATCCCAAACCTAGAAAAATGTTTTCTTTTAAAAACTTGACCACGACTTGGTGGTCGTTGGTCTTGGTCGGGATTGCCTCTACCCACTTGGACACGTAGTCCACTGCCAGGAATATGTAAAGGTAGCCGAAAGACATAGGGAATGGATCCATGAAATCGATGCCCCAACAATCAAATATTTCAATGACAAGAACGGGGGAGAGGGGCATCATGTTTCTACGGTTCACATTTCACAACCTTTGACACCTATTACATTGCTTACAAAATGAGATACAATCTTTAATCAATGTTGGCCAATAAAAACCACTTTGTAAAATCTTAGCTGAAGTTTTTTTAGAAGAGAAGTGCCCCACCACATGCTTTAGAATGACAGAAAGAAAGGACATCCCGTTGTTCATTTTTTGGTACACACCTCCTCATGACTTGGTCAGGGCAATACTTGAACAGGTACGGATTGTCGAAGTAGCAGTACTTCACATTCGGCATGAATCTTCTCTTATCTTCTAGGCTCTAGTGTGGGGGCATTTGTCCTGTGGCAAGAAAATTATAAATGTCAGCACACCACAGACAAACTGAATGGATAGAAAATAGATGCTCATCAGGGAAAGAATCAGGGATAGTGTAAAATCCGAGAAAATTTAAACTTTTGAGAAAAAGGGCAAAACGGTAATTTGTCACTATGGTACAGGTTGTAAACCTGAATTTTTCTAGAGCTCGAATGATGAAACAGACATCACCGTTGGATTCGTCTCGCGAAATCTAGTTACCCTGTCAAATTTCATTGAATTCCGAGTTAGTCGGATTTTTTGCGTTTTACGAGTCGGTCGGGCCTCGGGAGACCCAAAAACGAAATTCTGAATAAAATTTTAAATTTTGGAAAATAAATGACGGCAAGTTAAAATAAAAATATTTTGAACTTGAACCGGAGCGCAATTTAATCGTTTCGGGGCTAAAACGAACCCGGGAAATAAGGGTCGTGTGGCGCGTTGTGGGCCAAGTATTTAAAGAGTATTTAAAGGGGAGAAAATCAGATTTTCTCCCCATTTGTTCAGCCGATACATGTGAGAAAAGAAGAGAGGGAAAGGGCTTGAGTTCTTCACATTCTCTCTACGATCTACGGAGATTGAGAGCTCAAATCCACTCGGGCCAAGAACAAAAGTTGTTCTCCTCGCCGAGGGCTACAAAACCATACCGAGGAGGTCGAGTTTTTGGGTGATTCGAAGAACGGGATTTTGGGAGAGGGAGGGTTCCACTTCGTTTGGAGTTCTCGGAGCTTCTCAACGTTGTTCTCTACGCTTCAAGAGGTAGGATTCCCTACTACTAAGGTTTATTCCAAACCTAGAATGTTTTTATGAAATGGGTAGGATGATATGTTGTGTATCTCTTGCCTATTGTAGTTAATTTGGATGAAATGGCTATTGAAATGGGTAAAGATCAATTCTAATTGGATTGGTAATTAGAAGTTTCTATATGTGACTTCTAGAATTGGGTATGTGAAATTGATCCAATGTGACTCTTGGGTTATGTGAATTGTGGGCATGCTATGTGTTTACATTATGCCTTGAGAATTTAAAGTGTTAATAGCATGATTATGTGATAACATGCTTAGAAATTGTGCTATGAGAATTATATGCTTATGATATGATTTTGCCATGGAATGTGTGAAATGTGTTAAAAATGTTCATATGTCACTCATGCCATATTGAACATTGTATTATGGTTGCAATGAGACAT
This sequence comes from Ilex aquifolium, assembly GCA_951799425.1. Lineage (NCBI taxonomy): Eukaryota > Viridiplantae > Streptophyta > Magnoliopsida > Aquifoliales > Aquifoliaceae > Ilex > Ilex aquifolium. Next base: position 1,472,602 of record OX637408.1, on the reverse strand, counting down.
CATATTGCATATGCACGGGAACATCGCATTTAGGGGGTGTGTGCATGGTGGTTGTCTTCACCTCGTTTGGTGGATGACTAGTGGGCTCGCGTGAGCTGGGTTGATGACCTAGTCGAGTCGCACGGTTTGCATGGTTGATAGGGTTGGGGTAGCAAGAAGGGCTAGAAGATCCCTCGGGTGCAAGACTCGGTGATTGGGATACGTACTCCCTTGGCTCGGCCCATGAAGTGTGTGGGTGTACGTGGAACCCTCGGTGGAAGTCCGTAAATTTCGTGTGGGTTGGGTGACCCTTGGTGTGAGTCCATGAACATCCACCCCTATAAAGACCCTAGAATGAAATGTCATTTGATGTGCAACATAAATGACGGATTCGTACACATTGGCACTTGCATGTGTGGAGGAGTCGGGAAGGACTCGGTTGATGTGCATGAGTGAGTCTCACCTCATTACATAGCATGACATTGAAAATTCCAACATTGAATATACTTTCTTGCTTGGAATGTTATGAATTGTTGAATTGTGGCATGTGAACATTTCATATGCATTTAGGTTGGGGAGTAGCCTCATTAGGAGATACCCTATTGAGCGTGGCTCACCCTTCGTGGGAAAAACATTTCAGGTGCGGGGTTCACACCGGCGGATGGCTCCCATTTCGAGCCCCAAGGATGAAGAAGGCCAAAATGTGGCTTTTGTTTGAGTTTTTGTAAAACATTATGAAAACTTAGCTTTTGGTATATAAAATTTTGGAATTAAATGTAATAGAGTTGCTTTTAACCTTGTATAGTATGAAAATCTTCATTATGCATGTGTTGGATGAGTTTGGAATGGGTTTGGAATGGATTAAAAATGAAAAACGGTTGAAAAAGGCAAAACTGGGCAGAAAGTATAGGTACGCAGTACCGGTACGGTAGGGTACCGATACGGTGTACCGGTACGCACTTTCCAGTAGGCAAGCCACACCGGTACGCAGTACCGGTACGGTAGGGTACCGGTACGGTGTACCGGTACCCACTTTCCAGTAAGCAAACTGTACCGGTACGCAGTGCCGGTACGATATTGTATCGGTACATAGTACCGGTACACTCTCAAAAATTTTCAGATTTTTAAACTGCTTTGCCCTATTTTCGGTCTATATTTTCCTTCCCTCCAATGATGTAAATGGACTATAATGGAGTATAAATCATGGTACGTTGGATCTTGGTTGAGCCCAATGAATAACTGAATCCGGTCTACATTGTGGGCTATGATCCCGGTTAAGGGGATGCTAACGACGTGGTGTTGGGTTGAGCGACATTCACGGGTACTTCCGCGGGTTGAAGGATGATCAACGGTTAATATAGGACCCCGGAAATTGGGGCGTCACAGATAGGGATGGGCTCTTCAGTGTCTTGGGCAAGAAGCCGTGACAATTTTTCCGCCACTACATTCTCAACTCCCTTTTTGTCCTTGATGATCAGATGAAATTCTTGAATGAGGAGGATCCACCTAATGAGTCCTGATTTAGCATGATAGAGTAGTATACTAAGGTGCCGTTTGGTTACTCACTGTTTTTTTTTTCTTTTCTGTTTTTGTTTTTAATTTTTGTTAAAATTAAAAACAATAACACGTTTGGTTTATATTTTTGTTTTTTTTTTTTTGTAATCAAATTGTTTTGAAAACAAGGGTGAATATTGAAAATAAGGAAAATGATGTTTTTGAAAACACAGAAAAACAAAAACACACGGGGCTTCGAGAGGCTTTTAATGAGGTCCAGCCTTCGACTTTCATTAGAAGCAAAAAATAGGACATTTTTGTGGCACCTATATAAAGCAACAAAGCTCCTATCTCTCTCTTTCTCGCACGCGCTTGTGGGTCTGCGACTAGCGAATCCAAATCGGAGTGCAAATCTCCACTTTCTCCGGCGTGCAAATCCAAATCGGCAAAGCTCTCCACTTTATCCGACAGTGAAGCTCTCCACTTTCTTCTCAATCGGCGATGGTCACTAGGTTTTATGCGTGCAGATCTAGGGATTTTTCTTCCTCTCTATTTTATTTTGTTGTTGATTTCAACATTTGTGTTTGTGTATGAATCTTTTTGTGTGTGTATCGGTGGTGGTGGACTGGTATTGGTGGTGGTTTTGGGGTGGGTTGGGTGGTGGGTTTCGAGGTTGTTGCAGCTGGGTTTTCGGGGGCTGTTATGGTGGGTTTTGGGTTTGTGAGTGTATCGGTGGTGGTGGTTTTGGGTGGGTTGGGTGGTGGGTTTTGGGGCTGCTGCAGCTAGGTTTTCAGGGGCTGTTGTGGTGGGTTTTTAGGGGCTGCTGTGGTGGGTTTTGGGTTTGTGTGTATCGGTGGTGGTGGACTGGTATTGGTGGTGGTTTTGGGTGAGTTGGGTGATGGGTTTCGAGTCTGCCGGGGTGGGTTTTGGGTGGGTTGGGTGGTGGAATTTCGGTGGTGTTGGTGGTGGTGGGGTAGACGGTGAGTTTCGGTGGTTGGGAGGTGGCTAAACGGGTGTGGTGGTGGTAGTGGCTGGGTGGGGTGGATTTTCGGTGATTTGGGTGGAAATGCATTTGGTATTAAAAAATTAATTAAAATAATTACAGTGAACTATGAAAACACTATTATAATACCAAACATATTTTTTATTTTTGTTTTTATAATTTTTTAAATATAAATAATTATCAAACATGTTTTATATTTTTAATTTTTATCATAGAAAAAACAAAAATTTGCTTTGTTTTTCTTTTAAAAAAAAACATAAAAACAAAAACGTTACCAAACACACCCTAAAAGTTTATTTTTTGTAGTGAAACTCGTTTTATTAATTAATAAAAATTTGTTCTTTCCATTTTATTGAGAATCTATATGGGCAAAATGTTTGTATTATATTTTATTTATGATATGCATGTGTGTCTTATATTTTATATTGTAGATAATCTGGTGTGTAGAGTTTAGCTTGTGCACAGAAGACCAGATTATCGAATCCTTGTATAATATGAGTATATGTTCACAATCGTAGATGAAATTGGACACGACATCGATATAATTGTTGACATAGTCTGCCTTAACTATATGAGATTGTTTGATGTCTCAGATTATTACACTAATACATTTTGTGTATTGAACAAACCAATGTTGAGGTTATTATTTTTTACTGATTTAATAAGATAATAAATACCTCATGATTATTATGATTGCTTATATTCTTAATCCCTAAATATTTAATTGTCACGTGCATATAATGTTTGTCATTTTAATTCATCAAAGAGTGAGATATATATTGGGTCAATAAGCTCGATGAATTGGGAGACGATGTTATTTGTATGGTAGAAATTAAATATTAAAGGAAACCACATCCTAGTATTTAAATGAGTTGATGATGCCTTCTTGAGGAAGCTCATAAGTTTTGTCCATGTCAAACCCTACAGGTGAATTTAATTATCCGACATGACAAATAAGTTGAGTGGTAAGGTCTCAAGGAATAAAAGAAATCAATTAAATATAATTGTTAGTGATTTATTTATTTGATAAACATTTGTAATCTTAAACGTGGGGAGATTATTAAGTATATAATAATAAGGAGTTCGAATATAAATTTGAGATAAGGCCCAAGAGATCAGTAATAAGTCTTTAGTGGACTGACTTGTTATTAATGGACTGTAGGATGTTTGTTTTGGGTTGAACATAGGAATCCTAAGCCCATTGGGAGCCCGGTCCTTATTTCTTCTTAGGGTCTCTGTCGTAGCCTATATATAGACGTCTAGGTTTTCTATTTCAGCATCTTATCTTTACTCACGTTTTTTAGGGAGGCTGAAAGAGAGAGCAAGGATTCGGCGGTCTTGCCAGCCCACACTGCATCTGAATTTTGACATTGGGGGATATAAGATAGAAGGCCATGAGGTTTGTCGAGCTGTAGTCGTTGTTCTATTCTGCGTTCATGCTGAGACGAGATCAGCCTTGAGAGATCTCAAATGTAAGCCCTAATTCCTCCTTATAGGGTTTTAAAGGAAAATTTTTGATATTCGATATGTACGCTCTGTCAACGACTCTTGGGATTTCTGTTCCAACATAGCATCATGATTAGACAACAAATACTTCAAAGCAGAATGATCAGTATAGACTACAATCGGTGAACCAATGATGTATGACCTAAATTTTTCCAATGCAAACACTATGGCTAGCAACCTTTTTTCAGTACTGATGTAATTCATTTGTGCTTCATTTAGAGTCTTGCTAGCTTAGTATATTACATAAGGCTTTTTATCTTCCCTTTGACCTAGCACTACACCGACTGCATAATCACTCGCATCGCACATGAGCTCAAATAAGAGTTCCCACTGGGGTGGTCGCATAATTGGAGGTGAAGTAAGCATACTTTTAAGTTTTTGGAAAGATGTCTCGCAATCATTCGAGAACATGAATGGGACATCCTTTGCTAGCCAATTTGTCAAAGGTCTTGCCAATGCACTAAAATTCGTAATGAAACGGAGATAGAAACCTGCATGGCCAAGAAACGATCTAATGTCCTTGACTACCTTTAGAGTGGGTAGATTGAAAATTGCTTCCACTTTGGATTTGTCCACTTCGATTCCCTTTGCAGAAACAATGTGTCCAAGCACGATCCCTTAAGTAACCATAAAATGACACTTCTCATAGTTAAGCACCAAATTCTTCTCTTCGTATCTCTCTAATACTTTCTCAAAATTTTCCAAACGTCCTTCAAATGAGTCCCCAAACACTAAGAAGTCGTCCATGAAAACCTCCACAATCTTTTCCATCATGTCGCTGAATATCCCCATCATACATCTTTGAAGAGTTCCCAGGGCATTGCATAGCCCAAACGGCATTCAGAGATAGGCATATGTTCCAAAGGGGCTTGTGAATGTGGTTTACTCTTGATCTTCCAGGGCAATCTCTATCTGATTGTGGTCGGAGTAGCCATCTAAGAAACAATAGAAAAGATGTCCGACTACCCTCTCCAACACTTGATCAAGGAATGGTAGCAGGAAATGATCTTTTCGGGTGCATGAGTTAAGCTTCCGGTAATCAATGCAAACTCTCCAACCGGTGACCACCCATGTCGGAATCAACTCATTCTCATCATTGGCCACCACCTTCACTCCAGGCTTCTTTGGTACCACTTGTGTGGGACTAACCTATTTACTATCGGCAATTGCAAAGATAATTCCCACGTCAAGTAGCTTGAGCACTTCATCTCTAACAACATCCTTCATGATGGGATTGAGTCTTCTTTTTGGTTTTCGGGATAACTTGGTGTCTTCTTCAAGATATATTCTATGAGTGCAAATGAGAGGGCTAATTCCCTTGATGTCGACGATGGTCCAACCGATGACTCCTTTATGCTTCCTCAAGACTCGTAACAATTCTTCCTCTTGCTTTGGCTCCAATGAAGAGCTTATCACCACTGAAAATGTTTGGTGTTCCCCCAAGAATGCATATTTAAGTGTGGATGGTAATGACTTCAACTCCAAAGTGGGTGGTTACATTGTGGATGAAACAATTTTCTTTTCTTGTGGCAGTAGTTTTTTAAATGTCGGGGTCCAAGTCCCCACCCCTTGCACAGTCTCCAGTTCCATATCCTCAAGATACTCTTCCTCCTTCAAACTTTTATGTCATATAAAATCCATGTGATGCTCTACCAAAGTGTCAATCCTATTGATTTCTTGAACATCTTCATCATGCCCCGGTTGCTTGCAAAGGTTGAACACATTAAGATCCATCATTATGTTTCCAAATGCAAGCTTCATTAGACCATTCCTGCAATTGATCACAGCATTAGAAGTTACAAGGAAAGACCTACCTAATATGACATGAATCTGTGAATTAGGGTTAGCAACGGGGTGAGTATCAAGCACAATGAAATCAACGGAAAAATAAAATTTGTCCACTTGGACCAACACATCTTCCACTACTTCCCTTGGCGTTCTCACGCTTCGATCCGCTAGTTGAAGAGTGATAAAGGTTGGTTTCAACTCCTCAAGCTGTAGTTGTTGATACGCCGAGAAAAGTAGGAGGTTGACACTTGCCCCCAAGTCTAGCAATGCTTGCTCCATTCAGAAATTTCCAATGGTGATGACAATGGTAAGGCAGCCGGGATCCTTGACCTTGGGTGGAGTGTTTGTCCTCAAGATGGAACTCACTTGCTCGGTGAGGAAGACTTTCTTGTGCACATTCAACTTCCTATTCATGGTACATAAGTCCTTCAATATTTTTGCACAAGAGGGAATTTTCTTGATGGCATCAAGGAGAGGAATGTTGATCTTTACCTGCTTAAACATTTCAAGGATATCAGAATAGTTAGCAATTGTAGCAGGTGGCCTCAACCGTTGGGGATAGGGGACTGGGATAGGACAATCATTCACAGTCAAGTCCACAATCTTAGGCTTATCAATTGGTTCACCCTCTTCGGAGTTACCCTTAGTCTCTTTTTCATTTTTCAAAGTAGCTTTGGGTGAGACTTTAGGTAAAATGGTTTTATCTATTTTCTTCCCACTCCTAAGAGTGGTGATAGCCTTGAGTTGCTCAAAACTCTCTTTAGTAACATTGAATGATTTAACCACATGTTGACCTTTTGGGTTCTCTTGGGGTTGAGCAGGAAATTTTCCTTTTTCTTGTTGGAAAGAGCCCATATCATTAGTCAACTTAGTGATTTGTGTCCAAATGTCATTAAAAGTGGCAGTATTTTGATTGTTGATTATGGTTTGATTCTGAATAAATTGATGCATGACATCCTCCGAAATTTCTCTTGTGAGGAGGTTGGTCTGTGGGTAGATTGGGTGGTCCATGTTGACTAAACCCTTGTTGAGGTGGGTTTTGCGAAAACACTTGTGGATTGGACTATAGATATTGGGAGCTAGATGACAAACTATGACCATAAAATGATTGACTTTGCTTAGGTGGGATGAGAGGTGACAATGAGGTGGACCCATGAGGAATAGGGTTGTCATTCTTCCAACTGAAGTTTGGGTGAGAGCTCCATCCCAGATTGTATGTGTTAGAGTGTGGGGAGTATGACTACCTACTTTGGTTAAATGTATTTACTTGCTCATGGTATACTTCCTTTAGTGCCGAAATGTTTGGGCACTCCGAAATAGAGTGCTCAACACTCTCACCTATTAAGCAAGATTCCTCAGCCTTAGTGACATTCGACACCTCATGCCTCATATTCACCTCTAAGCTTTCCATCTTATGGGACAATTCTGCTATCTTAGCAAGCAAATCTTCTTGGTCACACAAGTTATACATCCTCCCACTTGGTTGGCTTCCCGAAGAGGACCTTGATACATTGGTAGGATCTGCAATATCCCAAGATTGGGCATTCTCCGCGAATGTATTAAAGTACTCTAGGGCCTCATCAGGATTCTTACTTAAAAACTCTTCGTTGCACATCATGTCGTTGAAATGTCGAGGGCCTGACATAATTCCTTCGTAGAAAAAAACTAACCAATTTCCATGGTTTGAATCCATGGTGTGGAATGGAGTGCAAAAAGTCCTTGTATCTATCCCAACACTGATAGAACTGCTCATTTGATTTTTCAGAAAAGTTTTGAATTTGTTTCTTAGAGCACTTGTTTTGGGCACTGGAAAAAATTTGTTTAGAAATTTAGATAACATTTATGCCCAAGAACTTATCGAGCGGGATTTCAAAGAGTTTAACCAAGTTTTTGCTTTGTACTTGAGGGAAAGGGGAATAATTTCATGCGTTCCTTGTCTTCCATGACATGATTTGAAATGAATGTTCCAACTATTTTCTCAAACTCCTTAATGTGTAGGTAAAGATTTTCTCATTCCACGCCATGGAATTGAGGAAGTAATTGCAATGTGCCCGATTTTACAAGGAAGCCATGCGCTTGCATAGGTAGAAGTATGCATGAGGGGGTGGTGCTTCGGGTAGGTTGGAGATAATCCCTCATTGATCTCACCGAGAGATCAATAGGGAGATTGTTTCTTTCATTTCTAGGAGGTGGGAATTGCATTCGAGGGTTTTGCACTCCCCTGCCCCTCGGATTGTTAGCACCATCATCCCCAAAATTATCTCTGGCATCATCAGGTGGGTCTTAATTTATATTCATATTTGGTCCTAAGTCACGTCTCACTAGTCTATTTTGATTATCACGTCCCCACATGCAAATACACTAACTACAAATGAAAATTTATGTACAATTATATACAAAGGAGCAATGTACCTTGGCCCGTGATGAGAATCACGAGACTTATCTCCATTGTCTCCAAATCACCTTCAAACTTGACGCTTAGTTTTCCCCGGCAACGGCGTCAAAAATACTTGATTGTTTTCCCTAACTTCCCATATGAACCCGATTGTGTATGTATATGGCTTATAGAGTATGGTGAGTGTCACTCTCCCTCAAATTCGATGCAAGAAGTGAAAAAATTGTGTGTGGATGAACAAAACTTATGTGAGTGTGCAAAATTGCTCCCCAAGTGTAGAGAGACTTACAATGTCGTGTTTTACTTGGAATGAGTATTCCAAGGTCGTCTCCTTATGGAAGACAAGTTCAGGTGTTCTTGAAGAGTGATTTGCAAAAAGTAAAAATTGCAAAATCTTGTGATTTGAAAGTTGGTGAGTTGTGATTTGTGAAATATGCTAGAAAATGAGGTTGGCTAATCCATAGAGGTCATTCTAATGGGAATGCCAAATCGGCTCATTTCGTTCAACCAATGGTGTCTAGGTGTTTGATTGTTTCGTAGGAAGTGAGAGATGAGCGTGGTTGTGTTGGACAAGAGCATACCTCGTGACAAGTCTATGGTGTATCAAAAGCCCACAATCACGTCCGCACTCAACCTAGTCAAACCAAACACTTTACACTACAAGGAAGAATGAAAGAGAGTCAATTTCACATACCCAAGAGGAATTCCCTCTTGGATTAGCCAACTAAAATTTTAGCTATTCAATGTAAAAGCAAGAACAAACATTAAGTAGAGAAACATGGTAGTGAAATCAAACATGGACTTGTATTAATGTAAGAGAAAGTTTTTCCAAAATCTAATGCTTGAAGGGAACACAGCCCAAATATAGAAATAAACCACAAGAAACTTAGCCAAACTTAATTACAACTTAGATTAAAAAAGATTAAAGTGCAAGAGAAAAAAGATTACATGTAAAATGGAGCTTACTACAATGAAAATGGTGAAGGAAAATGTAAAACCCACCTTTCTCTCTCTAGAACTTCATCTTCTTCCTTGAACCTTCTCTCACTAGAAACTTAATAATCAAAAAATGCATGTAGGAAGTGTATATTTTCGTCCATCCTCCTTTCTCTTTTCATGAGTGTCTGACTTGGATTGCTTGGAGATAGGTTATCCACAAAAACTTCCAAAATCTGTCAAAGCATGGTCCCCCTTCCTCTTCCCAACCACTCAATCTCTCTTGTTAGCCCACCCACTCCCTCATGCTTATTTTCTGAGTGTAGGGGTTAGGAGGTCATGATGGAGTGTTAGAAATTTCAGAACATGGTTTAGTATCAAAAGGTGGGCCCTCGTAGTTGGTGGAGTCGTTTGGAAGAGGATTTGAACTTTCTGGGTGGCTGGTACCGGTACCTCAACATGTTTGCATTGTTGAGTCAACAAAGTTAAGGTGGGAGGTACTAGTAGCTCGATGATCTGGTACCGGTAGCTGAATTCCAATACATTATGGTATTGGTACTAAAGGCAGGGAGGTACCGGTACCTTCTTCGTTTCCTCCATTTAAGCCAGTTGAGCTCCAAGTACCGGTACCTAGTGATGTGGTATCGGTACCTACTTTCTAGAGGGCTTAGGCACCGGTATCTAGTGACTTGGTACCGGTACCTCTTCTTCCTATCTTGAGATTTTGAGTGCCTTGAGTTCCCGAGCCATTTGTCTTGCGGTCCTTTCTTTCCTATTGTCCTCAATCACTTTATGGGGTGCTTTATGCCTGCCCTTTCCATCCTATCACCTGCAATTAAGCCATCCTCCATTAATCATCGATTTAAATCCATTTTCCAAAAAATTCACTGCAAAAATAAGTTAAAATGGATGCAATGAAGATGTTTAATTTGCAATGTTCCACACTCATCGTACCTACCCTAAGAAAGACACAAGATTTTATAAAATGGTCATTGGATGTCTAACATCAATGGCGGGGGCATGGAATGCCCGAATGCATATGCATGGCATGACATGTGTTGTGGGAGTCGGTAGAGGGCTCGGGTTGCATTGCATGCGTGAGTTTCATCTCATGACATGGCACAAAATTGTAGCAATCATTTATGAAATGTATGTACTTGAATGAATGTTTGATGTGATGCATTGCATGTGACATTTCATATGCATCTGGGTTAGGGAGTAGCCTCCTTAGGAGATATCCTATTGAGCGTGGCTCACCCTTTACGGGGATATATATTTCAGGTGTTGGACAAGCCTCAGCGGACGCCCTCATTTGCGCCTTTGTTGAAGAAAGAGCCGGGCTGTGTCTTAAAAATTACAAGTTGTAATCTCATGTACATTTTGTTTTATCTTTGTATAAATCATGTACAAACCTTGTGTTTTGACAAAGGCATGTAATGGGACATTCTTGGACATTATTCTTTCGTAAAACAAATGAATGGAATGGCTGTTGTATGAGTTGTGTGGCTAAAAATTGAGTTTTTGAGAAATTTGGGGAGATCTGGGCTCCAGGTACTAGTACTTCACAGGTACCTAGCATCCACAGAGTTCAAATAGCGGTACCTAGGCATAGAGGTATTGGTACCCCGATGGATAGTGGGCTCAAGTACCGGTACCTATGCTCGCAGGTATCGGTACCCTGCAGACAGTGGGCCCATGTACCAATACCAATGCTTACAGGTACCGGTACCTGCTTGGATTTATTCCATCATTCCTAATTTTTGAACATGAACCCTCAATGTGTGTATGGCTTATGTGTGTGGGTGAGTATCACTCTCACTCGGGTTCGATGCAAGAAATGGGAAAACGGGTGTGTGAATGAAATGTGTGTGTGTGAACAAAAGTGCTCCCCAAGTGCAGAGAGACTTTTGAGTGTTGTGTTTTACTTGAAAATCGTATTCCAAGGTCGTCTCCTCAGGGAAGGAGGTGAATCATTTTGAAGGTGATTTTGGTGAAAAAGAAAAAGTGTAAAAATCTTCGATGTTTGAGTTTTGGTGAAATTGTGTTCTTTATGAAAATGAAATGGAAACAAGTGTTGGCTAATCCGAAGAGGTCATTTCAATGGGAATGCCAAATCAACTCAAGACATTCCTCCAATGGTGCTTAGATGTTTGATTGATTCGTAGGAAGTGCGGGACTAAGATGGAGGTGAGGAATCAAGCATACGCCGTGACAAGTCTATGGTGTATCAAGAACTCACAACTGCGTCCACACTCAACCTAGTCAAACCAAATAATCGTACACTACGAGGAGGAATGAAAAAGAGTTGATTTAGCATACCCAAGAGGAGTTTTCCCTTGAATTAGCCAACTTAAAACTTAGCTACTCATACTTAATGCAAGAACATAAATGAAGTAAAGAGACATTGTAAAGCAATGAAGATTGAAACTTAAATTAATGCAAGAAAATTTAAACTAGGAAGAAGTGCATTGAATACTCATATTAAAAGCTTGAAATGTAGAACACTTACTACAACAATGGTAGAATTTAAATTGTGTATTTAAACTTACAATGTACTTGAAATAAATGACATTAAAGACAATAAATGAAGCTTACAAGACTCTTACAAAAGATTACAAGTGAAATGGATGGAAGAAGTGTAAAAATCTAAGCTTTCTCTCTCTAAACTATGTCTTATTCCTTGGGGCTTCTATCTCTACAATGCAATACAACCTGAATAATGTGTAATGGAGCTTGCAAATTCGTCCATGGAGGTCCCTCTAGGCATGTGATAGCCCTCCCATCCATAAGAGGCTGAAGTGATGGCTTTGGGCAACTAGGACAACCTACCCAGCAACTCCCAAGCTTCCTCTCTTCTCTCTCCTCCTCATTAATGCTCTAGCCTTCAAAGTCCAATGCTAGGGTTGAGGAGGCATGTCTGTGTGTAAGGAGTGTCAGGGAACAAGTGGAAGACCCATAGGTGGGACCCCTATGTGGCAGAGCTTGAGTTGCAGAATCTGGCATTTTTCAGCAAAACCTACCGGTAGGTCGATGGCCAAACGTACCGGTAGGTTTTACTCCAATAGCCAAAACCTTCCGGTAGTTTTTCGGTAGAACCCACTCCAGTAGCCAAAACCTACCAGTAGTTTTATGACAAACCTACTGGTAGGTTTAACTTGTTTTGCTCAATTCTTAGTTCTTTCACCTTCCAAGCCATCGTCAAGCCTCCCCCTCATCTCCCTTGACCTTAAGCACCATGATCGGGGCCTAACATGCACCATTTAAGCTATTGTACCTGCGAACATGCCGAAACACCATTAATAGCTCGAAACATTGCAATTCCTCTCATTTTTACCATAAAATCAAGCATAAAAGGGGTGCAAATGTACACATGATATACAATATTTCGTGCTAATCACATCCCCCAACTTGAGCTTTGCTAGTCCCTAGCAAAGTTTACTTTCAAACCAACGAGTATGAAACTACAACAATCCATTCAGAAAAGTAATTCATCAAACTTTCAAAGTACAAAAATTATAATGCAATTAAAGAAATAAACTTAGGCAAGATGAAACAACAACTACTGCATTTCATTAATTACTTTCAAAAGTTGAGTACATGGAGTTAGAATTCAAAAAGAGACAAAACGGCCTAAAATTCCTAAAGATTCTTCTACTCGGCCAATAATTCCACTCCTAGCTATGTACAACCCAACATCAAATAGAACAAAAACAAGAGTATCCTACTCATCACCCCCATCATCATCGTCACCATCGTTATCTCCTGCATCTTCCTCTCCACTCCCATCCTCCTCCTCATTATCGTCCTCGTCATCCTCATCAGAATCCCCCACCTCAACAACAGTGGAGGCTGAGGGGCCAGAGGTAGGAGGTGGAGGTCCACCGAGAATCGGCTCTCCCGGGAATTTATGCTCAAAAATCCGAGTCATCATCACCGAAATCCCGTGCACAATCTCCTCCAGAAGATCAAGACGTTGAGATACTGTGTGTACTGGCGCAAAAGTGGATGGCCCAGCAGAGGATGGTCCCACGGCTAATGACTCCGGCCTCGGAACTCTGGCTCAATCACCCCGGCTCATCACCGTCCTCTTGCTACTACTCGTCTTCGCGATGGCTCCGGTCTCCGGGGGAGTCATCACGTCTGAGACATATCCCTTGACTTTGAAATGGTCGCACATCCGAGTGACGAGATTGCCAAATGGAAGGTTCACCTTCGGCTTCCTAGGCTGGGCGAATTCCTTCATGAACTCCCATATCAAAAGGGCTATGTCCAAGGCCTTTCTCGTCATCACATCATGTAGAAAAGCTAGCTTTTCAACATTTGGGTTCTTCTCAGCTCCCCTGGGAAGCAAATTGTAATGTAGTACCTTGTTCATCATCCCATATGCATGCTTGAGGCCCCCGATCTAGATCGTTCCCCAAAATTGGGTTGAGACCTCGTACATCAATGTCGCATACTCTGATATAGTCTTGACCCCAGTGATATTGTGGAGATAGACCGGGACACTGGGAGGTGGCCTCTCGTACCCTATTAGGGTGGCAATCACGGCTGGGGTCACATCAAAAGTCTTGCCCCTCATGTTAGTTCTCAAAATCTCCGCGTCCTTGTCCACCACCCTAAATTTTTGGTAAAACTCCCGACATAGCGCCAAATTGAACCCACTAACGGGCTCAAACCAGATCCCAATCCCATGGGCCTCAATGATCCTCACAACTTCGTTGTTCGATCCCAGGGATATCCGATCCACAAACCTCTCGCAAGTTACGTTCTTCTTCTCGATGCTTTGAACACGAGCATCATTCCTCACCTTCTTCCTTCGCTCACTCCAGTCTACACTCGACCCCTCCCCACTTTTCTTGCGGGCACTAGCACCCTCGGGCTGAGGAGAACTTGGTCCGGTGCACTTGGTGCGGGCCATGCAAAGCAACAGTGCCACACACACCAAGAGTGACAAAAAAGCCAAAACCAACCCTTCAATCGGGTCCACAACATCACGGATGATCCTCTCTGTGCGAGCCATTGGAAAGATTTTGGAACTTTTGGAAAGATTTAAACAGGTTAGGGCTTGGGGTAAAATTCGGCAAACCTAGGGTTTAAATGATGAAATCCACAAATCTTCACTAAAAACCACTCAATCAACAACCCTAGCAGTGAGAGATGAGAGATTTAGACTATGGGTGAGGGATTTTTAGGCTAAGAGATGATTGGAGGGAGAGAGAAGTGTCTTAGGGTTTGTAACTTAGGGAGACAATGAACAGTTCTCCTGAAAAAATCTGATTAAAACCCTTGATTTTGGCATTCTAGGCAAAACTTACCGGTAGGTCGATGCCAAACCTACTGGTAGGTTTTACTCCAGTGAGCAAAAACTACCAATAGTTTTCCGGTAGGTTCAGGACCAGTGTGCAAAACCTACCGGTAGTTTTACGTACAAAACTACCGGTAGGTTTTCACTTATTTGCAAAAACCTGTTCTCTCCACTTCCTTTCAAATCCTACACATTCTATCACTCTATTTATGACCTCTACTCCACCAAAACATGTGCTACACTTGTAAATCACAATTTTAACCATCATGCCCCAAGTCATTACTGAAATTGCAATATGATTTAAAATTTTGATGCTTTCAAAACACAAGGTATAGATTTCTACATTTAACTACCAAAATGAACACCCAAAGTATAAGATACATATTCAAATAACAAGGGCATTCCTAATTCCTACCAAATATTGAGAGTTGAGCAATATTCCCCTATCCCGCAAGCATAGGGCTACCTAATACATCGTTCAAATGCCAGAACCAAGCACACATGAGCAGAACTATGGCTATAAATGCTAGTTTAGAGTATGCATCTACACATTCTTTTTCAAACTCATGTGTGTGTGCAATGGACATGTAATTTAAGCATTTACATAATAGAGTTCACAATCACTTTGGCTATCCAAATTAAGCTTTGATGCAACCTCACCAAGGGTGTCTCTCAACAATGAATTATACTCTAGTTATCCTGGCATGCTCTCCATGTGTATATGTGAGATAGAATCTTGTGCACAGAACGAAGTATGCTCACATATAATCCAAAAATGAAGCAACCTTAACATAATCTCATGAAAGGAATGCTAGGGCATTAGATAGCAAAACCAACTTCTCTTTTCCTTTAAAAGTATGCATCTCCCATACTTCTCTAGATCTTTTAGGACTTTCAAGGGTTATAATGGAGCCTTGGGGTGATATTGAGGCAAATGAAATGAAGGATATAGGATAATAAAGAGGGTTGTTCCAAGTGAAAGACTTTTATTCAAAAACATCTCCCTTTTCGTGGGATTTTCAGTCCAACGAAAATCCCATCACCCATTTTTTCTCATTTTCTTGGATTTTCATTTTTTTCCCATTCAACTCTTTGAGTTTCACCTCATTTATCCCTTTTTTTTGAGTTTCCACACCATACTTTCTTTTCTTTTATAATCACTCATATTCAACTCTAGGAACAACCAGGGTGAGGTAGATTTTTATCATTTTGCATTGGCTTGGTCAAATGTGTGGTATGGAAACGAATTTACAATTAAGGCTCAATCACGGCACTAGGGATAAACTTTCACAAGAAAAATGCAAAGGCTCAAAGTCAATCAAAAATGGCCTAAGATTCTTTCTAGATGGGCATGGGGGAGCACATTGCATTTCAAGACAAATTCAATCCACTACCAAATGCACCTAACCAAAACAACATAATGAGATTATTGAACACATTTGGAAGTCCAAAGATTTGTTGCTTGAGTAAATGAAAGTTCCCTCCAATAAGGATTGACACTAAAGCTCTCATGGGTTCTTACTCATCTCCACTATTCATGTCAAGCACTAAAATGTGAACTCAATCCGTAAATTAATGAAATTACACATTCAATGTGTACTTAATGTTGAGTTTAAAAGCAAACACATATGTGATACTCAAACATAGGATGAACTTCTATAATGTGCTCATGTATTCAAGGTTCAACGCAAAGATCAATATATCAACAACCCATTACACTCTAAATAAAGGAATACAGATCAACATTCAGATATTTAGATTGTAAACCTGAATTTTTCTAGAACTCGGATGACGAAACGGACCTCACCGTTGGATTCGTCTCGCGAAATCTAGTTACCACGTCAAATTTCGTTGAATTCCGAGATAGTCGGATTTTTTGCGTTTTACGAGACAAACGGGCCCTGGGTGACCCTGTACACGAAATTTTTATAAAATTTCCAAGTTTGGGGAAAATATTAGACACAAGTTAAAATAAAAATAATTCGAACTCGAACCGGAGCGAAATTTAATCGTTTCGGGATTAAAACGGACCCGAAATTAAATAGGACATGTGGCGAATTGTGGGCCAAGTATTCTAAAATATAAATAGGGGGAAAAATTAGATTTTTCCCCATTGTTCAGCCGGTTTCAGCCGATAGAGAGAAAGAGGGAGAAAAGAGAGAAAAACTCACCTTCTCTCTACGATCTACGGTGCTACGGACCTCGAATCCACGCAAGCCAAGAATTAAAGTCGCTCTACTCATCGAGGGCTACGCGGCTATACCAAAAAGCGCAAGTTTTACCGAAGATCAAGGTACGGGATTTTCGAGAAGTGAGGGTTTTTGCTTGAATCGGGTCTTGGAACTTCCCTTGGTCGTTCCTCACGCTTCAAGAGGTAGGATTTCTTCCTACTAAGGTTTATTCCAAGCCTATAATGTTTTTATGGAATGGGTAGGATAATAGCCTATGTATCTCTTGCCTATTGTTGTGAAATTGGGTGAATTGGGTATTGAAATGGGTAAAGGAAATCCTAGCTTGGATGGAGATTTAGAAGTTACTAAATGTGATTTCTATGATTGGATATGTGAAATGAACCCAATGTGAATTCATGTGTTATATGAAATTGTGGGCATGTTATGTGTTTATATATATGCCTTGAAATTTTAGTATGTTGATAACATGCTTGAAATTTGTATTATGGGAATTATATGCTTTTGATATGATTTTGCCATGGAATATGAGAAATGTGTTGAGAATGTTCATATGTCACTCATACCATATCGAACATTGTATTAGTGTTGCAATGGAGCACCACATTGCATATGCACGGGGACATCGCATTTTAGGAGGTGTGTGTGCATGATTGTTTGTCTTCACCACGCATGGTGGATGACGAGTGAGCTCGGGTAATATGGGTCGATGACCTAGTCGAGTTGCATGGTTTATATGTTGATAGGGTTGGGGTAGTAAGAAGGGCTAGAAAATCCCTCGGGTGAGAGACCCGGTGATTGGATACGCACTCCGTTGGTATAAGAGCCCATAAAGTGTGTCGGTGTACGCGGAACCGTTGGTGGAAGTCCATGAATTTCGTGTAGGTTGGGTGACCTTTGGTGTGAGTCCATGAACATCCACCCCTACAAAGACCCTAGAATGAAATGTCATTTGATGTGGAACATAAATGACAGATTGGTACACATTGGCACTTGCATGTGTAGAGGAGCCGGGAAGGGCTCGGTTGATGTGCATGAGTGAGTCTCACCTCATATCATAGCATGGCATTACATGTTTCAACATGGGATATATTCTTGTTGTGGATTGTTGATTGATAGCATGTGACATTTCATATGCATTTAGGTTGGGGAGTAGCCTCTTTAGGAGATACCCTATTGAGCGTGGCTCACCCTTTATGGGAAAAACATTTCAGGTGTGGGTTTTGCTCCGGCGGATGGCTCATTTGGAGAGCATCAAGCATGAAGGGGGCCGGCTTGTGGCCTTAGTTTGAGTTTTGTAAAACCTTTAACAAAATTCCATTTTGATGTATATATATTATGGAATGAATTGTGATAGAGCTTGTATGGGTTGTGTATTATATGGAAAATCTCATTAAACATGTATTGGATGAGTTTGGAGTGTATGGGGTAGCTTTAAGGATGGTTTGGAAGGGAAAGAAATCCATTTTTTTGCTCACAGTCTGAAAACCTACCGGAAGGTGTATGTCGGCCTTCCGGAAGGTTTTGCTAAAAACCCCAGCTTGCCTTGTTCACAGCTAATACCTTCCGGAAGGTTTTGCCCACTGGAATGAACCTTCCGGAAGATTTTAGCTACTGGAGTAAAACCTACCGGAAGGACTTGTCTACTGGAATGAACCTTCCGAAAGGTTTTGCCTTGGGTTACTTTTTGGACTGCCAAAATCTTCCGGAAGGTTTTGTTTTCTGGAATGAACCTTCCGGAAGGTTTTGGCTACTGGAATGAACCTTCCGGAAGGTTTCTGCTACTGATGTCGACCTTCCGGAAGTTCTTGCAATTGATGCTTTTCATTTAACTGTTCTTTCAGCGACCTTCCGGTAGGTATATGTCGACCTTCCGGAAGGTTTTTCCAAAAATCTGAAATTTTCAAAATGCTTAGCCATGCTCTTGGGCTTTGTTTTCTTTGGTTCCTATGACATAAATGGACATAAATTGAGGTATAATTGACCTTGTGGATGGTAAATCCGGTTAAAAGCATGTGAATGACGTGGTGTCGGGTTATACGACTATCACGAGTATTTCCGCGGGTTGACGGATGGTCAACGGTGAATAAAGGACACCCGGAAATTTGGGGTGTCACAATAGGTAGCCAAATGACACGGGAAAGGGGCCCATGAAGTTGATGCTCCAACAATCAAATATCTCGATAACAAGTACAGGGGAGAGGGGCATCATGTTCCTTCGGGTCACACTACACAAACATTGGCACCTATCACATTCTTTACAGAAAGAGAACAATCTTTTATCAAAGAGGGCCAATAAAAACCTGACTGTAGAATCTTTGCCGAAGTCTTCTTTGAAGAGAAATGACCACCACACGCTTCTGAATGGAAAAATGCAAGGACTTCCCGTTGTTTATTTTCTGGTACGCATCTCCTCATGACTTGGTCAAGGCAGTACTTGAACAGGTATGGGTTGTCGAAGTAAAAGCACTTCACATCCGCCATAAACCTCCTTTTATCCTCCGGGCTCTAGTGCGAAGGTATCTTTCCTGTAGCAAGATAATTACATTTGTCAGCATAACAGGGACAAACATAATGAATTGAAAGTAAATGCTCATCAGGGAAAAATTCAGGGATAGGAATGTGCTCATCGACCTCTTGCACCACAATTTGGGACAAATGATCCACCACTGCGTTCTTCACTCCCTTCTTGTCTTTGATTGTCAAGTTGAACTCTTGGAGTAGGAGGATCCACCTGATGATTCTCGGTTTGTCATCCTCCTTAGACAACAGGTACTTCAAAGCAGAGTGATCGGTATAGACTACTATCGGTGAACCAAACAAATGGGACATCTTTTGAAAGCAAGTTGGTCAAAGGTTGGGCCAATGCACTAAAGTTTTTAATAAAACGATGATAAAAGCCGGCATGACCAAGAAACGGCCTGATATCTTTGATGACCTTTGGCGTAGGGAGGTTGGAAATGATGTCAACCTTTGATTTGTCAACCTCGATCCCGTTAGTCGAAATGATATGCCCGAGCACAATTCTTTGCGTCACCATAAAGTGACACTTTTTCCAATTGAAGACCAAGTTCTTCTCCTCACATCTTTCAAGAACTCTCTCCAAGTTCTCCAAACATCCATCGAATGAATCCCCAAACACTGAGAAGTCATTCATAAACACTTCCACAATCTTCTCCACCATATCATTGAAAATCCTCATCATGCAACATTGAAAAGTCCCTGGGGCATTGCACAACCCAAAAGGCATGCGTCAGTAGGCAAAAGTACCGTAGGGGCAAGTGAAGGTGGTTTTTTCTTGATCCTCCAATGCGATCTCAATCTGGTTGTACCCAGAGTAGCCATCCAAGAAGCAGTAAAATAGGTGCCCAGCCACTCTTTCCAACACTTGGTCGAGGAATGGCAATGGGAAGTGGTCTTTTCTCGTGCACAAGTTGAGCTTTCAGTAATCAATGCACACTCTTCATCCGGTGATTACCCTTGTTGGAATGAGCTCGTTCTCCTCATTTGTAACAATCGTGACTCCCGATTTCTTGGGTACTACTTGCGTGGGGCTGTCCCACTTACTATCGGTAATCGAAAAAGTGATGCCTATGTCAAGTAGCTTTAGTACCTCATCTCTCACCACATCCTTCATGATTGAATTCAACCTTTTTTTGTAGTTTTCGAGACGGCTTGGAATCTTCTTCAAGGTAGATGAGGTGTGTACAGATAAGGGGGCTTATCCCCTTGATGTCGGTAATTGTCCAACCAACTGCTCCTTTATGCCTCCTCAACATTTTCAAAAGATCATCTTTTTTCTTTGTCTCCAAAGTTGAGCTAATCACCACCGGAAAGGTCTTGTCATCCGCAAGGTATGCATACTTGAGATTGGATGGTAATGGCTTCAACTCCAAGATAGGTTTTTGCATATCCGATGGAAAGATCTTCTTGTCTTGATGTGGAAGCTTCTCAAATGTAGGGGGTCCATTTTTCTACCCCTTTGAAGCTCTCCAACTCCTCTTGCTCATCAACCTCTTCTTCCCCTATTTTCAACATGCCCAACAGCTCCAAGTGCTCATCCACCAAGGTATCAATCCTATTGACTTTGAGCACTTCCTCATCATCCCCCAGTTGTTTAGACAAGTTGAAAACATTGAGATCCATAGTCATGTTCCCAAATGCAAGCTTCATAAGACCGTTCCTGCAATTAATCACATCATTAGACGTGGCAAGAAAAGGTCTACCAAATATGACAAGAATTTGGGAGCTAAGGTTTGCAACCGGGTGAGTGTTGATGAGCACATAATATTGCATATTTAAAGGCCTCATTACATGCATTTTAACTTAGCTTTGCATTTATGTACTTAGAGTTATCCGAAATTATGAATAATGTTGAAATTTCGATGTTGCAGGTAATTATAGCGTAAATCATTTATTTTGGAACCTTTCAACTAAGTATGGAGGAGTGGTGAAGATGTGGACACATTACATGAGGATTTGGAGGCTTAAAAGTGTAAGAAATCAAGGAGGTATCGATGCTTGGTAACATAGGCACCAGCACCCGCATCATTTGGTAGTAGTACCTCGGTTTTCCTCCTTTTTGTCCATGATCCACTTTGACTCTCAAAAATTTCAAAACATGAAAGTTGTAGATATGGCTGTACTCTGTATTGTATCAAAATTTCAGCTCAATCGGACAGTTGGATCAAAAGTTATGACAATTCTATGAAAACTGGTCCAGAGTAGGCAACCTACCGGAAAGACCTACCGGTAGTTTTTACTCTAGTAGCCAAAACCTACCAGCATAACGATGAAAACCTACCGGTAGGTTTTTCCCAGAATGCCCAGAACGCCTGCAACTCATGCTCCACTTGTCCCCTGACAACCCTTACACATCTACATGCCTCCCAACACCCATGCTTGGACTTTGGAGGCAATGCCATTAATGAGGATAGGAGAGAGGGGGGCTGCCATGATGGGTGCAGGCTAAGCTCTTCCTAGCCTGTCCAAAGCCAATCAACTCACCTCCCATTGATGGGAGGCCTGCACACAGGCTAGGGGAGCCTCATGGACGAAAATGCATCATCTTTTCTCCATATATTCAGCATTCCACAAGATTTGAGAAGTGTGGCTACCTAAGCTTAGAAAGCACCAAGGAGGAAGAAGATGAATAGTAGTTAGAAAGTTTAGATTTTTGCATTTTCTTCCATCCTTTCACTTGTAGTTTATTGTAAGACTTGTGTAAACTTCATTTATTATCTTTAATGTCATTTACTTCAAGTACATTTCAAGTTTAATGCTACATTTTAGATTTCATCATTGTTGCAGCAAGTTATCTTCATTTTTAAGCTCAAAATGGGTATAGCATATTTCACTTCATAGTTTCTGTTTTCTTGCATTAAACTAAATTATAATCTTCTTCCCTTTAGTATGTCTCTTTACATTACGCAATTCTTTCTTGCTTTCATGAGTAGCTAGATTTTTAGTTGGCTAATCCAAAGGAGATTTCCTCTTGAGTGTGCTATCTCAACTCATTTTCTTTACCCCTCTCAGTGTACGATGGTTCGGTTTGATTGAGTTGGGGTGTGGACATGGTTGTGAGTCTTTGATATCCCGTAGACTTTTCACGGATTATGCTTGGATCCTCACTTCCATCTCGTCACGAGCTTTCCACAAATCAATCGAGCATCTAGGCACCATTGGAGGAAGGTTTCGAGTTGATCTGGCATCCCCATTGGAATGACCTCTTCGGATTAGCCAACACTTGTTTTCTTGCATTTTCATTAAGAACAAAACTCACCAAAACCAACTACAAGATTTTACACTTTTCATTTTTGCAAAATCACCTTCACACAACTTGACATTCCTTCCCTGAGAAGACGACATTGGAATATTTTTTCAAGTAAAACACGACATTCGAAAGTCTTTGCGCGCTTGGGGAGCACTTTTGTTTACACACACACACATTTTTGTGCATTTCATTTTATCCACTATTTCGTTGCCCCATCTCTTGCATCATTCCAAGGGAGAGTGACACTCCCCTTCACACATAGGCCATATACACATTTGAGGGTGATGTGCGGAGATTAGGGTATACTAAGACGGAAATATTCAAGCATTTTTTATTCATAATTTCGGCTAACTCTAAGTACTTAAATGCAAAGCTAAGTTAAAATGCATGTAATGAGGCCTTTAAATATGCAATATTATGTGCTCATCACACCCCCAACTTAAGCTTTGCTAGTCCCTAGCAAACTAAATGTAAAAATTAAGAAAACAAAAATAAAATTATACTAATTTGGCAATTGCATTTAGCATATGCAAGAAACTTTTAAACCCCTAGGTGATCCCTAGTGGATGAGTTTTGTCTCGTGAAGGTTTCCAGTGAAGGTACCTACAAACTTCTTTTCCTCCTATCCAATATTTAAGACATATGCCCTTATCCTAACTAGCAATGGATGTCAACAATAGCATTGCCCAAACACCCGAACCAATCACACAAGAGACATATCATAGCCTTAAATGCTATTCTAGAGTATACACATACACATTCATTTTCAAACTCGTGTGTGTGTGAAATGGACATGTAATTTAAACATTTACATAATGGAGTTCACATTCACTTTGGCTATCCAAATTAAGCTTTGATGCAAAACTCACCAAGGGTTTCTCTCAACAATGAATCACACTATGATTATCCTGGCATGCTCTCCATGTGTATATGTGAGATAGAATCTTATGCACAAAATAAAATATACTCACATATAATCCAAAAATGAAGTACATACATAAAAATGAAACAACCTTGGCATAATCTCATGAAAGGAATACTAGGGCATTAGATAGCAAAATCAACTTCTCTTTTTTCTTTAAAAGTATGCTTTCCCCATGCTTTCTCTAGATCATTTAGGACTTTCAAAGGTTATAATGGGGCCTTGGGGTGATATCTAGGCAAATGAAATGAAGGATATAGGATAACAAAGAGAGTTGTTCTGAGTGGATGACTTTTATTTCAAAATGATCTCCCTTTTGATGGGATTTCAAGTCTACCACCATCACTTCACTCTTTATCTATTTTTCTTCTTTTCCTTAACATTTTCCTTCATTCTTTGATCATTATTTTCTTCTTTTCACTCCCTTTTTCTCCTTTTCTTGGATTTTCATTCTTTTTCCATTCAACTCTTTGAGTTTCAACATCATTCATCCCTTTTGTTTGAGTTTCCACACCATACTTCCTTTTCTTTTTTGATTACTCATATTCAGCTCTATGAACAACCAAGAAGAGGTAGATTTTTATCATTTTGCACTGGCTAGGTCAAATGTGTGGTATGGAAACGAATTTACAATTAAGGCTCAATCACGGCACTAGGGATAAATTTTTCCAAGAAAAAGGCTAAGGCTCAAAGCAAATCAAAGATGGCCTAAGATCATTTCTAGATAGGCTTGGGAGAGCATATTGCATTTCAAGACAAAGTCAATCAACTACCCAAATGCACCTAGCGAAAGCAAGAATAATGAGATTATTGAACAAATTTGAATTTGAAAAATTGTTCCTTTGAGTAAATGTAAGTTCCCTCCAACAAGTATTGGCATTAAAACTCACATGGGTTCTTACTCATCTCCACTATTCATGTAAAGCATTAAATGTGAACTCAATCCATAAATTGCCAAAATTACAAGTTCATGGTGCACTTATGGTTTAGTTCAAAAGCAAACAAAACAAGTATATGATACTCTTAGCAATAGGATAAACTTTTATAATGTGCTCATGTATTCAAAGTTCAAAATGAAGATCAAATTATCACTAGACCTATACACTTTGAATAGGGGAATATGGTTCAATATTAGATATTTTCTACAAAAAATGTCCAAAATTTTCAATTTATTTTTTATTTTTGACTATTATGTACAAAAAGTGGTGGAACATGTAAATGGTGCACCTCACCCTCTAACTTGAACTATGCATTGTCCTCAATGCACAAGGAATCATGCAATGAAAAAAATGAAAGAGAAGATGTCTGTGTGTAAGGAGTGTTAGGGAACAAGTGGGAGACCCAATGGTGAGACCCCCAAAGTTGCAGAGTTTGAGATGCAGAAACTGGCATGTTTCAGCAAAACCTACCGGTAGATCAATGGAAACCTACCGGTAGGTTTCACTCTAGTTAGCAAAACCTATCGGTAGGTTTGCGGTAGGTACAGGTCCAGTAACTAAAACCTACTGGTATGTTTTCCCTTGTTTTGCTAAATTCTGGGTTCCTTCACCTTTCAAGCTATCGTCAAGCCTCCACCTCACCTCCATTGACCTTAAGCACTATGAATACTCACCACTATACTACAACGACATGAAAAATAAAAATATAAAAATAAAAGAATCTAACTACTATGTACATAAAAACAAAACAACAAGGGCTCATGTCAATCTGGCTTCAATTCAGATATGAGCTTGCACCCATTGATTTTTTTGATTTTAAAATTTTTTTGTTGTATAAATGCCCTTCCTAACCAATCTATCCAACAATACAAAGGATCATGATTCAAAAATCTCAACCAAATAGAGGTATAGACAAGTTTATGCAATCCCAACAATGGAGTATACAATTTCTCTTTAAATTTTTTTACATTTAACTCCATTTCAATGCCCTCCCCAAGTTGAGAAATGTGAATCTCAACACCACTCGTAGATGGAAAAATGACCTTGGGCTCATTAGCCTCATGTGAAATAATATCTTCATTAAATCTTTCATAATGTAGAGTGGTGGAATATTCAACATCAATATACATTCCATTGAGATGATCATCCTCAATACATTGACTATGCTCAAGATGTTGTTCTTCAGATATAGTAATTATAGCATTGGTCAATGCAATAAGGTCATCTCTCAGAAAATTGTTGGGATACTTGGGCATTGACTTCCATTTGGTATAGCATAAACTCGCAAAGAGTATTTTCCAATTCTTGTTCGATTGAGTCCTCATATGTTGGATAGTGGCAAAATTCATTTGGTGGTGTGAGATTGGATGAAAAATTATAAGATTCATTCTCCCAATCATAACTCGGATAACTCGGTGTAACATAATGGTTGGGGTAAAAATTTAAATAGGCCAAAACTGAATTTGAACCTTCGCATGCAAAGTCTTGAACCGGATAATTTATTGGGCACTCACTAGTGATGTGCCCATACTCATCACAAATCTCACACACATTTTTAAAATTTTGGGCATTTGATACATTTTCATAAAAATTAGAAAACATAACACAAAACACAAACTAAAAAAAATTATTTACAAATTAGACGACATACCTTGGCCCGTGATGAAAATCACGAGAGTTACCTATGCCGCCCAAAATCACCTTTTGAACTCGACGCTTAACCTTCCCCTGCAACGGCTCCAAAAATGCTTGAATATTTTTGTTATAGTATACCATAATCTCCACACATCACCCTCAAATGTGTATATGACCTATGTGTGAAGGGGAGTGTCACTCTCCCTTGGAATGATGCAAGAGATGGGGCAACAGAATAGTGGATGAAATGAAATGCACAAAAATGTGTGTGTGTAAACAAAAGTGCTCCCCTTCTGACCAAAAAAAAAAAAAACAAAAGTGCTCCCTAAGCGCAGAGAGACTTTCGAATGTCGTATTTTACTTGGAAAAGTATTCCAAGGTCGTCTCCCCAGGGAAGGAGAGTCAAGTTGTGTGAAGGTGATTTTTGCAAAAATGAAAAGTGTAAAATCTTGTAGTTGGTTTTGGTGAGTTTTGTTCTTAATGAAAATGCAAGAAAATAAGTGTTGGCTAATCCGAAGAGGTCATTCCAATGGGGATGGCAGATCAACTCAAAACCTTCCTCCAATGGTGCCTAGATGCTCGATTGATTCATGGGAAGCTCGGGACGAGATGGAAGTGAGGATCCAAGCATAACCTGTGACAAGTCTACGGGATATCAAAGACTCACAACCATGTCCATACCCCAACCCAGTA
The DNA here is from genome assembly GCA_951799425.1 of Ilex aquifolium. Classification (NCBI taxonomy): domain Eukaryota; kingdom Viridiplantae; phylum Streptophyta; class Magnoliopsida; order Aquifoliales; family Aquifoliaceae; genus Ilex; species Ilex aquifolium. The sequence continues at coordinate 1,446,046 of OX637408.1, read as the reverse complement.
AAACCGAACCATCGTACACCGAGAGGGGGAAAGAAAATGAGTTGAGATAGCACACTCAAGAGGAAATCTCCCTTGGATTAGCCAACTAAAAATCTAGCTACTCATGAAAGCAAGAAAGAATTGCATAATGTAAAGAGACATACTAAAGGGAAGAAGATTAGAATTTAGTTTAATGCAAGAAAACAGAAACTATGAAGTGAACTATGCTATACCCATTTTGGGCTTAAAAATGAAGATAACTTGCTGCAATAATGGTGAAATCTAAAATGTAGCATTAAACTTGAAATGTACTTGAAGTAAATGACATTAATAAATGAAGTTTACACAAGTCTTACAATAAACTACAAGTGAAAGGATGGAAGAAATGCAAAAATCTAAACTTTCTAACTACTATTCATCTTCTTCCTCCTTGGAGCTTTCAAAGCTTAGGTAGCCACACTTCACAAAGCTTGTGGAATGCTGAATATATGGAGAAGAGATGATGCATTTTCGTCCATGAGGCTCCCCTAGCCTGTGTGCAGGCCTCCCATCAATGGGAGGTGAGTTGATTGACTTTGGACAGGCTAGGAAGAGCATAGCCTGCACCCATCATGGCAGCCCCCCATTCTCCCATCCTCATTAATGCCATTGCCTCCAAAGTCCAAGCATGGGTGTTGGGAGACATGTAGATGTGTAAGGGATGTCAGCAGACAAGTGGGAGAATCAATGGTGGGACCCCCAAGAAAGTGGAGCATGAGTTGCACGTGTTCTGGGCATTATGGGCAAAACCTACCGGTAGGTTTTGGCTACTGGAGTAAAAACTACCGATAGGTCTTTCTGGTAGGTTGACTGCTAGGGACCAATTTTCGTAGAATTGTCATAACTTTTGATCCAACTATCATATTGAGCTGAAATTTTGGCACAATATAGAGGACATCCAGATCTACAACTTTCATGTTTTGAACTTTTTCAGAGTCAAAGTGGATCATGGTAAAAAAGGAGGAAAACCGAGGTACTACTACCAAATGGTGCGGGTGCAGGTGCCTATGTTACCAAGCATCGATACCTCCTTGATTCCTTTCACTTTTAAGCCTCCAAATCCTCATGTAATGTGTCCACATCTTCACCACTCCTCCATACTTAGTTGCAAGGTGCCAAAATACATGATTTACGCTATAATTACTTGCAACATCGAAATTTCAATATTATTCATAATTTCGGCCAACTCTAAGTACTTAAATGCAAAGCTAAGTTAAAATGCATGTAATGAGGCCTTTAAATATGCAATATTATGTGCTCATTAAGTGTCAAACACAATAAAATCAACAAGAAAGTAAAATTTATCAACTTGGACTAAAACATCCTTAACTACTCCCCTCGGTGTTCTGACGCTATGATCCGCCAATTGAAGAGTGATTGGAGTTGGCTTCAACTCTTCATGTTGAAGTTGTTGATACACCGAGTACGGTAAGAGGTTTACACTTGCCCCCAAATCAAGAAGAGCTTGCTCCACCCGACAATTTCCTATTGTGATGGCAATGGTAGGGCATCCGGGATCCTTGAATTTTGGTGGGGTGTTAGTCCTCAAGATGGAGCACACTTGCTCGATGAGGAATTCCTTCTTATACACATTTAACCTCCTCTTCACGGTACATAAATCCTTCAAGATCTTGGCACATGAAGGGATTTACTTTATGGCATCGAGGAGTGAAATGTTGATTTTGACCTGCTTGAACGTCTCAATTATATCAGAATAGTTAGCCACCTTGGTGGGTGGCTTCAAATGATTTGGAAAAGGGGCCGAAATGGGGGATGCATGCACACTTTTATCAACAATTTTTTCTTTTTCACTTACCTCACCCCCAATTGGAATCATTCTTAGTCTCTTTCTCTAATGGCAATGTGGCATTGGGTGAGACTTTTGGCATAATGGTCTTATCAACTTGTTTGTCACTTCGAAGGGAAGTGACCGCTTTGAGTTGCTCACAACTTTCACTAGTGGGTTCGGGCAACTTAATGACATGTTGGCCTCTAGGGTTTTCTTGGGTTTGAGCGGGGAATTTCCCCTTCTCTTATTGTGATGTCCCCATGGAATTGGTCAACTTCGTGAGTTGAGTCTGAATGTCATTAAAAGTTGTGGCATTTTGATTGTTGATGGCGGTTTGGCTTTGGATGAAATTATAAACCACTTCCTCTAAATTCCTCTTATGGGGAGGTTGGTATGTGGATGGGTTGGATGGTCCTTGTTGACTATAACTTTGTGGAGGCGGGTTTTGTGAATACCCTTGCGGATTAGACCGGGGGTATTGAGAGTTAGACGCTTGCCCTTGACCTTGGTATTGATTTTTCTTAGGAGGCATGGGAGGTGAATATGCATTAGACCCATGAGGAGTGAGATTCTCATTTCTCCAATTAAAGTTCGGGTGATTACTCCAACCCGAATTGTAAGTGTTTGAGTGCGGGGAGAATGATTGCCTCGTTTGGTTAAAGGCATTGACTTGCTCATAGTACATTTCCTTAAGTGCCAAAATGTTAGGGCACTCAGATATGGAATGCTCCACACTCTCACAAATTGAGCAACCCTCCTCGGTCTTTGAAACATTAGACACCTCGTGTCTTCTATTGCCTTCTAAACTTTCCACCTTCCGTGACAACTTGGTGATTTTAGAGAGCAAATCTTCCCGGTCTCTCAAATCATACATCCCTCCCCCTTGTGCTTGATTACTACCCGGAAAAGACCTCGGTACATCGGTGGGATCCGTGATATCCCAAGATTGTGTATTTTGCGCCAATGTACTAAAGTAGTCTAGGGCCTCATCGGGATCCTTGTTCAAGAACTCCCCATTGCACATCATGTCAATGAATTGTTGATGGCCCGGTGTAATCCCTTCGTAGAAGAAACTCACTAATTGCCATGATTCAAAACCATGATATGGAATGGATTGTAGCAATTCCTTGTAGCGATCCCAATAGTTGTAAAATTGCGCATTGGGCTTTTCTGAGAAGTTTTGAATTTGCTTTTTAAGAGCGGTGGTTCTAGGCACCGGGAAAAATTTGTTCAAAAACTTGGAAAGCATTTGAGCTCAAGAGGTTATGGATCGAGGCTGCAAAGAATTCAACCATATTTTGGTTTTGTCGTTAAGGGAAAAAGGAAACAATTTCAAGTGAGCTATGTCTTCCATAGCGTGATTAGTGAGGAAGGTTGCAACTATATCCTCAAATTCCTTAATGTGCAAATAAGGATTTTCTTTTTCAATTCCGTGAAATGTAGGAAGTAGTTGCAACATTCCCAGCTTAACTGGGAAGGCGTGAGCTTGGACCAGTAAAAGAATGCATGAGGGAGTGGTGCTACGTGTGGGTTAGAAAAAATCCCGCATTGACCTTGCCGGAGGATCAATGGGGATATTGTTCCCTTCATTCCTAGGAGGGAATTGCATTCTAGGGCTTTGCATTCCCCAATCCCTTTGGACATTAGCCTCCTCATTCTCAAAGTTATCACCGGAATCCTCAGGTGGGTCTTGGTCAATATTCATGTTGCGGCCTAAAGGTCGTCTAACCAATCTGTTTTGGTCGTCCCGTCCCCACATACAAAACACTATTTACAAATGAAAAATAGGTAAACAAAAGTATAAACAAGGAGCAACGTATCTCAACCCGTGATGAGAATTCACGAGACTTACCTCTGTTGTCCGAAAATCACCTTCCCAATTCAACGCTTTGCCTTCCCCGGCAACCGCGCCAAAAATTGTTGGATTTATTCCATCGTTCCTAATTTCTGAACATGAACCCTCAATGTGTATATGGCTTATGTGTGTGGGTGAGTGTCACTCTCACTCGGATTCGATGCAAGAAATGGGAAAATGGGTGTGTGAATGAAATGTGTGTGTGAACAAAAGTGCCCCCTAAGCGCAGAGAGACTTTCGAGTGTCGTGTTTTACTAGAAAATCGTATTCCAAGTTCATCTCCTCAGGGAATGAGGTGAATCGTTTTGAAGGTGATTTTGGTGAAAAAGGAAAAGTGTAAAAATCTTTGATGTTTGAGTTTTGGTGAATTGTGTTTTTGATGAAAATGAAATGGAAACAAGTGTTGGCTAATCCGAAGAGGTCATTCCAATGGGAATGCCAAATCAACTCAAGACCTTCCTCCAATGGTGCTTAGATATTTGATTGATTCGTAGGAAGCACGGGACTAAAATGGAGGAGAGGATTCAAGCATACGCCGTGACAAGTCTACGGTGTATCAAGAACTCACAACCGCGTCCACAGTCAACCTAGTCAAACCAAATCATCGTACACTATGAGGAGGAATGAAAAATAGTTGATTTAGCAGACCCAAGAGGAGTTCTCCCTTGTATTAGCCAACTTAAAGCTAGCCTACTCATACTTAATGCAAGAACATAAATGAAGTAAAGAGACATTGTAAGGCAATGAAGATTGGAACTTAAATTAATGCAAGGAAAGTTAAACTAAGAAGAAGTGCATTGAATACCCATATTAAAAGCTTGAAATTTAGAAAACTTACTACAACAATGATAGAATCTAAATGGTGTATTTAAACTTGCAATGTACTTGAAATAAATGACATTAAAGACAATAAATGAAGCTTACAAGACTCTTACAAAAGATTACAAGTGAAATGGATAAACTATGTCTTCTTCCTTGGAGCTTATCTCTCTACAATGCAATACAACCTGAATAATGTGTAATGGAGCTTGCAAATTCATCCATGGAGGTCCCTCTTGGCATGTGACAGCCCTCCCATCCATAGGAGGCTGAAGTGATGGCTTTAGGCAGGCTAGGACAGCCTATCCAGCAACTCCCAGGCTTCCTCTCTTCTCTCTCCTCCTCATTAATGCTCTAACCTTCAAAGTCCAATGCTATGGTTGAGGAGGCATTTCTGTGTGTAAGGAGTTTCAGGGAATAAGTGGGAGACCCATAGGTGGGACCCCCATGTGGGAAAACTTGAGTTACAGAATCTGGCGTTTTTTAGCAAAATCTACTGGTAGGTCGATGGCCAAACCTACCGGTAGGTTTTAACTTGTTTTGCTCAATTCTTGGTTCTTTCACCTTCCAAGCCATCGTCAAGCCTCCCCTTCGTCTCCCTTGACCTTAAACACCATGATAGGGGCCTAACATGCACCATTTAAGCTCTTTTACCTGCGAACACGTCGAAACTCTATTAATAGCTCGAAACATTGCAATTCCTCTCATTTTTACCATAAAAGCAAGCATAAAAGGGGTGAAAATGTACACACGATATGCAATATTTCGTGCTAATCAGTACCTGGCAACTAGTTGGCTCAGGTCTCGGTACCACTTATTCGAGTTACCGGTATCTTTTCTCAAAACTTGAAAATTTGAAATGTAAGATTGCTAGGCCTTCACATCTTGAACGCTCTTCTTTGGATGATGTAAATGGATAATAATAAGTCCGAAACTTTGGGGTTTGGACCTTGGAATAGTCCTATTAATAATATGTAAATAGGTTACGTGTTGGGTAGTGCTTCTATGCAAAGGAGGCTTTGCCCAAATTCCGTTTTGGTTATGATCCCGGTGAATGGGGTGTAGCGATGTGGTATCGGGTTATACGGTACTCACGGGTAATTCCACAGTTGATGGGTGATCAATGAGTTGAGAAAAAACCCCCGGATTTTGGGGCGTCACATAATAGCTTTACTTGCTTTTCCTTGTTTTATTGGATTTTCATGCAAAATTTTCTTGTATATGGTTATTTGGAAAAATTCAAAAACATTGGAAAAGAAAAAGCCAAAAATATTTTCTTTTGTATTTTTTTCTTTGTTTATGATCATGGTAGTTTACACTTTGCTTTGCATTGTAATGATTTTGTCCTTAAATCAAATTCAAAATGTGCATTGCTATGAGTCATCTTAGGGGATAGAGAACTTAGATTCATAAATCTTATCGTATGATTCATTAGCCAAAGTGCCTTTCACCCTAGTATGCTTGGATAGTGTTTGCTTTTGAAAAATTTATAAACCAAGTACACGCATGTCATTCACCTTCACACTTAAGAGTTTGATTTGTTTAAAGCATTAATGATCTTAAATGACTCTAAGTGTTGGTGATAGGTGAGCACATGACTAAAGTTTAGTTAAATCCCAATCCCTTAAAAGATGCCGAAGGCCAATTATGAGAAAAGAGCCCAATGTGGCCAAATCTTAAAAGGTGAGGCATAAATAAATGGCTAAAAATAATTGCACTTGAATTTGAGAGTACTTATGCTTAAGTGTAAATTGCTCATTTGTAAAGCTCATAGAGCTCTTGCTAATCTTGATTAGAAGTATACATTAAAAGTACGGAATTCATAATCGTGTTAACTAAAGCTATAGAGTAGAAGGGATAAAAGAGAGGGGGAGTTGTCAAAAAGAAAATTATTAGGACACTCACTAACCGGCCATGAATTCACTCTGAAAATGTATTAGGATTTTATGTTGAGCTTATTAATGTTTTAAACTAAGCAGAATCCTTAGTGGTGGAGATTGGTTTCACACACGATACACTTAAATTAGTTGAAGTTGAACAAAATTTGAACACATGTGAGTGAAACTGAACCAAGTGAGGAAACATTACTCTAAGATGCATGAAATTGATTTCTGTATTCTTAAATTGCCTTAGAATAATGTATTGAGATGATGAATTTTGGATGGATCTATTATAATGTGAACATTTGTAACTTTTATGATTATGAACTTTGAACATTTATTGTTTAAATTGAAAATTACATTTAATTTTGATCCAAATTCATTCATGCATGTTCTTTGAATTGCATATAAGTTTTATATATGTCATACATGCATGTTTAGGCTTAAGTCGGAGTAAGTTGGACAGTAGACTAAACTAGGAAGTAGTTTGTCTCAAACCTCGCTCAAGTTGCCCATGACCTTGCATGAGCGGTCTACATCGAGAGTTGCTCCAACGAGCTTTTAAAGCTGGATTTCAACAGGAAAAACTCATTACTCTCACTTCCAAACATAGACCAACTCACGTTAAAGCTTACCTATTGCATTTTCTTGTGATTAAACTTGATGTAGGTTGAGACCTAGTGCATTTCAATTTTGAATCTATGAGTATCATCTTGATTTACACTATTTCACCGTTTATCTTTGGAAAAATTCTGCCAAGACGAAGAAAAAGGTTGAGGGTACATGCTACGGGTAGTAGAGCTAGTTTCCAGACCCCACAGTACCTAGAGCTGTATAGGAGATAGTTTTCTTCCAAGATTGTGATGGTGGAGCAAGGAGTGAATCTCATTGGGGTAAGTAACATTACTGTTTGTTCGATGTTTGACTCGAGAGGGTGGTTTGAGCTATTTGCAGCCCTTGTGCCTACAAATGTTGACATTTTTAGGGAATTGTTGAGTGTTCATTCTTGCATTATTTCATAACTAACATATTCACTTTAGGCTTACTAGTAGACTAACTTGCTTTGATTAGCTTGTTTTGCTTTTAATGCGTTGATTTCTTGATTGCAGGTAGTCTAGGTGTAAAGGTACATGAGAAGCATCACAATAATGGATTTGGACAAATTAGGGTTGAAGTTTATCCACTAAAAGCGAAGACAGAGACCTTGGAGAAGAAATTCAGAGAAAGATAGGTTCTACCAATAGTAAACCTACATGTATGAGTGTGCTAAAATGAAGAATCTACCGATAGAAGTTAGGTTATACTCGTTGGAATGAAGATAGTGTGTAAGCTATCGGGGTTTAGTGATGTTCGTCCGGTAGAAAGGCTCTGTGTAAAGAACAGTAAGGTGTTCTACTGATAGGTAAGGTTGTGTTCTACCAGTAGCAGAGCTCTCTGGAATGTGTTCTATTGGTAGTTGACCTAGTGTGTTATCGGTAGAAGAAGCTATGAGGATTTGAAGATCAAGGTTATACATGTATTTGATCAATGTCTACCTGTAGGTCATGTAACAGAATGAGGTTCCACCAGTATGTATTGATTTTCTACCGGTAAGTCGACAACAGATTTAATGAGAAATGCTAACTTGAGTCTGATTTTGCCATATCTTTTGGGAATTCTCTACCAATAAGAAGAAGAGATGTTTTAGGAGAAGATATGAATGAAGATATTCCTTTTGTTCACCAAAGATAGGAGGCTTTGGCTGAGGAATGGGAATCGATCAATTGTTTATTTTCTTCTTCTCTGCAACTTTTCTTAGTCTTTTTCCTTAGCAACTTTTCTTTAGTTATTTCTTTGTCTTTAGTTTCAAGTTTTAGTATTTTCAATTCCAAGTCAATTTCATTCAGTGTAATCAGTTTCAATATAGCTATTTCAATACAAGGTATTTTACATTCAAGTTCTTATTTCTTTTTAGTCAATCTTTATTTCTTTGAATTCAATTATGTCTTTCTCAATGCTTTGCTTTAATTTCATCCTCATGAGTGAGTAGTTTCTTTTCCGAATAATCGGAGAAGGAAATCCCAATCTATAAACTAAGGTTTACACTCTAAACTAGGTTTCCACGATGTATGTGATTTAATGACTGAATAATTGCTTTCGAAAACCAAATTGATTGGCCATATCCTTTATTATGTGTATACAATTTATTTTGGTGTGAATAATACTTGAAGTCCCCGCAATCAATTGGACTCACATTCTTCCAATTAATCTATTTGTCATCAAAATCACTACTTTTACTAATTTATGCTTTTGGTTGAATATCATCCATTTGGGGGAGTTTGATTACGAACTCGGATGAGTTATAGATTTAGAGTGTGAATTTATGTTCATAGATGAGATGGAATTTGAAGATTATTTGGTTCTTTTCCTTAATTGAATTTTCTCTTTATTTAGTTAGTTACCCAAAACTTCTCAAATTCAAATGATTTCAAACGATTTTCCTGAGGAGACGACCTTGAAATTTTGTTTCAAGATACTACACAATAATTTCTCTACACAATAATTTCTCTTACGCTTGGGAGCTACGTGAAAATATACCCATTTGAGGGCAAACATTTTTAGCGCTATTGCCTGGTACATCAGTGCTAATAAAAGGTGAATCAGAGGTACACAGATAGGTCTTGTGATTTTCATCACGAGCCAAGGTGCGTGTCTCTACTGTAATTTATTTACTGCTTTTAGTTATTTTTATTTTAGGGTTTTAGTTTTGCATGTGGAGAAGGGACCAAAACAATAGACATTTTAGATTTGACCAAAGACCTTTCTTAGATATTGCTTACAAGAACATGAATGCTAAACCTGTTAGTTAGGGGAATAATAATGTGAATAATGCACTTAATTTGGGAAACACTAGGAATAATCTTCAAGAAGTTCTACCTGGTATCCCCAACCAACTTGTTCTTCCACACCATCATGCATTATGCTTCCTGTTCAAGCACATCAATTCATTGTCAAACTAGGGATGTTCCAATTACTCCCTCAATTTCATGGTTAAGGATTTTGAGGAAGTATTAGTACATTCCTAGAACAAAACGTGCGAGAAGAGATGACCCGTATGAAATTGTTTCCTTTCTCACTTAAAGATATGGCAAAGACTTGGCAAACTTCACTCAAACCTCGAACAATTTCCACATGCGATCAAATGTAAAAAGAATTTTTGACAAATTTTTTCCTAGTTCATAAAACTACCGCCTTGAAAAAGCACATTTAGAATTTTGTTGAAAAACCTAATTAGCAGTTTTATGAATGCGAGGAAAGGTTCATGGAACTTTTAAGCTCTATTCCACACCATGGCTTTGAACCATGGAAGATGGTATGCTTCTTCGACAAAGGACTTACTCCTGCACATCGTCAGTTCATTAAATGAGAACTTGAGGAAGCTCTTGATTATTTTGATTGTTTGGCAAAGAATGTCCAGTCATGGGATATCTCAAATCCTGCTGAGTGATCAACATCATCGACAACTACTCAATCGTCCGGAGATGGTAAATATCTTTTGAGTGATCAAGATGATCTTTTAGCCAAGATTGCCTAGCTTTCAAGGAAAGTGAAAAGTTTGGAAATTCAAAAGTTCAATGAGGTGACTTGTGTGCCAACGGTTGAGGATCCTTGTTCAATATTTCAATCAGTTGAGTATTCTACAAATGAGTGTCCAAACATTCCTACGTATAAGGAAATCCATGAGTAGGTTAATGCATTTAATCAACCTAGGTAGTCATTCAATCCATATTCCAATACATATAATCCGGGATGGCATTTCCATCCCTATTTTAGTTGGAGGAATGACAACACTGTCCAACCTCAAGGACAAATGCCTTATCTTACCACCCATTAGCCAAATCAATTCTACCCAGGTCAAGGTCACTCTAATATTCCACAGGTCCCCACTCAAGGACCACCACCACATGGGTTTGTTCAGAACCCACCACAAGCACAAGCACAAGGGTTTGACCATCAAGGTCAACCCACAACACCTCCATACCAATCACTGCATAAGAGGAACTCGGATGACTCACTATAACAACACATTCAGAGCCAAAACATTATTAATAATCAAGATGCACAGGTTCTGACTGAACTTAATACTCAGGTTTCTAGAATCAATACTACTATGGATTAATGCAACAAGAGAATGGAAAATTCCCTGCTCAACCACAAAAAACCCCAAGGGTCAGCACATGGTCGAGTCTTCTGAACCTAAAATTGAGTAGCTTAAGTCTATTACTACTTTTCAGAGTGGTAAATAAGTTGATAAGACGATACCACCCAAGGTCTCTAAGCCTACAACAAAAGAGACTTTGGATGAAAAATGAGACTAGTCAAAAAGCTAAGCTTCCCGAGGGTGTTGATGTTGATAGTTGTCCTATTCCTGCTCCTTATCCACATAGACTTTGTATGTCTACTAAATTGTCTGATACTTCTAAAATTTTAGAAAATTTCAAGTAGGTGAAGATTAATATTCCTCTTTTGGATGCTATTAAATAGGTACCATCAATGCCAAGTTCTTGAAAGAATTGTGTGAAGTTAAAAGGAAGATAAATGTGCAGAAAAAGGCATTCCTGACCAAACAGGTAAGTAGTATTCTACAGACTAACACTCCACCCAAATACAAAGACCCTGACTGTCCCACTATCTCAATCATCATTGGGGACTGTCGGGTAGAGCAAGCACTGCTAGATTTGGGTGCGAGTGTGAACCTCCTTCCCTATTTTGTTTACCAGCAGTTGGGACTTGGGGAATTGAAGCCGACATCCATTACACTTCAGCTGACAGATAGGAGTGTGAAGATGCCAAGGGGAATAGTTGAGGACGTTCTAGTTCAAGTGGAGAAGTTCTACTTTTCAATCGATTTTGATTTAGATACTTATCCTATCGCTAACCCTACTTCTCAAATTCCTGTTATATTAGGTAGACCATTCCTTGCAACTTCTAACGCTCTAATTAATTATAGGAATGGATTCATGAAGCTGAATTATGGGAACATGACATTGGAGCTCAATGTTTTTAACATTGGGAAACAACCTGGAGATGATGGAGAGGTCCACCATGTGAATTTAATAGACACCATCATAGATCAGTAATGAGAGGAGTTAGCTGGGGGAGAATTGGAGGAGATCTTTTGTAAGACCCGAATACATATGACGATCATATAAATATTTATTATGAGCATGTTCACATGTGATATGAATATGCATGATAGATAACTAATAATTTATAAGGAATATTAATTAGGTGTGAAAAATTAAAAGAGTATGTCTGCATGTGACATAATTTTATTAAGATATGCATGTTAGTGCATGTGAGATTAAGTGGGTGGCAAGCATATGTTATCAACTTATTATCTATAAAAAAAAATTGTGTTAGTGTATGCAAGAAGTGGATTAAAGGCAAGCAAAAAAATAAATTGTATATATATATATATATATATATATATAGACACCCTATATCTAGAAACCCACTAAGTCTCTGCATTTATATATATGCATGCAATGATGAAGGAGATTCTCCACAAAAGAGGGTTTGTGGAGGAAATTTAGAGGGAGAGGAGTGGCGGCCAAGGAGGGGGAAAGAGTGGGCATTCCATTAGTGCATGTGGGGAAAATATAAAAGGGGATGAAAAAAAGAAGAAGACTCTTTCTTGCAAGTCTCAGCTAAGGGAAAGAAAGGAAAGGAAAGAAGAAGAAAAGAAAAACAAAGACCAACACTCTCTCTATACTTAGAAGTTTCAGCTAAGGAAAGAAAAAAGAAAAAAGAAGAAGCTCTCCACACTTGGGGAAGTTTTAGCCAAGGTTAGGAAGGGAAGGGTAGATGGCTAGTTCTGGTGTTTGGTGGTGTAGGAAGTGGATACAAGAGGTAAGTCATGTAACCTACTCTCCTCCTAAATGTATAGATACAACTCTAGTATATGTATTTTAGATATTGCAAGTAGATAAAGTATGGTGTTTTGTATGTATTTTGGGTATTGAATGTTTTAAAGTGTGATGCTTGATATGAATTTTGGGTAATGCCTGAAGGATTACCATAATGCTTGTGTGGGTGTGTAAGCAAAATTAATGTTGTTGCATGAAAAATAAAAAAGAATGGGATTGTTGTATGTGCGTTAAATTTTTGTCAAGAGAGATAGTAGTTTGGTGGGCAATGTAGAAATCTTATGAATAGTTCTTGAATTCTCATGAAATCCTTGGTAATGAGTAAATATAAGAAAACATGTAATTTTATGATTTTGTAGGAAATTATATACATTCAAGTGTACTTTTGAGAAGTTTATAATTTTATGAGAAAGGTTTAATTTGAGAGTACTTGGCTCGAATATATAAATATTGTTTTAATGAATTCAAGAAGACTAGTTCAAATCGATTCGAGTAGATAATTTTACTCGATGCAAATGGATTACTTCACTTGACTCAAATTGATTATTAAACTATTAGTTTAGTCGATTTGAGTATATAATATTACTCGGTGTAAATGAATTATTTCATTCGATGCGATATAATTACTAAACTTGGTTTGAATAAACCAATTCGAGCTTATGTGGTATTATTTATTAATACTCAAGTGGAATTGTGAATATTGGGTGCCAAGTCTGGAGACGAGCATGACAAAGAACGCCACATAAAAAGTTTTGGTGGAGGGGTTATCTACGAGATAGAACTTTTTGCAAGGTAGGCGCGCTAACCTACATTTTATTTATGCATAAATAATTAAGCTTTGTTTGACTCTTATTTTAAGAGTTATGTTGAGATTCAATAATTGAGTGTTATAATATTGTTGGGGAACATAGATCGTCTAAACGACGAAGTAAGCCTTTGTGGCCGAAGTTGATTGTGTGATAGAACACGTGTATTCGATTCAAGATGACTGTGTGAGCAATGACCTTATTTGTGATTGTGATTCGTCCTTACGATGAGATAGACATTAAGGAATATATTTGTTGATTACGGGCTCTCTTTGTGACAAGAATTAACCTTGTGATTTTGGGTTGACTACATAACGGGAAATATATTGTGGTTGAGGGCTGTCTATATGACGAAAATTTTTGGTGGATACAAGATGTCTATGTGACAAGAACTCAGTGTTCGGTTTCGAGGTGGCTGCGTGACGAAAAAAAAAAGAAAATCTAAGTGATTCGAGACGTCTAAACGACCGGTGTCTACGTGACGTAAATTCTCTTTGCGGTAAGTCGTCCAAGTGACAAGAGTTAACTGCTGGGATGAATTTTCTATGTGAGAGAAAATAAATTAAGTGTTTCCAATCATCTTCGTGACTGAAATAAATTATGTGCAGGAATTGTCTAAGTGACGAGAACAAGAGTTGACGTTGTGTTATGGGTGGTTTGAAAGAAAAAAAATTAATATTGTGGTTGAGTTGTCTGAGTGACGAATGGTACTTATGTGATGATATAATCTTGCGATGTATGTTGCTTGGGTGGCGAAACAGTTATCTTTGTGTGAGGCCGTAGAGCAACGAGATAAGATCTTGTGTTAAAATTACGGGATTACAAGTAATAGATTTCTACCGATGAATTAGTGTATCCTATTATTTTCTTTACTCTATTTATGGGAAGCTATTGGATACTCATTGAAAAATTTTCTTGAAATCTTTTCAGGTAACTTGTACATAAGCCTGAAGTCCAGTGCCAAAACTAGAGGTCCAGTCGAGCGTTGTCGGGGAAGAGGCTCGTGTCAGTTTTTGTTCTTTTTCCTTTTGGGTTGTATATAACTTTAGTGTTTTTTTTCTTTGGTGTGTAAATGAAAAAAATTTGGGCTATGAATATTTTGCATGGTAGCAAGCCGGTGTGCTTGGACTCGTGTGACTTTTTATTTAAAAGTGGACTATGTTATACATTTTGCCAGGGTTGGTTTTTAAATATTCATAGCAGGATTGTGAGATAAAGTGTTATACCTAAATTATATTTTTAATATAATGGCCGGAATGGGATGTTACAATTTTTTGTATCAGAGTCTAGGTTTATAGGTTTTGTAGACATGAGTGTCTTGGTCTGTAGTGGACAAGTTAAGGTGTTCGAGTCAGTGAGTAGAGATGGGTCTAATGTGCTAACGATAAGTGCATGTGCTAAAGTGTTGGAAGTGTGATGGATCCTCCTAAGGGTGAAAATCAAGGGGAAGGTGAAGGTTCCCATGCTACTACTATGGCTAAGGCAAGAAGTAGAAAACAATAAGAGGGCATAGCAGGTGAATAAAATCAACCTAATATGATTTAGAGGGTGTTGGAAGTGATGATGCAAGTGGCGGCATCAACAAACCAAATTGCGGAATTACAAGCAAAAATTTGGGCAACAGCTCAGGCAAGACCACCTGTACCCCTTTGTAAACTGCGAGGTACGGTTCATGAGAGGTTTATGAAGCTGGATCCTTCAATGTTTGCAGGAACAATTAATCCATCGGAGGTGGAGGACTGGCTTAAATGAATGAAATTGATTTTCGAGGTTATGCACCTCTTTGATAATCAACGGGTGACTCTTGCAAATTTTTATGCTGAACGAGGAAGCATGATTTTGGTGGAAGGTTGCTAGGTGACTGTTGGCTGCACTAGCGGTGGGAGCTGAACTTCAGGCAATTGGTAATGTTGCTCCAGCACCTATGCATGTTACTTGGGATCAATTCGTTAGAGTGTTCAATGACAAGTATTTTTCCGAGTCTTATCAATATGAGCAACAGATAGCATTCATGATTTTGACTCAAGGCAGGATGTTGGTGGTAGAGTATAAGAAGCAATTCACCACATTGTCACGTTTTGTTAAGGCTTTTGTTTAAACTGACGAGGCTTTGTGTAAAAGGTTTCAGTGGGGTTAGCCTATCCCATACGGAGTCGACTCTCAGCCTTTAATTTAACAAGTTATGTGACCTTGGTTAACAAAGTTTTCATTGTCGAAAAGGATGTGAGAGAATTTGAGGGACGACGGGAGCAGTTCAAAAAGAGGAATTTTGATAATGTACCTGGTATGGGTTTTGTATTTGGGGGTCAGACTTCGGGACAGAAGGGGCAGGGATCACAATTCTCACAAGCAAGAGGTGTTGGGAATTCTCGTAAATCTGACGGTTCATGGAGTTATAATTCCTCTAAACCCCAACAAGATTGCAGGGTAGGGGAAATCGGGTGGACGAGATGCTAATGTTATTTGTTTTAAATGTCGAGTGGAAGGGCATATTGCCTAGAATTTTCAAAGATGTTATGAGTGTGGGCAAGTAGGACACTTCGCACGTGAGTATCCGACCAAATTTGTCACGTCACCCTAAGTGGGTAGTGTAAATCTGGGGAGAAGAAATACATCAACACCGGTGGGGGTGCAAGGTGCTAGGAAGGGGCCTACTAGTACTTCTGGGACTTAGGGGCGAGTGTTTGTTATGATACAGTAGCATGCTTATTGTCACGCCCAAATCTGCTAACTCGAGGAATAATGCACGGGCCGCCAGTCTCAGGAGCACTGACTAAGGGTTATCATACTCTTAACATCAATCCTCATCATAATAATATAAGAAAAAAAACCAGTAATGTAAAACCCGGGTAAATTTGAACTTTTCTGAAAAAGGGCAAAACGGTAATTTGCCACTATAATGCGTATTTAAAATACTCATGTTTCTAGAGCTCGTATGACACAACGGACTTCGCCGTTGGATTCGTATCGCGAAATCTAGTCTCCGATACTAATTTCATCGAATTTTGAGATAGTCGGATTTTACACGTATTTCGAGGCGACTGGGTGGCGGCTGACCTCACAAAGGTCCCCACAAATAAGTTTTATAAAATTTCCTTATAATTGAATTAAAGTTCAAATAAAATTAATTTGAAATTAAACCGGGATCAAATAAATCGTTTCAGGCCGAAAACGGACCCGAACAAGTGGGGGGTGTGTGGCTCGATCTGAGCCAAGCCTTGAAAATTATAAATAGGGTTAAAAATCAGATATTTGTCACAAATATCTTTGATTTGGCTGGCTTGAACGTTGGAGAGAAAGAGGGAGAGAAAGAGAGAAATCCAAGACTTTCTTCTTCGATTTCCGAAGTTCCGTCGGTTGGAATCCGTCGAGCTAAGAACTAAAGTCGATCACATCGACGAGGGCTACGCAACCACACCAAAAACAAGGAATTTCACCGAAGATCCAAAAGGAGACTTTGGAGAAATCAAGGTTTTTGGGGCTTGGGAGGTGTTCTCGAAGTTCTCTACACTTCGTTTTACGCTACAAGAGGTAGAGTTTCCTCCTACCTTGGTTTATCTCTCACCTAAGGTATCCCTAGGGAAGGGTTAGGTTATATAACATGCCTATTGTTATGGAAAGAAGGGAAATGAGTAAAGAAATGGTTCATTTCGAGTATTATCTTGAAAACTGATATATGAGAGTTCCTTGTGAATTTCTTGGAAATTGTGGCATTGTGTTCATATGCTATCTGTTTTGAAAAATGCTCTTATGATTAGAGTATGTTTTGAACATGAAATTATGTGATAACATGTTAGTTATTGTTGTCGATATATGCTTAGTAATATATTGACGGTATGATGATATTTGGTGATTTTATGCCTATGAGATAAATTGCCATGATATATGTTGAGTTGGTAGTAGTTGCTCATTCAGCATTCATTGCATCTTGGGCAGGATATTGACATCATATTCATGGGCATTAGTCATGAGTGTGGGCGTGTGGGTATGCATGTGGATAAAGCACCATATTTGGTGGTTGACATGTGGATTCGGGAAAGTTGGATCGAAGATCTGGCTGAGTTGCATGGTTGCATGGAAAAATTTGTGTTGGGTAGAGCAAGAAGGGCTAGACACTCCTTTGGGTGCAAATCCCGGCTATTGGTTTATACACTTCTGTCGGTGCAAGTCCGAAAAAGTGTAACTGCGTACGGAGCCGGTGGTGCGGTTCCAAAAATCCGTTGCCCAGTAAAGACACATGGTTTTGTTTTATAAAATACTCATCCAATGAGTGTCATCCAACAATGATTTGATTTGTTAACAAATGAGTTTTATTTAAAACAATCGTTGGATGGAGTTTCGTCAAAAGACGGTTTTACTTCACAAGTGCATTGCATTGTGTGGTGGGAGGCGGTGAGGGCTCGGTTTGAGTTACATGAGTGAGTCTCATCTCATTTCATGGCATGACATGATGAATTCCAACATTGAATGCATATTCTTGCTTGGAATGTTATGGATTGTTGATTGTTGCATGCGTACACTCCATATGCATCTAGGTGGGGAGTAGCCTCTGTAGGGGATACTCTATTGAGCGTAGCTCACCCTATACGGGAAAACATTGCAGGTGCGGGTTACACACCGGTGGATGGCCCTCATTTGGAGCCTCAAGGGTGAAGAAAGTCGGAATGTGGCTTTACTTGGAGTTTTTGTAAAAATATTTATGAAAACTTAGTTTTGGCATGTAAATTCATGTCAATATTTGTAGTAGAACTTGTATCAATCATGTTTTAATGTATAAATACATGTTGTATAAGTTTGAGCTGATTTTGGTAATGTTTGGAATGGATTGGAATTGAAAAACAGGAGAAATAGGCAAAAGTGGGCAGAGTGTACCGGTACGCGTACCGGTTCAGAGTTGTCCAGAAGGCAGAGCATACCGGTACGCATACTGGTACGACCAGTACCAGTGAGCCCACCGTATCGGTACGTGTACCGGTACACTCTCCAAAACTCAGAATTTTTTTTTTATTCTTTTGCCAAGTCTTTGGGTTATGTTTTCCTTCCTTCCAATGTTATAAATGGACAATAGTAGGATACTAATGGTGGTATATTGGACCTCGGATGGGTCAGGCAACCGAGAGAGAAATTGGAAGATATTTTTTTTTATAAATCCCGGTAAAGGGAATGTGGTGCCGCGGTGTCGGGTTAACCAGCATCCACGGGTATTTCCGCGGGTTGATGGGTAATCATGAGTTGATCATCGGACCCCTAGATTTGGGGTGTCACAAGTAATAAAAAAAATTAATATAAGAGAAATATCATTTCCAGTACGCCACTCCCTGGCACCATGGCGAAATGTATATCCATGGCACGCAGGCCCCCAAAAGAATACAAGATATTCTTATGTAAAAAGTCTCAGACACACAGCAGAAGACAAAATAGTACTAGTAGCCCAACCCCCATTAAGTACCCTAGATTGCACCAAGTGGACCTTAACCCAAAAGTATGCTCGTGTACTTGCAAAATAACTCAAAAGTCTGTGTGGGGGTGAGCTAATGTCCACTACAACTCACGTGATACAAATGTATGTAAAATCTTAAATCATGCTAGCACAAAATATTTCTAAAACATTTATCACATGGTACGTTTTATTGAAAGAAAACATTTATAACAATAAAACCACTTTTCTCAATAATCACATGCTTTGCATAAAAACCTTTCTTTCACATTTCATAAAAACCATTTCCATACTAACGGGGTATCACAAAACCCATCCTGGGAACTAGTGCCCATAAACATCCCTTAAAAGGGTCAAGTTTCATTCTTGCATTGCCTCTCAAAATCGGGTAGCACCAGTCTACGTACGTTTTATAAATAACAATCACACACACAACACAACACACGTATAACAATGTGTTGCTTTCCTCTACAACAACGAGTTAAGGCATGCAACACCTCGACAATCACCATAGCACTTGGGTGGTATGTGATTTCAAGGGTCAAACATGAAGTCCATAAAGGAAATCGTCCGAAGTCCCACGGAAGGGAAATCATGCAAACACATTAAAAAATTCATGAAGGAGATTGTCTGAAGTCGCAAGACGGGAAATCATGCATACACGAAAACTCTCAACATAGAATTCCTGCTTCCGTATACCTCTAACACAAAAGACAACATTTGTAAAATCCGGGTAAATTTGAACTTTTGTGAAAAAGGGTAAAACGGTAATTTACCACTACGGTACAGGTTGCAAACCTGAATTTTTATAGAGCTCGGATGAAGAAACGGACCTCACCGTTGGATTCGTCTCGCGAAATCTAGCTACCCTGTCAAATTTCATTGAATTCCGAGTTAGTCGGATTTTTTGTGTTTTTCGAGATAGTCGGGCCTCGGGAGAACCAAAAAAACGAATTTCAGAATAAAATTTTAAATTTTGGGAAATAAATGATGGCAAGTTAAAATAAAAATATTTTGAACTTAAACCGGAGAAAAATTTAATTGTTTCGGGGCGAAAACGGACCCGGGAAAGAAGGGCTGTGTGGCGCATTGTGGGCCAAGTATTTAGAGAGTATAAATAGGGGAGAAAATAAGATTTTCTCCCCATTTTTGCTTTAGCTGTTCAACGTGAGAAGTAGAGAGGGAAAGAACTAGGTTTCTCCACCTTCTCTCTACGATCTACGGAGATTGAGAGTTCAAATCAACTCGAGCCAAGATGGAAAGTTGTTCTCCTCGCCAAGGGCTACAAAACCATACCAAGGAGGTCGAGTTTGGGCGAGATTCCAAGGACGGGATTGTTGGGAGTTAGGGCTTTGGGCTTGAACCGGGTCTTGAAAGCTTCCTACGGTCGTTCCTTACGCTTCAAGGGGTAGGGTTCCCTCCTACTAAGGTTTATTCCAAGCCAAGTATGTTTTATGAAAATGGTAGGTTGATAGATTACATATATCACTTGCCTATTGTTGTAAATTGGGTGAAATGGGTATTGAAACGGGTAAAGATAAATCCTAACTTGGATTGGTAATTAGAAATTATTAAATGTGATTTCTAGAATTGGATATGTGAAATAGATCCAATGTGATTCTTGTGTTATATGAAATTGTGGGCATGATGATGTGTTTACGTATGCCTTGAAAATCTAGTGTGTTGATAACATGCTTGGGAGTTGAGTTATGTGAATTGTTGATATACACACATGCTTATGATATATTGACCTTGTGAAGAAGTATGGAAATTATGTACTTATGATATAATTTTGCCATGATATATGTGAATTATGTTAAAATGGTTCATATGTCATTCATAGCATATTGAACTTTGTATCATGTTGCAATGAGACATTACATTGCATTATGCACGGGGACATCGCATATGTGGGTGTAGGTGCATGGTTGTGTCAACACCACGTTTGGTGGATGACAGGTGGGCTCGAGTGAGCTTGGTTGAAAACCTAGTCGAGTCGCACGGTTTGCATGGTTGATAGGGTTGGGGTAGCAAGAAGGGCTAGAAGATCCCTCCGGTGCAAGACCCGGTGATTAGGATACGCACTCCTTTGGCTCGGCCCATGAGGTGTGTAGGTGTACGCGGAACCTTCGGTGGAAGTCCGTAAATTCCGTGTAGGTTGGGTGACCTTTGGTGTGAGTCCATGAACATCCACCCCTACAAAGACCCTAAATTGATGAATGTCATTTGATGTGCAACATAAATGACAGATTCGTACACATTGGCACTTGCATGTGTGGAGGAGTTGGGAAGGTCTCGGTTGATATGCATGAGTGAGTCTCACCTCATTACATAGCATGGCATTGCAAATTCCAACATTGAATGTACTTTCTTGCTTGGAATGTTATGAATTGTTGATTTGTGGCATGTGAACATTTCATATGCATTTAGGTTGGGGAGTAGCCTCATTAGGAGATACCCTATTGAGCGTGGCTTACCCTTCCTGGGAAAAATATTTCAGGTGTGGGGTTTACACTGGCGGACGGCTCCCATTTCGAGCCCCAAGGTTGAAGAAAGCCGACTTGTGGCTTTTATGGTTTATTTTGTAAAGCTTTTGTGTGAATTCCATGTTGATGTGTAAATATATGGAATTAATTGTAATGGAATTTGCACAAATCATGTTTTATATGGGAATCCTCATTATGCATGGGTTGGATGAGTTTGTAATGTATTGGAATGGATTGGAAGTGAAAAACAAAGGAAAAAGGCAAAGCTGGCAAAACCGTACAGGTACGCGTACCGGTACGTCGATGTCCAGTGGGTACACCGTACCGGTACGCCCTTCAAAATTTTCTGTAATTTTATTTTTTGTTTGCCAAACTCTTGGGCTATTGTTTCCTTCCTTTAAAGGTTATAAATGGACAATAATAGGATACCAATGGTGATATATTGGATCTCGGATGGGTCAACCAACCAAAAGAAGTTGGACTTGTATTTCTTTTATGTATATTCATAAATCCCGATAAAGGGAATGTGGTGACGTGGTATCGGGTTAAGCGACATTCACGGGTATTTCTGCGGGTTGATGGGTTTATCAACGGGCCCCCGGATTTTGGGGCGTCACAACTTGGTATCAGAGCATAGGTATGCAACTTACCTAGGGCTTGATGGGGCATGGGTCTAGACCATTGCATTTATTGTGCATTACACGTTATGTGCTTAAATTGCTACATGTTATGTGGTATGTGTTGTGTGAATTATATGCATGGTAAAATGTGTATGGAAATGGACACACTAGGGTTAGAAAACTTAACCTTGGGAGTGGGAAAGCAAATGAACGGGAAAGTTCAAAGCGTAGATGTCTACTAGTGGTGGCATACGCGCTACTAGTGAGACAATGGGAAAATTTTATAACCTTTCAACTTGATCCCTATCTAGGGATACTAAGTTAGTGTGCCATTGCCACTTGACATGTGTGTAGATGGCAAGTGGAAGAAGGGGACGTCGAGGCAGTGGGCGGAACAATAATCAACCACCACCAGTCTTCGATCAACAAGCGTTTACGGAAACCATGGGCATGATGGCGGCTACTGTTGTACAAGCTAGTGCAAATGCCGGACATGGAGGCACGAGTAACCTCCAACAGTTTAAAGCACACAAACCTCTAGTTTTTATGGGAGGGGCGGATCCGATGGTGGCCGACCATTGGTTCCGGCAAGTCAATAAGATCTTAGGGGCAATGGAGGTCACCTCAGATGCCACTAAGATAAGACTAGCTGCATTCCAGCTAGAGGGAGAAGCCCAATTGTGGTGGGATTGGGTGACGACCTCAAAGAACTTAGAGACCATGACATGGGAAGAGTTTCGGGAGCTCTTCATGGGTAAATATTTCCCAACGGCCGTTCGACATGCAAAGGCCTGGGAATTCCTAGATTTGAAGCAAGGGACAATGACGGTGATGGAGTATGTGGCTAGGTTCACCGAATTAGCCCGCTTTGTCGATGATTACGTGGCCACAGACATGGCCAAGGTAAGAAGGTTTGAGGATGGTTTGAAACTATCCATCCGGGGAAAGATTGTGGGCCTCCGCCTGCAAGACTTGAATTCGATGGTCGAGAAAGTTATGGCCATTGAGAGAAAGGTTGATGACGCACGAAGCATCCGGGAGGTGAGTGCTAAGGATAAGAAGAAGGAGGGTCAATCCTCTTCTTCTAGTTTGGGGAAGAAGTAGAGGACTTCTGCTCCACAAGGACAACATGGACAGGGCCGTGGCTATCAAGGCCAAGGCCAAGGTCAATTTTCCCAGGGCGGGAGAAATTTCAGGACTACCTACCAGGCAGGCCAGAAGACTTGCTATTTTTGTCACCAGCCGGGACATGTGAAATGGGATTGTCCTCAGAGGTAGGGATCCCAGAGTTATGGGACGCCTCAGTCCCAGTCATCAGTGGGACAGCCACAGACACACTTTGTTCCTCCCTACCCCACCATGGGCCAGGGAAACCAATATCAATTCCAGGGCACTACTTAGGCCCCTACCACTTTCCGAGCGGGGACTCCGCAAGTAGGCCAGATGGGCCAGGGCACGGGTCGAGGTCGAGGATAGGGCATGCAGGTCGGGACTTCAGGGAACCAGGGGCGTGTCTATGCCATCACACCTCAGACTGAGCCAATGGATCAGTCAGTCATTCAGGGTACATTTCTACTCTCTCGCTTATGGACTAGGGTGTTATTTGACTTTGGTGCATCGTATTCATTCATTTCTACATCATGTGTGAGGGAGTTGGGCTTAGAGGTTGATACCTTGGAAGAGCCGTTGTATGTAAATTCACCCCTAGGAACTAGGGTGCGTGTCGATCAAATATGTCGGGGTTATGAGTTAGAGATCTCAGGGATTCTACTCACCGTGGACCTTAGGGTCATGGATATGTCGGAGTTCGATGTCATCTTAGGAATGGACTGGTTGGTGGCACACCGAGTCGTCATTGATTGTGATCGGAAGAGGGTCACTGCCTATACACCAGACGGTGTTTGTTTTATGTTTCAGGGGGAAAAGCACGACGCCTTACCCCAAGCCATGTACGACTCTAGATGGCATGGACAGTTGATGGGTTGGCTTGCGAGCCTTACCCTGGAGGACGAGGTGAGATAGGAGTTAGGTCTACCTTGGGTGGTTTGTGAGTTTGAGGATGTTTTTCCAGACGAACTACCGGGATTACCTCCCCATATGGATGTGGACTTCAGCATTGAATTGCATCCCGGTACTTCTCCGATTTCTATGACTCCGCACAGAATGGCACCTGCTGAGTTGCAAGAACTCAAGGTCCAATTCCAAGAATTGTTGGACAAGGGTTTTATAAGACCGAGCACTTCACCTTGGAGCGCTCCGGTGTTGTTTGCCAAGAAGAAGGACAAGACCCTTCGGTTGTGTATAGACTACCGGCAGTTGAATAGGGTCACCATCAAGAATAGGTACCCTTTGCTGAGGATTGATGATCTGTTTGATCAGTTGAGAGGAGCGCGGGTCTACTCCAAGATAGATCTCCACATGAGCTATCATCAATTGAGGATCAAGGAGGCTGATATCCCTAAGACTGCGTTCAGAACGCGGTACAGGCATTTCAAGTTCACAGTGATGCCATTTGGATTGACGAATGCCCCGACGGCATTCATGGATCTCATGCATAGGGTGTTCCAACCCTATTTAGATCAGTTCGTCGTGGTGTTTGTTGACGACATCCTGATCTACTCCAAATCTGAGGAGGAGCATGAGGGTCACTTAAGGATTGTTCTTCAGACATTGAGGGACCACCAGTTGTACGCCAAGTTCAGCAAGTGTGAATTTTGGCTTACGGAGGTGAAATTCTTGGGACACGTGGTGTCGGCTTCGGGTGTATCCGTGGACCCGGAAAAGGTAGAGGCGGTAATGAATTGGGAGAGGCCGAAGTCAGCCTTCGAGATACGTAGTTTCTTGGGATTGGCGGGGTATTACAGGAGGTTCATCGAAGACTTCTCCCGATTAGCTGCTCCTATGACTAGATTGACCCGGAAGGAGGTCAAGTTTGATTGGAATGACTCCTGTGAGAAGGCATTCCAGGAGTTAAAAAGGAGGCTTACTTCAGCTCCTATTTTGATAGTCCTGGAAAGGGGACAGAGGTACACAATGTATTGTGATGCCTCTAAGGACGGACTTGAATATGTTTTGATGCAGTCCGGGAGGGTGGTGGCTTATGGTTCTCGATAATTAAAGAACCACGAACATAATTACCCCATGCACGACATGGAGTTAGCGGCCATTGTCTTTGCCTTGAAGGCTTGGCGCCACTATTTATATGGTGAACAATTTGAAATGTTTTCGGACCACAAAAGTCTGAAGTACATCTTCACTCAGCGAGACCTCAACATGAGGCAGCGTAGGTGGATGGAGTACCTAGAGGACTATGACTTCACTTTGCATTACCACCCTGGTAAGGAAAATGTGGTGGCTGATGCACTTAGCCGGAAGTCACGGGGAGTCCTG
The DNA here is from genome assembly GCA_951799425.1 of Ilex aquifolium. Taxonomy (NCBI): domain Eukaryota; kingdom Viridiplantae; phylum Streptophyta; class Magnoliopsida; order Aquifoliales; family Aquifoliaceae; genus Ilex; species Ilex aquifolium. Next base: position 1,421,037 of record OX637408.1, on the reverse strand, counting down.
GCTAGTGTATCTTCTAGGGAGTGGCAAATGCTCGAAACTGTAGGACAGTTTGGGCTACACTATATGGGGCAGGCTCAGGGTACTTTGGGAAGTTTGGTGGCTACGCCTTCCCTATTGAGCAGAGTGATCGAGTTCCAGGGGCAGGACACGGAGTTGTTGGCCATCAGAGACTGAGTATAGTCAGGTACGAGTGACGAGGGCTGGATCATTCACACGGATGGTAGTCTTCGGCTTAGGGGAAGGATTGTGGTTCCCCAATCGGCGAAGCTGAGAGAGGAGATTCTCAAGGAGTTTCATTGCTCCCGTTTTACTGTACATCCAGGCGGCACGAAGATATATCATGATCTTCGTCGCCAGTATTATTGGAGTGGGATGAAGAGGCAGATTGGCAACTTTGTCAGTAGATGCCTCATGTGTCAACAGGTCAAGGCTGAGTACCAGAGGCCAGCAAGGTTGCTCCAGCCCTTGGAGGTGGCTGAGTGGAATTGGGAACACGTCACGATGGATTTTGTGACCCACTTGCCACGGACATCACGGGAACATGATGCGGTGTGGGTGATAGTGGACCGACTTACGAAGTCGGCACACTTTTTGGCAGTGCGGATGACCTTCACACTGGAGGAATTCTGTCAATTGTATATACGGGAGATTGTCCAGCTGCATGGGGTGCCCGTATCTATAGTATCGGATCGGGATCCCAGGTTCACGACCCATTTTTGGGATAGTTTCCAATGGGCCCTGGGGACTCAATTGATGATGAGTACAACCTTTCATCCCCAAATAGACGGTCAGTCGGAGAGGACCATCCAGATATTAGAGGACATGCTACGGGCATGCGTCCTAGATCTCAAGGGTAGCTGGGAAGAACATTTACCCTTAGTGGAGTTCGCCTACAACGACAGTTATCAGGCGAGCATACAGATGACACCCTATGAGGCACTTTATGGGAGGCCTTGCCGTTCTCCGATCTGTTGGACGGAGGTTGGAGAGAGGCCTTCTACGGGCCCAGATTTGATTAGAGATACCTCAGAGAAGGTAGACTTGATAAGAAAACATCTTCTCACGGCACAGAGTCGACAGAAGAGCTACGCCGATAGACGGTGGCGACCTCTGGAGTTTGAGGTAGGGGATCATGTCTTCTTGAAGGTGATGCCTAAGAGAGGAGTGGTCAAGTTCGGCAAGCGGGAAAAGCTGTCATCGAGGTACATCGGGCCCTTTGAGATACTTGAGAGGGTAGGTACTATGGCTTACAGGTTGGCGTTACCGCCAAATTTATCGGGTGTGCACGCAGTATTCCATGTCTCTATGCTCCGGAAGTATATTCCTGATCTAACTCATGTGGTGGATTGGGGTGAGCTGATGGTTGATGCGGATGGGACCTTTGAGGAGGGACCAGTGCGTATCATGGATAGCCGGGAGTAGGTTTTGCGAGGCAAGACCGTGAGGCTAGTGAAGGTGTTATGGCAGCACCGAGGAGTGGAGGAGGCAACATGGGAACGTGAGGACATCATACGTGTCAATTATCCTTTCTTATTTGATGATGGAGGTACATTCTTATAGTCACTTAGTACTATATGACTGTTGCATATGCATGTGGTGGTATGTGCTTGAGTGTGTAAATTTCGGGGACGAAATTCTTTTAAGGGGGGCAGAATGTAAAATCCGGGTAAATTTGAAATTTTCTGAAAAAGGGTAAAACGGTAATTTGCCACTATGGTACAGGTTGCAAACCTGAATTTTTCTAGAGCTCAGATGACGAAAAAGACCTCACTGTTGGATTCGTCTCGCGAAATCTAGCTACCTTGTCAAATTTCGTTGAATTCCGAGTTAGTCGGATTTTTCGAGACGGTCGGGCCTCGGGAGAACCAAAAAAATGAATTTCTGAATAAAATTTTAAATTTTGGGAAATAAATGATGGCAAGTTAAAATGAAAATATTTTGAACTTAAACTGGAGCAAAATTTAATCGTTTCGAGGTGAAAACGGACTAGGGAAAGAAGGGCCGTGTGGCGCATTGTGGGCCAAGTATTTAGAGAGTATAAATAGGGGAGAAAATCAGATTTTCTCCCCATTTTTGCTTCAGCCGTTCAACATGAGAAGAAGAGAGGGAAAAAGCTAGGTTTCTCCACCATCTCTCTACGATCTACGGAGATTGAGAGTTCAAATCAACTCGAGCCAAGAAGGAAAGTTGTTCTCCTCGCCAAGGGCTACAAAACCATACCAAGGAGGTCGAGTTTGGGCGAGATTCCAAGGACGGGATTTTTGGGAGCTAGGGCTTTGGGCTTGAACCGAGTCTTGAAAGCTTCCTACGGTCGTTCCTTACGCTTCAAGAGGTAGGGTTCCCTTCTACTAAGGTTTATTCCAAGCCTAGTATGTTTTATAAAATGGGTATTGAAACGGGTAAAGATAAATCCTAACTTGGATTGGTAATTAGAAATTGCTAAATGTGATTTCTAGAATTGGATATGTGAAATAGATCCAATGTGATTCTTGTGTTATATGAAATTGTGGGCATGATGATGTGTTTACATATGCCTTGAAAATCTAGTGTGTTGATAACATGCTTGGGAGTTGAGTTATGTGAATTGTTGATATACACACATGCTTATGATATATTGATCTTGTGAAGAAGTATGGAAATTATGTATTTATGATATAATTTTGCCATGATATATGTGAATTATGTTAAAATGGTTCATATGTCATTCATAGCATATTGAACTTTTTATCATGTTGCAATGAGGCATTACATTGCATTATGCACGGAGACATCGCATATGTGGGTGTAGGTGCATGGTTATGTCAACACCACGTTTGGTGGATGACGGGTGGGCTCGAGTGAGCTTGGTTGAAAACCTAGCCGAGTCGCACGGTTTGCATGGTTGATAGGGTTGGGGTAGCAAGAAGGGCTAGAAGATCTCTCCGGTGCAAGACCCGGTGATTAGGATACGCACTCCTTTGGCTCGGCCCATGAAGTGTGTAGGTGTACGCGGAACCTTTGGTGGAAGTCCGTAAATTCCGTGTAGGTTGGGTGACCTTTGGTGTGAGTCCATGAACATCCACCCCTACAAAGACCCTAGATTGATGAATGTCATTTGATGTGCAACATAAATGACGGATTCGTGCACATTGGCACTTGCATGTGTGGAGGAGTCGGGAAGGGCTCGGTTGATATGCATGAGTGAGTCTCACCTCATTATATAGCATGACATTGCAAATTCCAACATTGAATGTACTTTCTTGCTTGGAATGTTATGAATTGTTGATTTTTGGCATGTGAACATTTTATATGCATTTAGGTTGGGGAGTAGCCTCATTAGGAGATACCCTATTGAGCGTGGCTCACCCTTCGTGGGAAAAACATTTCAGGTGCAGGGTTTACACTGGCGGACGGCTCCCATTTCGAGCCCCAAGGTTGAAGAAAGCCGACTTGTGGCTTTTATGGTTTATTTTGTAAAACTTTTGTGAGAATTCCATTTTGATGTGTAAATATATGGAATTAATTGTAATGGAACTTGCACAAATCATGTTTTATATTGGAATCCTCATTATGCATGGGTTGGATGAGTTTGTAATGTATTAGAATGGATTGGAAGTGAAAAACAAAGGAAAAAGGCAAAACCGTACCGGTACGGCGACAGACAGAAGGCAGAGCGTACCGGTACGCGTACTGGTACGTCGATGTCCAGTGGGTACACCGTACCGGTACGCCCTTCAAAATTTTCTGAAATTTTATTTTTTGTTTGCCAAACTCTTGGGCTATTGTTTCCTTCATTTAAATGTTATAAATGGACAATAATAGGATACCAATGGTGGTATATTTGATCTCGGATGGGTCAACCAACCAAAAGAAGTTGGACTTGTATTTCTTTTATGTATATTTATAAATCCCGATAAAGGGAATGTGGTGACGTGGTGTCGGGTTAAGCGACATTCACGGGTATTTTCGCGGGTTGATGGGTTTATCAACGGGCCCCCGGATTTTGGGGCGTCACAACATTATAACATGGCTATACAATATCAACACAAAAATACACATTGATAGGTATAAAATCATGTCCATGCTCCACACACACTCAACATATCAATATAGCATCGAAAATATGCACTTGATATAATATAAATGCATGCATCACATAATTAAGCAAGACATAAATATGTATCGGATTCCCACGTGAAAAGCTATTCAAAAGAGCCTAGCAAAAAATCCAAGTCTATGACCATCTGGTGAGAGGAGTCGGAGCTAGGGCCTCGTCCTCACCTAAAACATACAATATACCACACATTACAATATATTTAATATTAGATATACATGTACAATTTACATGCCCCAAGAACCAAGCCCGTGCACTTACAATGCATGAAATGTACGCTGTTTTTCCTAGTTGGACACCCTTCATTTTAAATGGTCAAAACCCAAATCTAAAATTTATTAAAACTAGATATAAATTTCATGATATGATAATATACTCCAAGATATTCAATTCAATAGATGATGGGTTAAAATAGACCTCGGAAACTGAAGATTTGATCGTCGGAAGTTGGCTCATAAATTTGGTTTCCCTGGTCGTCAGTTAATTTTAACTTATGTCTACCTTTTTTTTTTAATCATAGCTCAAGTTAGACTAATAATTTTGACACGAGACCAATTGGAAGTGAAAGTAGACATCCATAGCTTTCCTTCAAAAAAAAGTACACCAAAATCCGAGTCCGGATGAGGGAGTTATGACCATTTGAAGTTTACCCAGAATGTTAGAAACGGTCTGCCCAACAGACACGTTTTCCCGGGCTGCTCTTCCTCTTCCTTCAACCACAATCATAAATACTATCATTGATATAATCCCCAACAACATTAAATCCCAAAAATTCAATACCCAACATTCCTTTATCATTTGCAACTTTGATTTCACAGTAATTAACACTACTACACTAACAACACCACCAAATTCTACATACATTTTAACACTTTTAATCAATTTTCCACAAGAACACCCAATCATGTGGGTTTCTTCAAAACTCAACTAAATTCATTCAAACCCATTTTAAACTTCTACCCACACTCTCATATGCATTAATTCAACCTTTGTCTATATTTTGAACAACACACACAAGGATTTTGCACTTTTTCCCCAAATTCCCTCAAGAACACCAACAAGTGGATATTCTCAATTCAACACCAATCCATCTAAATTTTTTGTATGTTACTAACCATCATTCTACTAATAAATTATGCTAAGACATTAAGCCCAAAAATCACCCTAGCACCACCCTTTGACCAAATCTCTCAAACCCAATCAAAAGTTAGGTTTTTAAGAGATTTTTCCAAAGCAAAGGGCTTCAAATGCTAGTATGTCAATCTAATATGATAATAAACATATATATATAATTTAGAATTCATTTGATCAAGTGTAAACATGATTTCTACACAAACCCAAAACTAGGGTTTCTACCCAATGCTTCAAAACCCAAAAATATGTATACATATACATTATTTATGACTTAAATGAGGCAAAATAATCTTTTCCCAAGCTTGGAAATCAAATTCAAGCCTTCTCTCTCACTCTTTCAAGCTCTCTCTCTCTCTATAAGTCACCCTCTCTCTCTCTCTCTATAAGTCACCCTCTCTTTCTAAAATGCTTCCAATGGGTACGATGAAAGAATGAGAGAATTCCCCTCATTTTTTTTTCTATATATATTTTTACATATAAATACACTTCATTCCTTCTTTTTTTCACACTTTGGTTTAATTTAGGTTTTCAATATACTTTTGGTCTTACATTTGACCCATAACTTTATTATGGTAAAATTAATTTACCAATTTTTTCCACAACATTCATTATATTAAATAAATAAAAAATTCATTTTTGGGCTGGATATTACACTTATGCCTCACCTACTGTGGTAACAAGTACAATTTCTGTATTGGGTAAAAATGCTCAAATTTTAATTGACCCTGGTTCTACACATTCTTTTGTTGCACACACTTATTGTGACGCCCCAAAAACCGAGGGTCATTTGTCAACCTGTCAACCTGCGGAATACCCGTGGATATCATGTAACTCAACATAACGCCCTTATGCCCCATTTATCGGGGTCTATAATTTAACGAAATTCGGGCAGAGTCTCCTTTGTACGGGAAGCTCTACCAAAAACACAACCTGTGCAATATACAATCACGTGACCCATCCGAGGTCCAATACACAACATTGACCGCACTGGGTCCATTTATGAGTAAACATTGACCACACCGGGTCCATTTATCCATACTCATATAAAAACATGCAAGGTTATATTAAAAGTAGTCCATATAAGTTCGATTACAATTCTTTTACATATATTACATGCCCAAAACATAGAGACTCCAAATGAGAGCCGTCCACCGGTGTGTATCCCGCACCTGAAATATTTTTCCGTATAGGGTGAGCAACGCTCAATAGAGTATCTCCTATAGAGGCTACTCCCCACCCTAGATGCATATGAATGTGCACATGCAACAATCAACAACTATTCTAAACAAGAACATGCAATTCAATGTTGGAATTCTTTTACCATGTCATGCCATGAAATGAGATGAAACTCACTCACGCACTTTAACCCGAGCCCTCACCGACTCCTGCAATACAATGCAATGCCAATGTGTAGAAAATCTGTCATTGATGAATTTCATCCAATGATCCTTTTGAAATCTCCGGGCCTTTCGTGGGGTGAATGTTTATGGACTTACACCAATGGCACCCAACCGACACGAAATTCATGGACTTCCACCAACGGTTCTGCGTACACCGACACTTTATGGACTCTTATACCACTGGAGTGCGTATCCAAGTCACCGGGTCTTTCACCCAAGGGATTTTCTAGCCCTTCTTGCTAACCCCGACTCCATATTCATGCAACCATGCGACTCAGTCGGATTTTCAACGCAACTTTCCCGAGCCCACCCATCAATCACCAAGTGTGGTGTTTGATTACACCATGCACACACACCCACCTAATACGATGTCTCCGTGCAAATGCAATGTAATGAACCATTGCATGTCAATGTCAAGTCTCATATGTAATGAATGCCATATGGATCAATTTAACCACATACTTCAACATATGCCATGGTAATTTATATCTAATGCACATAATTACCACAATTCATCATGATGCTAATATATTAACAACATATATCAATTACATTTTTCTCAAGCATGTCACACATTTTTTTTTTTTTAATGTCACACATAAATTATGCCATAACAAGCTTAATTCTCACATAGACATTTAGCAAAATACCTTCAAGGCACCAATCATGTTATCACATAACCTATGTAAATAACTCATTTCTTTCACAAGGCACAATATAACACATAGCATGCCCACACAATACCAAGCTCGAAGAATTTTCACCTGGAACTTCACATATCAATTTCAAACTAGAAATTGATTAAATCATTTCTACACCTGCTCCATAACCATAGGCAGGAGAAATACATAGTTCCATATACCTACCCATTTCCATTTAAACCAACTATAATAGGAAAGTTTTAAAATACACAAAACAGCCCACATAAACCCAATTTCCAAGAGTTTACACCAATAACTTCCACATATCAAATTTAAGCTAGAAGTTGGTCTAAGCCACTTTTTATACCCAATTCCTCACTTCCATAACAAGAGGCAAGTGACATGTATAGTTCCATATACCTACCCATTTCATATGGAACCATAGGTTAGAAGTAAACCAAAGTAGGAGGGAACCCTACCTCTTGGAGCGTAAAATGAAGTGTAGAACTTCAAGACCACCAACCCCAACCTCAAACCTTTGATTTTTCCAAAATATTCCCTTTGGATCTTCAGTGAAATCCTTCGTTCTTGGTACGTAAGTGTAGCCCTCGTCGAGGAGATCAACTTTGATTTTTGGCTCGAGTTGATTCGAGCGACGGAGAGGCGAAAATCGTAGCGAGAAGCCTTGAAAACTTTCTTTTTTTCTCTCTTTTCCCTCTCCCTTCCTTCACACGTTTGCCCACTGGAAAATGCAGAGTATTCTGCCTAAAAATCAGATATTTGTTCATATTTATAACCCTTAACACTTGGTCCACGTCGCGCCACACGCCCCCATTGTCCGGGTCCGTTTTTTCCCCGAAACGATTAATTTTATCCCGGTTTAAGTTCAAATTATTTTTATTTAAAATTTAATTCAATTATAAGGAAATTTTATAATTTCTATTTTTGGGGACCCTTGTGAGGTCATTCGACACAGTTGTCTCGTAAAACGTGAAAAATTTGACTATCTCGAAATTCGACGAAAATTGACAGAGCAACTAGATTTCGTAAGACGAATACAACGGTGAGGTCTGTTTCATCATCCGAGCTCTAGAGAAATACGTATTTTAAATCCGCATTATAGTGACAAATTACCATTTTACTATTTTTCAGAAAAAGTTTAAATTTACCCGTGTTTTACTCTTATAGAAAGAATTGGAAACACCCTGTCACACATTTGAATTATCATTTATATATAGCAACCCCGATGGGTGAGATGGTGGTGGTTAGTGACTTGATCTTAATCGTACACCCAAATATAAGTGGTCAAGCTATAGTATTACTCGGTTAAGTCTGAGGTCGAATCAACAAGGAGTTATTTGTTGGAACTCAAAATAGAAAATGTAAGATTGCCGTGTGTGTAGTGTGCATTACAGCAACTTGTGATGCGAGCTTAAAATTGATAAGTAAATACTTAAACTAAACTTTTGATTACAACAATTGAAAAATGCTACTTTTTAATTTGTGGATCCAACATGCATCTTATTGTTTGATTATGAAAATGTCACGTTACAATAATTAACTCCTGTGTCAATAGAAGTTTAACCAGTAGGTCTGATGTATAAGTTGAACCATATCATAGTAACGGTTAAGTTAGCTGCAAGGTCTATGCAACTTCAACAAGCAAATAACCCTAGTAAACTCGAAAGTGAACTATTCAAAAGGTTTACTATAGCTATTTGATTAGCAGGTCTATGATTTAATGAAGATGGAGTTTCGATTTATCCATTGAATCAAAAGTATTGGCTATGACAAGATTTAACCAGTCTATAACCAATATCCAGATTATTACATAAATCCCAACTACGTGCGTTATTGAGTCATGCATGAAGTACATAATAATGTATAGATGAAATGATATATAACAATAAGTTTAGCTCGATACTCGTAACCATGAGTATATAGTAATACTATACCAAATAGAAATAAAAACCATCCATCACTTAAGGGAGGTATAATCACTAAAGCATAGGTAGAACATTAGCATTTCCATAATACAAACGATATTACACATGTGTTCACCCTTTACTAAAGAGTATAAACGGACTACTCACACTTCATTGCTATAGACGAGCAAGAAGGGCGAGACAATCCCATTACAATACAATGCAAATACAAAACAAACACAAAGGATCATTCCCTGAGAATAGTTGAAACACCCTCGCTCTTATTACTGACCAGTAAAGGTTCAACCCTTGAAGTAAAAAGGAATACAAAGAAATGTAGAAGAAGAGAATTTTTGGCTAGGAGTGTTTAGGGTAGGGTATTCTTCTCCAAGACTTTTTCTCTCTTTGAGGGTTGAACCTCTCTCACTTTTGTGCCCTAACTAGTAATAAGAGTGATGGTGTTTCAGCTATTCTTCGGGGAATGACTTGTTGTATTTTATTTTCTGTTATAAGGGGGTTATCTCATTTTTCTTGCTCGTCTGTAGCAATGAAATATGAGTAGTCCGTTTATACTCTTTGGTGAAGGGTGAAAGCATGTGTAATATTGTTTGAATTATGAAAATGCCGATGTTTTATTCATGTGTTAATATTTATACCTCCCTTAATTGATGGATGATTATTACTATTATATGCTCATGGTTATGAACATCAAGCAAAGCTTATTGCAATATACCATTCTATCTATAAGTTATTACGTACTTCATGCATGATTCAATGATGCATGTAGTTGGGTTTTAAGTAACAGTTGGGAGATTGGATATAGATGTTTTAAATCTCGCCATATCTAATGCTTTTGATTCAATGCATAAATCGAAACTCCATCTTCATTAAATCATCAATCTGCCGATCGAATAGCTAGAGTAAGCATTTTGAATGGTTCACCCTTGGGTTTACTTGGGTTATTTGGGCATTTCATGGTACATGGACCTTCAGGCTAACCTAATTAGTTTCTGTGATATGGTTCAGTTATACATCGAAGCTACCGGTTAACTTTTCAGTCAGGTGGGAGTTAATTGCTGTAAGATGGTATTTTCATAATCAAGCAGTATAATGCATGTCAGATCCCCAAACTAAAGAGTAGGTTTTTAGTTATTGTTATCAAGAGTTTCATTTAAGTAATTTTTTGAAAGTTCTAAGTTTGCACCACAAGCTATTGTGAAGCACACTACACACAAGACAATGTCACCTTTTCCATTTTGAATTCAACAGTTAGCTTCCTGTGGGTTAGACCTCGGACTTAACCGAGTAATACTACAATTTGACCACTTATACTTGGGTGTATGATTTAAATTAGGCCATGAAGCTGGATCCTCCAATGTTTGCAGTAACAATTAATCCATCGGAGGCAGAAGATTAGCTTAAATGGATGGAATCAATTTTCGAGGTTATGCAACTCTTTGAGGATCAATGGGTGACACTTGCAATATTTATGCTGAAGAAGGAAGCATGATTTTGGTGGGAGGCTGCCAGGCAACTATTGGTTGCACCCGTGGCGGGAGTTGAAAATCAGATAATGGGTCATGTTGCTCCAGCACCTCTGCGTGTTACTTGGGATTAGTTCGTTAGAGTGTTTAATGACAAGTATTTTCCCGAGTCTTACTGATATGAGAAGGAGATAGCATTCATGACTTTGACTCAAGGTTGGATTTCGGTGGCAGAGTATGAGAAAGTTTTGCTAAGGCTTTTGTTGAAATTGATGAGGCTCTGTGTAAGAATTTTCAGTGGAGGTTAGCTTACCCCATACGAAGCCGACTCTCAGCCTTTGAGTTAACAAGTTATGTAACCTTGGTTAACAAAGCTTTAGTTGTTGAAAAATATGTAAGAGAATCTAAGGGACGACGGGAGCAGTTGAAGAAAAACAAGTTTGATGTTGTACCTGGTATGGGTTTTCTATCTAGGGGTCAGACTTCGGGACATAAGGGGAAAGGATGAAAATTCTCACAAACAGGAAGTATGGAAAATTCTTGTAAATCTGGCGGTTCACGGGGTTATAATTCCTTTAAAACCCCAACAAGATTTCAGGGAAGGGGACAATCAAGGGAACGGGATGCTAATGTTACTTGTTTTAAATGTGGATTGGAAGGGCATATCTGTGACACCCCAAAAATTCGGGGGTCCGTTGATCAACCTATGATTACCCATGATTACCCATCAACCCGCAGGAATACCCGTGGATGCCGGTTAAACCGATACCGCGACACCACATTCCCTTTACCGGGATTTATAAAAAGAATACAAGTCCAATTACTTTCGGTTGGTTGACCCATCCGAGGTCCAATATATCACCATTGGTATCCTATTATTGTCCATTTATAACATTGGAATGAAGAAAAACATAGCCCAAAGACTTGGCAAAAGAATAAAAAAAAATTCTGAGTTTTGGAGAGTGTACCCGTACGCGTACCGGTACGGTGGGCTCACTGGTCCTGGCCATACCGGTACGCTCTGCCTTTTGGATAGCTCTGTACCGGTACGTGTACCAGTACACTCTGCCCACTTTTGCCAATTTCTCCTATTTTCCAATTCCAATCCATTCCAAACATTACCAAAACCAACTCAAACTTATACAACATGTATTTATACATTAAAACATGATTGATACAAGTTCTATTACAAATATTGACATAAATTTACATGCCAAAACTAAGTTTTCATAAATATTTTTACAAAAACTCCAAGTAAAGCCACATTCCGGCTTTCTTCACCCTTGACGCTCCAAATGAGGGCCGTCCACCGGCGTGTAACCCGCACCTGAAATGTTTTCCCATATAGGGTGAGCTACGCTCAATAGAGTATCCCCTACAGAGGCTACTCCTCACATAGATGCATATGAAATGTACACATGCAACAATCAACAATCCATAACATTCCAAGCAAGAATATGCATTCAATGTTGGATTCATCATGTCATGCCATGAAATGAGATGAGACTCACTCATGCAACTCAACCCGAGCCCTCACCGGCTCCCACCACACAATGCAGCGCACTTGTGAAGTAAAACCGTCTTTTGACAAAACTCCATCTAACGATTGTTTTAATAAAAACAATTTGTTAACAAATCGAATCATTGTTGGATGACACTCATTGAATGAGTATTTTATAAAACAAAAACCATGTGTCTTTATTGGGCAACAGATTTTTGGAATCGCACCACTGGCTCTGTACGCTGTTACATTTTTTTGGACTTGCACCGACGGAAGTGTATAAACCAATAGCCGGGATTTGCACCCGAGGGAGTGTCTAGCCTTTCTTGCTCTACCCGACACAAATTTTTCCATGCAACCATGAAACTCAGCCGGATCTTCGATCCAACTTTCCTGAGTCCACATGTCAACCACCAAATATGGTGCTTGATCCACATGCATACCCACACACCCATACTCATGACTAATGCACATGAATGTGATGCCAATATCATGCCCAAGATGCAATGAGTGCCAAATGAGCAACTACTACCAACTCAACATATATCATGACAATTTATCTCATAGGCATAAAATCACCAAATATCATCATACCGTCAATATATTACTAAGCATATATCGACAACAATAACTAACATGTTATCACATAATTTCATGTTCAAAACATACTCTAATCATAAGAGCATTTTCCAAAACACATATCATATGAACACAATGCCACAATTTCCAAGAAATTCAAAATGCCACATAGCATATGAACACAATGAAAAGATCAAACTCTTGGAGCAAAAGTATCCATCTTAAGAGTCTTGGTTTGGCATCCTTCTTTGTGAGCAAAAATTTTAGGGCTGCATGGTCAGTGAATACAGTAACAGAAGAACCAACAAGATAAGAACTGAATTTTTCCAGTGCAAAAACTACAGCAAGCAATTCTTTTTCAGTTGTCGAATAATTCATTTGAGCATCATTCAAAGTTTTGTTTGCATAGTAAATCACATGGGGTTTCTTATCTTTTCTTTGTCCCAATACAACACCTACAACAAAATCACTTGCATCACACATTAGTTTAAAGGGAAGATTCCAGTCAGGGGGTTGCATTATTGGTGCAGAAATTAACATGTCTTTTAGCTTGTCAAAGGTTTTTTGGCATGCTTCATTCCACTCAAATATTACATCCTGACTTAGGAGGTGACACATTAGTTTTGCTATGGTATTGAAATCTTTTATGAATCTCCTGTAAAAACCTGCATGTCCTAGGAATGATCGAACATCCTTTACAGTCTTAGGGGCAGACAAATTTCCAATCAGATCAATTTTTGCCTTGTCAACTTTCATGCCTTCAGACGACACAATGTGACCAAGAACAATGCCCTGTGTTACCATAAAATGGCATTTTTCCCAATTGAGCACTAGGTTGGCTTCCTTACATCTGATCAGTACTTTCTTCAGATTGGTTAAACACAAATCGAAGGAATCACCATAGACAGAGAAGTCATCCATGAATACTTCCAAATTTTTTTCAACCATATCACTGAACAAGCTTAGCATACACATTTGGAATGTTGCAGGAGCGTTACAAAGTCCAAATGACATCCTTTTGAATGCAAAGGTGCCAAAGGGGCATGTGAAGGTTGTTTTCTCCTGATCATCTAGGGCTATCTCCATTTGGTTATACCCTGAATACCCATCTAAGAAACAGTAAAATGCATGGCCTGCAATTCTCTCCAGGACTTGGTCAAGAAATGGGAGAGGAAAATGATCTTTTCTAGTGATCAAATTGAGTTTTCGATAATCAATGCACATTCGCCATCCTGTGACGACTCGAGTTGGTACTAGTTCATTTGCATCATTTTTGACCACTGTGACCCCAGATTTTTTTGGCACAACTTGGGTTGGACTGACCCATTTACTATCTGAGATAGGGAAGATTATCCCTGCATCTAAGAGTTTGAGTACCTCGATTCTCACAACTTCCTTCATATGAGGGTTCAGTCGTCGCTGCATTTGACGAGAGGGTTTTGAATCCTCTTCAAGGTATATGGCATGATTGCAAATTAATGGGCTTATACCTTTCAAGTCAGCGATGGTCCATCCAATGGTACTTTTATGACTTCGAAGAACTTCAAGCAATTTAGACTCTTGCAAGTCTGTGAGTTTAGATGAAATTACCACTGGATATGACTCATTCTATCCTAAAAATGCATATTTGAGGTCAGATGGGAGAGGTTTCAATTCAGGCTTTGGTGGGCTAACACTTGATGAGACTGGCTTTGTGCCACTTGGTGAAATTTCTTCGAATTTGGGTGCCCATGTCTCAACAGTATGAGTACGGCCACTTGGTGGATTTGGGTCATCATCTGTTATTTTTGATGAGATGAGTTCTAACAGAGGTGATTCAGTAGGATCCTCACAGAATGTATCATCCAGATGTTCCTGTATCAAAGATTCTATGGAGTTTACTTCCCTTTCTTCCTTTTCTTCTTCTGGATGTTTAGCAATATTGAAAATGTTCAGTTCGAGAGTCATATTCCCAAAAGTTAATTTCATGACTCCATTCCTTCAATTGATTAAAGCATTGGAAGTTGCTAGGAATGGTCGACCAAGAATGACGGGAATTTGGTTCTCCGAATTTATTGCTGGTTGAGTATCCAGAACAATGAAGTCAACAGGGAAGACAAAACTATCTACTTGGACAAGCACATCTTCAACAATCCCTCGGGGGGTTTTGACAGATCTGTCGGCCAACTGGAGTGTGACACAAGTGGGTTTAAGTTCACCCAAACCCAACTGCTGATAGACAGAGTAGGGTAGCAGATTACCGCTGGCTCCAAGGTTTAACAAAGCTTGTTCAATCCTGAAGTTCCCAATGATACATGAGACAGTCAAACACCCTGGGTCTTTGTATTTTAGAAGGGTTTTATGTTGGAGAAGAGCACTAGCTTGTTCCGTTAGGAAAGCTCTTTTTTGGACATTCTGGCTTCTCTTGACTGTGCACAAGTCTTTTAGAAACTTGGCATAAGACGGGACTTATTTGATTGCATCCAGAAGTGGGATGTTGATATTTACTTGCTTAAAAAGCTCATAAATTTCAGGCTGATTTTTCACTTTCTGTTTGGTTTTGAGTCGATGAGGAAACGGAGCCGGAATGGGATATGAAGGTTCCCTTTTCTCAGAAGGTTCTGGCTCTTGTTCAATCACAGGCTCAGGGTCTTTCTCAAGTTCAGTCTCAATTGGTTCAGGTTCAGATGATGGATTGGCCAGGCTTGACTCAGGTCTTGGCTTGGGAATGAGTATGTCTCTGATTGTTTTGTCAATCACTTTGCCACTTCTTAGTGTCGTGACAGCTTGGGCTTGGTCTTGGGTGTTTCCTATTGTTGAAGGGTTCCCTACATGGAATTGGCCTTGTGGTTGCTTTGGTTGGGTAGGAAACTTGCCCTTTTCGTGTATGACCATGGATTGAGTCAACTTTTGGATGTGGCTTTTAAGATCCTCAAAAGATTGAGTGGTCTGGGTTTTGAAATCAATGAAAGCCTGTGTGGAATTATTGTTATAATTCATTTGGCTTTGCATGAACTGATTTAGTGTGTCCTCAAGGTTCCTCTTTTGTGGTGGTTGGTATGGTTGATATGCAAAAGGTCCTTGAGGTGGTGGGTATGGTCCTTGTTGTTGGTTCATGGGTATTGGTTGTGTGTTCTTCCAACTGAAGTTAGGGTGGTTTCGCCACCCTGGATTGTATGTTTCAGAATATGGGTTGGAGTAGGGCTTGTTGAAGTTGGAAACTGCATGTGTTTGTTCCAATAGGACTTCTTTGAATGCTGGGATGGTGGGACACTCCCCAGTAGGGTGTCCTGTTAGCGCACAGATTCCACACACTTGCTCGGTGGAAGGGCTAACATCAACTTGATGGACTTTCTTCATCTCTAAAGCTTCAAGCTTTCGAGACAATGTGGACATTTTTGCTCTCAAGTCATCATCCTCTCTCAAGACATATTTTCCTCCTTGGGAATTAGATGGTCTGGTTTCTACAGTGGTAGGGGAGGCTGAGTCCCACATCTGAAAATTGTCAGATATGGTGTCGAAAAAATTGAATGCCTCCTCCGGACTTTTTCCCATGAATTCTCCTTGGGCCATCATTTCGACAAACTGACGTAGTCTAGAGGGTAAGGAGTCATAGAAAAATCCTACCAAAGTCCAATTTTCAAAAGCATGATATGGGCATGATTGGAGCAGATCTTTGAATCTCTCCTAACTTTGACCGCAAAATTCATGATTTGCCTTTTTAGTGCATTTGTGCGGTGTAGAGGAAAAAACTTTCTAAAAAATTCATTTTGTAATGCTTGCCAGTTGGGTATTGAAAAAGCCTTTAAAGAATTTAACCATTGTTTGGCTCTATCCTTCAAGGAGAAAGAAAACAGTTTCATCTTGGCTAATTCAGAATTGTCTTGAAATGTTCCACACACTTCCTCAAAATCTTGTATATGCAAATATAGATTTTCTGCATCCAATCCATGAAACACAGGTAATAACTGCACTATCCCCGGCTTTACAGTAAAGAGGGGAGCATTTTCAGGAAAAATAAAGCAAGAGGGGACACTGTTTCTTGTGGGATTTAAGTAATCCCGCAAAGTTCGGATGTTAGGGACCTCCTCCTCTCTCATAGGGACTTCTCCATTTCTTTCATTATTTTCCATACTACCCTCACAAGAGTCTGCTACTGATCTAGGTGAATTAAGTTCAGGCTGATTCACGGACTCACACGATTCTGCCAGCAAATTTTGGAAGTGAGGAGTGCCCTCAGTCATAAAGAAAATAAAACAAAGTTATTTACAGTAAACCAAAAAATATACACAACGTTGAAGGTATTTTTACCTTTTACCTTAAAACACCTTTCAAAGATTCCCCGGCAACGGCGCCAAAAACTTGTTCTTGATCCGAAATGTGTACACCCAAGTGCAGGCGGTCAAGCTGTAGTAATAATCCGGTTTGAGTCCGGAGTCGAATCCACAGGAAACTTTTGTTGATATTTCTAAGGCAAGTAGTGGTAGAGACCTATTGATTGTAACTCTTGAGATTTGCTGTGAGATATGAGTTTTCCTGGACAGAATATAAGATTCTTTCTAAGAGGATTTTCTTAACAAAATGGGAGATAAGTGCTAATTAAAAAGAGCCACTCTTTAGTGCAAGGATATGGACATGTAGTTAGTTATCCGGTTTATCATAATTGTGCTTGATAACTCAATTAACTCCCGTGTCAACAACAAGTTAATCGGAAGATAAAGATGGATTGTGAGAATTAAGAACATGATTCCGATGTCTTTCTAGAAGTTTACAAGAATTACCTGTGCCGAGACTTAACCCGTCTACAAACAAGCAAGTGTTTCTACAAGACATCCAATCATGATATTAATATTCCATTCTTTAAATGAAGTACAATAAGGGGGAGGATTGAAGGGTAGTCATGAGGATCTAGCCGGGGTACTTGCCTTGAACTGATGAGTCTTTCTGTGCAAGAGTCATCCGTGTCATAGAAAGAGCTCACAGTTATACAAAGTACCTTAGTTTTCCTAGATGCAATCAATCATCCAATAACAAGAAGAAATAAACATTAAGCATAAAAACATTGCACAAATATGATTCCCGGATAACTTATACATGCCCTTCTCCTCTTACTAAAGAGTGAATGAGAAACTACTCACTCTTCATGGCTTGGGTAAAGCTAGAAAAGTGAGTGATGCTCATCCCTCCAAGTAGAGAACTTAAAAGATAAAGTAACAACAAACACGGAGCCAATCTTTAACAAAGAATGGGTGAATCACGTTCCACCCTTCACGGCTTTGGTAAAGCTCTAGAAAAGTGGAAGAGTTTCACTCTTCTAAGAAAGAAAGAAACTCAAGCAATGGAAGTGAAATGCATGAACAATAAAAGTAGAAAAAAGCTAGTCATATTTGGAGGGTGACTTCCTCAACCAAGAATTGGAGGGTTGCTTCCTCAACTAAAAGGTGAGCTATCTATCTTCTATGCATGTAAAATGAAAGCATAAACATAAGCATAAGCATAAAACTACTTTTATAACAAGCAAGAGATGTTGGACTAAAGCCAAACTAATCTCTAAAATAAAGACTTCATACAAGGAAAATAAGCTAAATCTACAATGAGAGTGGGAGTCTAAGCCTCCATCAACTTTCCTACTTCCTACTTGGCTCTCCAAAGCTCTCCAACAAGGGGAGTATTTATAGGCAAGAGGAGGAGACAAGAGGGGGTGAAGGAATAGTGTTTGTCGCCCAAGTCCAAGTGAACAGTCAACAACTCTGCTGCCAGTCTGTGGATAACGTTCGAACGTGAGTTGGCGTTCGAATGTTCTTTCTGTTTTTGCACTAAGGGCGTTTGAACGTTGACTGCCGTTCGAACGGTTCTTCTGTTTTTGCACTGAGGGCGTTCGAACGCCAGATTTGCTCTGACCCCTTTCACTCGAGTGATCTGTTGGCCTCCTGTGAAGTGCAGTTCCAACTCTCTGCAGTGGTCTAGTCTTCAATCAACTCAAGTGCACGTTCGAACGTGAGTTGGCTTTCGAACGTGACACTCAAGTACTTCAGAGCTCCAGTCTTCTTTCCTAACTGCAACATGCCTTCTCTTCAGCATTTGAGTCTGCTACAGTGTATTGTGGACTTTCGAACGTGAGTTGGCGTTCGAACGTTCAGGCTGTGTTCCAAGCTTCTCCAATTTTGGACTCTAATATACTGGTGCTGCATCCAAGTGTGGTACTTGTTGTTTTTGGGTCCTTGTTCAGTTTAGGGCCTGAAATGACATCACTTAAACTCCATTAAAGTACAATTAGTCTTAAAATGTCATAATAATATGTCAACTTTAAGTACTAATCATGACGCCCCAAAAACCGAGGGTCATTTGTTAATCCGTTGATAACCCATCAACCCGCGGAATACCCGTGGATACCGTGTTACTCGATATCACGCCGTTATGTCCCATTTACCGGGATCTATAATTTAACAAAATTCGGGCAGAGTCTCCTTTGTACGAGAGCTCTACCCAAAAACACAACATGTGCAATCATACAACATTGACCACACCGGGTCCATTTATGAGTAAACATTGACCACATGGCCCATTTATCCATACTCATATAACAACATACAATGTTACATTAAAATAGTCCATATGACTTCGATTACAATTCTTTTACATACATTACACACCAAAAACTAAATTACAAGTCTAGTTTTACAAAAACATCATTTAAAGCCACATTTCGGCTTTTCTTCAACATTTAGGCCCCGATTGAGAGCCTTCCACCGGCGTGAACCCCACCTGAAATGTTTTTCCATATAGGGTGAGCCACGCTCAATAGGGTATCTGTTATTTATGACTTGTATTCCAAGTCTCAATTGGATTTGGAGACTCAAGAGTATTTGTTTCCTAATAGAAGATTGTTTCATTATTTAATTGAGAATGTATTGAAGAGTTCTAGTCCTACATGGATTTAAACTCCTTACCTTAAAAAGAGTTTTCTAGCCTATAAATATAGGGGTTTTTGGTTTGCTCTATTAGTGTCTTTCCAATAATTATTGCAATATTGGAATAGAGCGAGTGGATGTTCTCTTGTCTTTTGATTTGAGAACTTTGTAATCTCCAACATTCAATAGTGAAATCTTGCCGCTGTGTTTCGTTCGTGGACGTAGGCTTGCTTGTTGAGCCGAACCACGTAAATCTTTGTGTTCTATTTTTCTATTTCGTTGTGTTATTATTTTGCTTGTGGTTTTGGTTCACAACAAATTGGTATCAGAGCTATTGGTTTCGGGATGGCTACAGCAAAATTCGAGATAGAAAAATTTGATGGTCAGAAAAATTTCAGTTTATGGCAGATCAAGATGAAGGCATTGCTTCGTCAGCAAGGTTTGGCAAAGGCCATTGATGGAACTTTATCCAAGGAGACAGATCAGACTAAAGTTGCTAATATTGAAGAAAAAGCACACAGTGCAATTCAGTTGTCTCTTGCTGATGAAGTTCTTCGTGAGGTTATCGATGAAGACACAGCCGAAGGGCTATGGAAAAAGTTGGAGAGTTTATATATGAAGAAGTCTCTCGCCAACCGCTTGTATCTGAAGCAACGGTTGTATACACTCAAGATGAAGGAAGGTACGCCCATTAATGAACATCTTGATGAATTTAACAAAATTATTATTGACTTGAAAAATATTGATATTAAAATTGGGGATGAAGATCAAGCTCTGATTGTGTTATGCTCGCTGCCTGATTCGTTTGATAATTTTGTTAATTCGATGTTGTATGGGAGAGACTCAATCTCTTTAGTTGATGTGAAATCCTCTTTGAATTCTAAGGAGTTGCGTACTAAATTGAATGGTAAGGGCAGTGATGTTCAGGCCGAGGGTTTATTTGTGAAGGGTCGTCATGATAATTCCTCTAATAATAATAGAGGTCGATCCGTTGAAAGAAATTCAAATAAAGGAAAAGGAAAATCTGAATATCGATCACAGTCTAGAAAGAAACAGAATAATGTTGAATGTTTTTATTGTCATAAAATTGATCATTATAAGCGTGATTGTTTTAAGTTGAAAAATGAAGGGGGACAGAAAAAATCAAATCCTTCCGATTCCTCTAGTGTTGCTAGTATTGCAGAAGATACATCTGATAGTTCAGATAATGTCCTTACAGTTTCTGATGGTCGTTTTAATGATGAATGGATTCTTGATTCGGGTTGTTCTTATCATATGTGCCCTAATAGGGATTGGTTTACCACCTATGAGTCAATCAATGGTGGTTCAGTCTTGATGGGAAATAATAGTGCTTGCAAGACTATTGGAATAGGTACTATCCGAATTAAGACACATGATGGGGTTGTAAGGACTTTGACAGATGTACGACATATTCCAGAATTAAAGAAGAATTTAATTTCCTTGGGTACTTTAGACTCCATTGGTTGCAGGTTTTCTGCTGAAGGTGGAGTTATGAAAGTCTGCAGAGGTTCCTTGGTTGTGATGAAAAGTAAAAAGATTAATGGCCTCTATGTTCTTCATGGTGATACTGTGATTGGTGCAGCTGGTGTGTCATCTTCAAAAATTCCAGATTCAGATACTACCCAACTATGGCATATGCGTTTGGGTCACATGAGCGAGAGGGGCATGGAAGTCTTGTGTAAACAGGGTTTGCTTGGCAAACAGGAAATTGGGAAACTTGATTTTTGTGAGCATTGTGTCTTTGGGAAACAGTGCAGAGTCAAGTTCAGTACAGCTATTCACAGGACTAAAGGTACAGTTGACTATATTCATTCAGACCTTTGGGGTCCTTCTCAGGTTCCATCTAAGGGTGGTGCTCGGTTTCTTTTGACATTTATTGATGATTATTCAAGAAAGGTTTGGGTATATTTTCTGAAACGCAAGAGTGATGTTTTTGGGACTTTCAAGCAATGGAAGATTTTGATTGAGAAACAGACAGGCAAGAAAGTCAAGCGTCTCAGAACAGATAATGGTTTGGAATTTTGTGGAGGTGAATTTAATGAGTTCTGCAAAGATGAAGGCATTGTCAGACATCGTACTGTCCTACTCCACAGCAAAATGGGGTTGCAGAGAGGATGAACAAGACTCTTTTGGAGAGAGCACGTTGTATGCTATCTAATGCAGGATTGTATAAAGATTTTTGGGCTGAGGCTGTCAGCACTGTTTGCTATTTGGTTAATCGTTCTCCATCTACTGCTATTGAGTTGAAGACTCCACATGAGGTATGGTCTGGTACTCCTGCTGATTATTCTGATTTAAAAATATTTGGTTGCACTGCTTATTGTCATGTGAATGATGGTAAACTTGAGCTTAGGGCTAAGAAGTGCATATTTATTGGTTATGCTAATGGTGTGAAAGGATATAGATTATGGTGTTCTGATCCTAAATCACCTAAGTTTATAGTCAGTTGGGATGTTGTATTTGATGAATCTTCCATGTTTCATCCAAGAAAGGAGTTTGTAGTTTCTTCAGGGAAAGAACAGGGTTATAGCAAGGAGGTGGAGCTACAGGTAGAAGCTTCACAGAAAGTACTTGAAAGTACTCCAGTTCAATCTATTTCAGATTTGCCTGGTTCTAGTTCAGGTGATGATCCACAGGAGCAATAAGAGTATAGTATTGCAATAGGCAGGGAGAGGAGGCAAATTAGACCCCCTCAGAAATATGGGTATGCAGATTTGGTGGCTTATGCACTGACTATAGCAGAGGAGTTTGGTGTTCAGGAGCCTTCCACATATTTAGAAGCTGTCACAGGTAATGAGTCTGCACATTGGGTTGTTGCTATGGCTGAGGAAATTGAATCTCTTCATAAGAACCAGACTTGGGAATTAATGAAGTTGCCTAAGGGCATGAAGACTGTTGGCTACAAATGGGTCTTCAAGAAAAAGGAAGGAATCCCAGGGGTTGAATCTGCAAGGTACAAGACACGGTTAGTTGCAAAGGGCTACAGTCAGAGAGAGGGTGTGGACTTCAATGAAGTTTTCTCACCAGTGGTGAAACATAGCTCTATTCGTGTATTGCTTGCCATGGTTGCTTCACTCAATCTTGAGCTTGAGCAACTTGATGTAAAGACAACTTTCCTACATGGTGAGCTAGAGGAAACTATCTACATGCATCAACCAGAGGGATTTATTATTCAGGGTAAAGAAGATCATGTTTGCTTGTTGAAGAAATCATTATATGGTTTGAAACAGTCTCCAAGACAGTGGTACAAACGTTTTGACACCTTTATGGTAGATCATGGTTACTCTAGAAGTAATTATGATAGTTGTGTGTATCACAGGCAGTTGTCAGATGGTTCTTTTATATATTTATTGCTTTATGTGGATGACATGCTTATTGCTGCTAAGAGCATGTTAGAGATTGACAGGTTGAAGAAACAGTTGAGTTCAGAATTTGAGATGAAAGATTTAGGTGCCGCAAAGAAAATTTTGGGTATGGAGATTCACAGGGATAGAAGAGCAGGTATGTTATATTTATCTCAAAAGAAATATATTGATAAAGTTATTGAGCGGTTTGGGATGCAGAATTTGAAGCCCGTGAGTACTCCACTTGCCACTCACTTTAGGCTCTCAGCAGCTTTATCACCACAGAGTGAGAATGAGGAGCAGTTTATGTCTCGTGTTCCTTATTTTAGTGCAGTTGGGAGCATCATGTATGCTATGGTTTGCACTCGTCCAGATATTTCCCAGGCAGTTAGTGTGGTTAGCCGTTACATGGCTAATCCTGGGAAGATTCATTGGCAGGCTGTGAAATGGATACTTCGTTATTTGAGAGGCACTACAGATGTTGGCTTAGTATTTGGTAGAAGAGATAACATCGATTCTACAGTTGTTGGTTTTGTTGATTCAGATTATGTGGGTGATCTAGATAAGAGGAGATCTCTGACAGGTTATGTTTTTACTTTATTTGGGTGCACTGTAAGTTGGAGGGCGATCCTACAGTCTACAGTTGCTTTGTCTACCACAGAGGCTGAATACATGGTAGTATCAGAGGCAGTTAAAGAAGCAATTTGGTTAAGAGGTTTGGTCTGTGATTTGGGATTGGAAGAGGAGGTAACTACAGTGTTTTGTGATAGTCAAAGTGCAATACATTTGACCAAAAATCAGATGTATCATGAAAGAACCAAGCACATTGATGTTAGGTATCACTTCCTTCGTGAGGTAATGGCTCAAGGTATTGTCACAGTGAAAAAGGTTGCTTTAGCGGAGAACCCAGCAGATATGTTTACTAAGCCGGTACCAGTGCTCAAGTTCAAGCATTGCTTGGACTTGATTAGTGTTTGCACTGTTTGAGATACCCTTCGGGGTATTTGACGAAAGCAGCGGTCAAGTTCACTTTAGTTGGATGGCTTGATGGAATACAAGCCAAGGTGGAGATTTGTTATTTATGACTTGTATTCCAAGTCTCAATTGGATTTGGAGACTCAAGAGTATTTGTTTCCTAATAGAAGATTGTTTCATTATTTAATTGGGAATGTATTGAAGAGTTCTAGTCCTACATGGATTTAAACTCCTTACCTTAAAAGGAGTTTTCTAGCCTATAAATATAGGGGTTTTTTGGTTTGCTCTATTAGTGTCTTTCCAATAATTATTGTAATATTGGAATAAAGCGAGTGGATGTTCTCTTGTCTTTTGATTTGAGAACTTTGTAATCTCCAACATTCAATAGTGAAATCTTGCCGCTGTGTTTCGTTCGTGGACGTAGGCTTGCTTGTTGAGCCGAACCACGTAAATCTTTGTGTTCTATTTTTCTATTTCGTTGTGTTATTATTTTGCTTGTGGTTTTGGTTCACAACAGTATCTCCTAAAGAGGCTACTCCCCAATCTAGATGCATATGAAATGTCACATGCAACATTCAACAAGCCACAAAACATTCCAATCAAGAATATGCAATTCAATGTTGGAAATCACCATGCCATGCCATGAAATAAGGTGAGACTCACTCATGCACTTCAACCCGAGCCCTCCCCGGCTCCCACAACACAATGCAAAGTCAATGTGTATAAATTCGCTATTTATGTTGCACATCAAATGACCATTATAAATCTCGGGCCTTATTGGGGTGGGTATTCATGGACTTACACTAAGGGTCACCTAACCTACACGGAATTCATGGGCTTCCACCAAGGGTTCTGCGTACACCCACACACTTTATGGGTTGAACCAAGGGAATGCGTATCCTAATCACCGAGTCTTTCACCCGAGGGAATTTTCTAGGCCTTCTTGTTAACCCTGACCCTATTTTCAATGCAAACCATGTGACTCAGTCGAACCTCAGCCAAACTATCCTGAGCCCATGAATCATTCACCAATAATGATGTTTGATCAACTATGCACACACACCCACACTCATGCCCTATGCCCATGAATGTTTTGTCTCCGTGCAAATGCAATGTAATGTGTAATTGCAACACCAATGTCATGTCTATTATGTACAAGTGCCATATGAACCATTTAACCGCATATCTACATATTCCATGACAATTTATAACAAAAGCATACAATTTCCATAATTCATCACAATGTCAATATATCAACAAACATATATCAACATATCAACAATAATGCTCAAACATGTTATCACATAATCTCATGAAATTAACACACTTTATTTCATATAGGCATTTTATCAAACACCTTCAAGGAACCAAATCATGTAATCACATAAAATGCCCAAATTCATCACATAACTCAGAAAAAATCTGATTAAGTGATTTCCATTTACCCAATTATCAAAACTTTCAAGAAATCACAACCTAGTAATTTCTAATTACCAATACATACTAGAATTGAATCCACCCATTTCCATTAAATCAACTACTATTGACAAGTGTTAAAATACACACAACAGCCCACCCATTCCATATATTCATCCTAGGTTGGAAATAAACTTAGTTAGGATGAAAACCCTACATCTTGAAGCGTAAAATCAACATAGGAAGCTTCAAGGATTCAACCCAAGCTTCCCCCAAAATCTAGTCTTTGAATCTTCGGTGAAATCCTTCATTTTTGGTATGGTTCTGTAGCTCTCTTCGAGGAGATCGACTTTAATACTTGGCTCGAAGAATTCCGACTGATGGAACTCCGTAGATCTGAGAGAGAAGATTGGAATTCTCTCTTTTCTTCCAAGGTTAAACCCAGCAGAAAACCAGTAGAGAGTTTTCTAAAAAATCAGATTTTAGTCTATATTTATACACTTTAACGCTTGGTCCACGTCGCGTCACACGCCCTATTTCCTAGGTCCGTTTTCGCCCCGAAACGATTAAATTCTGCTCCGATTCAAGTTCAAATATTTTTATTTCAACTTGATTTAAATTATTTTTCAAATTTTCAAATTTTATTAAAAAATTCATTTTTTGGGTCACCCGAGACCCGACCGCCTCGTAAAACGTGAAAAATTCGACTATCTCAGAATCCGACGAAATTTGTCTGGAAAACTAGATTTCGCGAGACGAATCCAACGGCAAGGTCCGTTTCATCATCCAAGCTCTAGAAAAAATAAGGGTTCTCAACCCGCTCCGTAGTGGCAATTTACCGTTTTGCCCTTTCTCATAAAAAGTTTAAATTTACTCGGGTTTTATAGTAGCAGATGCATTGAGTCGTAAATCATTAGGATTGCTATCCTATGTGCAATGTGTGCGTGTGAATGCCTTGGTAGAACTAAGAACTTTGGGTGTGGAATTCAAGCTATTGGGAGATGATGCAATAATGGGGTAAATTAAAGTTAAGAGTTAAGATGATACTAGAGGACCAAGTTCATGACGCACCGTTATAGGATTTATTTGCAAAGAGGATGAAGGAGGAAATTAAAGGTGGGCTCTAGACTGAATTCAAGATGCGGGAAAATGATATGTTAATGTTTGAAAATCGTCTTTATATACCCAATGACCCAGAGTTAAAGCAAAAGATTTTGGAGGAGGCACATAATTCCATTTATGTTATGCACCTAAGAAGAACCAAGATGTATCGTGACATTCGGGAATATTATTGGTGGGTGGGAATGAAACGGGAAATAGCGGAATATGTGTCTAGATGTTTGGTATGCCAACAAGTCATGAAGTCGGAGCATCAACGACCTACACGACTACTTAACCACTTCCTATTCTGGAATGGAAATGGGAGCCATCACGATGGATTTTGTGGTAAGTTTGCTCCGAACTCAGAAAGGACATGACTCCATTTGGGTAATAGTTGATCACTTAACCAAGTCCGCTCATTTCGTCGCAGTAAAAATAAATTTTCCCTTGGAAAAATATGCGAAGTTGTATGTGGATGAAATTGTGTGTTTACATGGAGCACCTGTGTCTATTGTGGCAGATAGAGATTCTAGATTTACTTTGCAGTTCTGGCCAAGCTCGCACCAAGCATTGGATACCACACTCAAGCTTAGTTCAGTTTTTCATGCTCAAACGGATGGACAATCAGAAAGAGTGATCCAAATTTTAAAAGACATGTTGAGAGCTTGTGTAATGGAGTTCAAGGGTAATTGGGATGATCACTTACCTTTGATTGAATTTGCCTATAATAATAGCTATCAATCTAGCATAGACATGGCTCTTTACGAAGCATTATATGACCGATGTTGTAGAACGCTAGTGTGTTGGACCGAGGTGGAGGAAAGGAAGATATTGGGTCCAGAATTAGTGCAAGTAACCGTGGAGAACGTGAAAGTATTATAAGAGTGACTAAAAATCACTCAAAGTCGGTAGAAAAGTTATGCAAATAATAGGAGATGGGATCTAGAATTTTCTTTTGGTGACCAAGTGTTCTTACAAGTTTCACTGTGGAAAGGGGCTATGTGATTTGGGAAGAAAAGAAAGTTGAGTCCGAGGTACGTTGGACCATTAGTAAAGGTGTTGTGGCGGAATCAAGTAGTGGAGGGAGCAACTTGGAAAGCTGAGGAACTCATGCGAACCAAATATCCTCACTTATTCCAGAATGGTAAGTTGAATTTCGAGGACGAAATTTCTTAAAAGGGGGAAAATTGTAAGACTCGAATACGTACAGTCATGTAAATATTTATTACGAGTATGATCACATGTAATATGACCGTGCATGATAGGTAACTACTAATTGAAAAAGGAATATTGATTAGGTGTGAGAAATTAAATGGGTATGTTACATGAGACATGATTAAATTATTTTGATGTATGTTAGTGCACATGGGATTAAGTAGGATGGCAAGCATATGATACCAACATATTAATCCAAATATATGTTAGTGTACGCAATAGGCGGATCAAAGGCTAGCAACATAATTTAGTGTATACCTTGGAGGTACTTATATATATAGTGGAGATATATATATACTACTTCAGAAAGCCAGCATATGTGAAAAATATTTTATTTCTAATTTTATCCTCTAACATTTTAATTATGTCATCCATGTCCTCTGCTTCCCAGGCATTAACCTGTCTCCCTCTATTCCTACATCACTTTGTTCCTATTTTCTCTCTCTCTCTCTCTCTCTCTCTCTCTCTTCTCTATTTATCTCCCTATTTCCTCTATCACATTCACATAGCCGTTACACTCTCTCCTACTTTCTCTCCCTTTTTTTTCTCTCTCACCTGCAAATTAACAGCCGCTTCTCTTCATCTTCCTTCTCTGTGTCTCTATCTCTTTCTCCATATTTCCTTTCTCAAATTCACTGCCCTGGGATTTACTTCTCAGCCGTTACACCCTCTCCCTCTCTCCTACTTTCTCTCCCTTTTTCCTCTCTCTCTTTCTCCTGCAAATTCACAGCCCCACCTCTTCAGCTTCCCTATCTCTCTATCTCTTTCTTCCCTGCATTTTCACATATCAGAGAAGAGCACACCACCCCCCTCCCAGTCTCTCTCTCACACCGTCATGGACCCCCCTTCACCGTCCCCTTCTCAGTCTCTCTCTCTCCCCAAATGTATTTAATTACATGTATTCAATTACAAAAGTCAGTTACCCATTATAGATTTCAATTAGGCATCCATTTTCTTTGGTTGTGGCTATACACATCCCAACAATTAATTTGTTTAATTAAAAAGACTGCTGAGCTTCTTCGTAATCCTATTTACAATCGCCCTTTCCTGTTCGAAAAATTCTTCGAAATCCTATTTGCCAGCGCTTGTGTTTTGGCATTATACTTTACACAGCAAAACTTCTTCTGCTTCAAGCTTTCCACTGCTAGAGGAGCTCTACCCTCTCCCTCTTACCAGGTAACTACTGTGTTAAAATTATTAGTTTTGAATTTTTGGTTTATTTTTGGTTTCAATTACTACTGAATTAGATATGATTTATGCTGTTGTTTTCTTCTTTGTGAAATCGTTTTTGATTCAGTTTATTATTCTATTTAGTTGCTGGTGGAGAACATTAGTTTATGTCTTTTCATGGTGTTTGGTTTCTTTTTTGTTCCTGCTTAAAGAATATGTGACTTGGGAGTGTTGTTGATAATTCTTTTCTTCTATAGAATTTTTTTTCTATCTAATATGCTTATTATTCTAATTAAAATACTATACAAAATATCAACCAAAGGACATCTCTCTCTCGTGTGTGTGTGTGTTTATTTTCTTGTTTAAGAGTAATGGATGTGATGTTATCCAAAGTCCACCAAGTGCACAACACTTTGTTCTTGTATTTCATTTGATGTGCCTCCTGTCAATCTATAATATCAACAATGAAATCACATTGCAGATCCTATTTGCCAGCGCCCTTTGCCCTTCTCTGACAGACGTTTGCTGCCTGTTGTGTCTTGGCATTATACTTTACACAACAAAACTACTTCTTCTTCAAGCTTTCCACTGCTAGAGGAGTTCCACCCTCTCCCTCTGACCAGGTAACTACTGTGTTAAAATTATTAGTTCTGAATTTTTGGTTTGAATTATTACTGAATTAGATATGATTTATGCTGGTGTTTTTTTCTTTACGAATTCGTTTTTGATTCAGTTTATTATTCTATTTATGCTGGTGTTTTCTCCATCCATCATCCATGTTTTGTTTAGGTAAAGGTAGCTTATCCGTTGTTTTGGATCGTCACTAGATGCACAATGTTGTTTTTAGAAAGTAAAAAATACAAATAAAAAATAAAAATACATCCATCAGCTCCTAAAGTTTAGATGATGAATTGTGTAATTGTTATGCTTTCAGCCTCAACTTTTTGATTGTTATGCATGTGACCCTTTTAATTAGTAGTTGTAATTTTCATATTTGATTTTTCAAACTCTCTTAGTATTATAAAGGTTATTTTTGTTTCTGAATGTAATATTTTAAATATTAGGGGATCTAAGTAATTAAGTGACAAACCTCATATGATCTAGATGTAATTTTCCCAAAATTTTGTATTGCATTGCATAGATGTATAGCACTCTGTTGCATACAAAAACCACTATACACAACACGAAAAAGAATTAAGAATGGACTTCATCTTGATAATAAAATAAAACAATGAATTGATAAATGATTATACCACTGTTCATGAAGCAATCGATAACTGAAACTGCGAATAAGCTCTTTGAATAGAAATTGTACCTCAGATTTCCCCTATAGGAAACACAAATGATTTAACCACAATCTAAGCACAACTTAGTGACCCATATAAGAACCTAACATCCAAAAATTCCATAGGAAACACAAACTCTTTTTGATTGATATTCGAGTCTTTGAATACAAATTAAAAAGAACTATAAAGATAAAGGACATACACTGTGACTCCTCTATGTACATAACTACTTAGACCATTAATATCACACCATGTGACGCCACAAAAACCGGAGGTCCTTTGTCAACCTGTTGATCACCCATCAACCCGCAGAATACCCGTGGATACCGTATAACTCGATATCACGCCATTATGCCACATTTACCAGGATCCATAATTTAATAAAATTCGGGCAGAGTCTCCTTTGTACGGGGAGCTCTACCCAAAACACAACCTGTGCAATCATAAAATATTGACCACATCGGGTCCATTTATGAGTAAACATTGATCACACCGGGTCCATTTATGAGTAGACATTGGCCACACTGGGTTCATTTATCCATACTCATATAACAACATGCAATGTTACATTAAAAATAGTCTATATGAATTCAATTACAATTCTTTTTCATACATTACATGCCCAAAAACTAACTTAGCGAATGTTTTACAAAATCATAGTTTTTCGCAATAGTTTTACAAAACATGAATTAAAAGCCACAAGTCGGCTTCTCTTCATCCTTGAGGCCCCAAATACGAGTCGTCCACCGTGTGTATAACCCATACCTGAAATGTTTTCCCATAAAGGGTGAGCCACGCTCAATAGGGTATCTCCTAAAGAGGCCACTCCCCAACCTAAGTGCATATGAAATGTTCACATACAACATTCAACAAGCCACAAAACATTCCAATCAAGAATATACAATTCAATGTTGGAAATCACCATGCCATGCCATGAAATGAGGTGAGACTCACTCATGCACTTCAATCCGAGCCCACTCCGGCTCCCACAACACAACACAATGCAATGCCAATGTGTATAAATTCGCCATTTATGTTGCACATCAAATGACCATTATAAATCTCGAGTTTTTCTTGGGGTGGGTATTCATGGACTTACACAGAGGGTCACTCAACCCACACGGAATTCATGGACTTCCACCAAGGGTTCTGCGTACATCCACACACTTTATGGGCTGAACTAAGGGAGTGCGTATCTCAATCATAGGGTCTTGCACCCGAGGGATTTTCTAACCCTTCTTGCTAACCTCGACCCTATTTTCAATGCAAACCATGTCACTCAGTCGAACCTCGGCCCAGTTATCGCGAGCCTATGACTCATTCACCAAGAATGGTGTTTGATCAACTATGCACACACACCCACACTCATGCCTCATGCCCATGAATGCGTTGCCTCCGTGCAAATGCAATGTAATGTGTAATTGCAACACCAATGTTATGTCCAATATGTACGAGTGCTATATGAACCATTTAACCATATGTCTACATATTCCATGGAAATTTATATCAAAAGCATATAATTACCATAATTCATCACAATATCAATATATCAACAAACATATATCAACATATCATCAATAATGCCCAAACATGTTATCACATAATCTAATGCAGTTAACACACTTTATTTCATATAGGCATTTTATCAAATACCTTCAAGGCACCAAATCATATAATCACATAAAATGCCCATAATCATCACATAAATAAATAAAAAAAAATCACATTTAGTGATTTTCACATACCCAATTATCAAAATTCCAAGAAATCACAATCTAGCAATTCTTATGTATTCAAGTCAAGATAGAATTTATTCTACCCATTTCCAATACCCATTTCACATTTTAAATACAATAGGCATTTGTTAAATCACATCTAACAACCTACCCATTTCATACAATCATCCTAGGTTGGAAATAAACCTAAGTAGAATAAAAACCCTACTTCTTGAAGAGTAAAAGAACGTTGGGAAGCTCCAAGAATACACCCCCAAACTCAAACCTTGATTTCTCCAAAATTTCATCTCGGAAAATTCGGTGAAATTTGCTCATTTTGGTATGTAAGCGTAACCCTCGTCGAGAAGATCGATTTTAATTCTTGGCTCGAAGAATTCCGATCGTGGGAGTTCCGTAGATAGTAGCGAGAAGCCTTGAAATCTCACTTTCTCCTCTCCTACTCTCTCCAATGTTAAACCCAGCAAACCCACTGTAATTTTAGCAGAGAGTTCTCCAAAAAAATCAGATTTTTGTTCCTATTTATACACTTTAACGCTTGGTCCACGTCGCGCCACACGCCCCCCTTTCCCGGGTCCGTTTTCGCCCAGAAACGATTAAATTCTGTTCGGTTCAATTTTAAATATTTTTTTTTCAACTTGCTTTAAATTATTTTTCAAATTTTAAAATTTTATTAAAAAAATTCATTTTTGGGTCACCCGAAACCCGATCGCCTCGTAAAACATGAAAATCCGACTATCTCGGAATTCGATGAAATTTATCTGGGTAACTAGATTTCGCGAGACGAATCCAACGGTGAGGTCCGTTTCGTCATCCGAGCTCTAGAGAAATACAGGTTTTCAACTCGCATTGTAGTGGTAAATTACCGTTTTGCCCTTTTTCATAAAAAGTTCAAATTTTTTCGGATTTTACATTCTTCCCCCCTTAAAAGAATTTCATCCCCGAAATTCACACACACATATGCACATTCAACCACATGCATATACAACAGTCATATAATACTAAATGACTATAAGAATGTACCTCCATCCTCGAATAAGAAAGGATAACTGGTACGTATAGTGTCATCACGCTCCCATGTCGTCTCCTCCACTCCTCGGTGTTGCCATATCACCTTCACCAGCTCCACGGTCTTGCCTCGCAAAACCTGCTCTCGGCTATCCATGATACGCACCGGTCCCTTCTTGAAGGTTCCATCCGCATCAACAATCAACTCGCCCCAATCCACCACATGTGTCGGATCTGGAGTATACTTCTGGAGATAGAGACATGGAACACCACATGAACACCCGATAAATTTGGCGGCAACGCCAACCGTTAAGCAACTACACCAACCCTCTCGAGTACCTCGAAGGGCCCGATATACCTCGGCGACAGCTTTCCCCGCTTGCCGAACCTAACCACTCATCTCGTAGGCATCACCTTCAAGAAGACATGATCTCCTACCTCAAACTCCAAAGGTCACCATCGTCTGTCGGCGTAGCTCTTCCGCCAGCTCTAAGCCGTGAGAAGCTGATTCCGTATCAAGTCCACCTTCTCCGAGGTGTCTCTAACCAATTTCAGACCCGTAGAGGGTCTCTCTCCAACCTCTGTCCAACAAACCAGAGAACGACACTACCTCCCATAAAGTGCCTCATAGGGTGCCATCTTTATACTCGTCTGATAACTGTTGTTGTAGGTTATCTCCACTAAGGATAAATGTTCTTCCCAGCTACCCTTGAGATCTAGGACGCATGCCCGTAGCATGTCCTCTAAAGTCTGGATGGTCCTTTCCGACTGACCATCCGTATGGGGATGAAAAGTTGTGCTCATCATCAACTATGTCCCCATGACCTGTTGAAAACTCTCCCAAAAATGAGCCGTA
This sequence comes from Ilex aquifolium, assembly GCA_951799425.1. NCBI lineage: Eukaryota > Viridiplantae > Streptophyta > Magnoliopsida > Aquifoliales > Aquifoliaceae > Ilex > Ilex aquifolium. Next base: position 1,387,265 of record OX637408.1, on the reverse strand, counting down.
AACCTGGGATCCCGATCCGATACTATAGATACGGGCACCCCATACAACTAGATAATCTCCCGTATGTACAATCAATAGAATTCCTCCAGTGTGAAGGTCATCCACATGGCCAAGAAGTGTGCCGACTTCGTAGGCCAGTCCACTATCACCCACACTGCGTCATGTCCCTGCGATGTTCGTGGCAAGTGGGTCACACAATCCATCGTGACGTGTTCCCACTTCCACTCAGCCACCTCCAAAGGCTGGAGCAACCCTGCGGGTCTCTGGTGCTCAGCCTTGACTTGTTGACACGTGAGACATCGACTAACAAAATCTCTGACGTGCCTCTTCATCCCACTCTAATAATATTGACGACGAAGATCATGATACATCTTCGTGCAGCCTGAATGCATAGCAAAACGGGAGCAATGGAACTCCCTGAGGATCTCCTCTCTCAGATTCGCCGATTGGGGAACGACTATCTTTCCCCTAAATCGAAGACCACCATCCGTGTGAATGGCCCAACCCTCGTCACCTGTACCCGACTGTACCCAGTCTTAGATAGACAATATCTCAGTGTCCTGCCCCTGGGACTCGATTACTCTGCTTAGTAGGGAATGTGTAGGCACTAAACTCCCCAAAGTGCCCTGAGCCTGACTCCTGTAGTGTAGCCCGAACTGCCCCACAGTCTCGAGCACCTGCCACTCCCAGGAAGCCACACTTGCTAAGAATCCCCGTGACTTCCGGCTGAGTGCATCAGCCACCACATTTGCTTTACCGGGATGGTAATGCAAAGTGAAGTCATAGTCCTCTAAATACTCCATCCACTTGAATTGCCTCATGTTGAGGTCCCGCTGTGTGAAGATGTACTTCAGACTCTTATGGTCCGAAAACACCTCGAATTGCTCACCATATAAATACTGGCAACAAGCCTTCAAGGCAAAGACAATGGCCGCCAACTCCATATCATGCATAGGGTAATTCTGCTCGTGGTTCTTTAACTGCCGAGAACCATAAGTTACCACTCTCCCGGAATGCATCAAGACACAACCAAGTCCGTCTTTGGAGGCATCACAAGACACTATGTACATCTGTCCCCTCTCCGGAACTATCAGAATAGGAGCTGAAGTAAGCCTCCCCTTCAAATCTTGGAATGCCCTCTCACACGAATCATCCCACTAAAACTTGACCTCCTTCCGAGTCAATCTCGTCATAGGTGCAGCTAGTCGGGAGAAGTCGTCAATGAACCTCCTGTAACACCCCGCCAATCCCAAGAAACTGCGTATCTCGAAGACTAACTTCGGTCTTTCCCAACTCATAACCGCCTCAACCTTCTCCGGGTCAACTGACACACCCGAAGCTGACACCACGTGTTCCAAAAATTTCACCTCCGTAAGCCAAAATTCACACTTGCTAAAATTGGCGTACAACTGATGGTCTCTCAAGGTCTGAAGAACAAGCCTCAAGTGACCCTCATGCTCCTCCTCAGACTTGGAGTAGATCAGAATGTCATCAACAAAGACCACGACAAACTAATCTAGATAGGGTTGGAACACCTTATGCATGAGATCCATGAATGCCGCTGGGGCATTCGTCAATCTGAAAGGCATGACGGTAAACTCGAAATGCCCATATCGCATCCTAAATGCCGTCTTAGGGATGTCCTCCTCCCTAACCCTCAACTGATGGTAACCCGTGCATAGATCTATCTTGGAGTAGACCTGCGCCCCTCTCAGTTGATCAAACAAATCATCAATCCTCGGCAAAGGGTACCTATTCTTGATAGTAACCCGATTCAACTGCCGGTAATCTATACATAGCCGAAGGGTCTTGTCCTTCTTCTTGGCAAACAACACTGGAACGCCCCAAGGTGAGGTACTCGGTCTAATAAAACCCTTGTCCAATAATTCTTGCAATTGGACCTTGAGTTCTTGCAACTCAGATGGTGCCATTCTATGCGGAGTCATAGAAATGAGCGATGTAACAGGGTGCAACTCAGTAGTGAAGTCTACATCCCTATATGGAGGTAGTTCGTCCAAAAAAATGTCGTCATACTCACACACCACTCGAGGTAGACCAAACTCTTGTCTTGCCTAGTCCTCTAGGGTAAGGCTCGCAAGTCAACCCATCAACTGCCCATGCCAACGAGAATCATACACTACTTGGGGTAAAGCGTCATGCTTTTTCCCCTGGAACTTGAAACAAACACCCTCCGGTGTGTAGGCAGTGACCCTCTTACGATCACAATCAATGACGACCTAGTGTGCCGTCAACCAGTCCATCCCAAGGATGACATCAAACTCCGACATGTCCATGACCTTAAGGTTCACGGTGAGTAGAATCTCTGAGATCTCTAGCTCACAGCCTTGACATATCTGATCAATACTCACCCTAGTCCCTAGGGGAGAATTCACATGAAATGGCTCTTCCAAGGTCTCAACCTCTAAGCCCAAATCTCTAACACATGATGCAGATATAAATGAATGAGATGCACCAGAGTCAAATAATACCCTTGTCCATAAGCGAGAGAGTAGAAATGTACCCTGAATAACCAACGGATCCACTGGCTCAGTTTGAGGAGTGATGGCGTAGATACGCCCCTCGGTCCCTGAAGTCCCGGCATGTAAGCTCTGCCCTCAACCTCGATCCATGCCCTGGCCCATCTGGCCTGATTATGGGATCCCTGCATGTGAAGTAGTAGGGGCCTGTGCAGCACCCTGGAATTGATATTGGCTTCCCTGGCCCATGGTGGGGTAGGGAGAAAAGTAGTGAGTCTATGGCTGTCCCACTGATGACTGGGACTGAGGTGTCCCATAACTCTGAGGACAATCCCGCCTCACCTGCCCCGGTTAGTGGCATAAATAACAAGTCTTCTGACCTGCCTGATAGGTGGTCCTGAAGTTTCCCCCGCCTTGGGAGGATCGACCTTGTCCTTGATAGTCGCGGCCCTATCCCTGGTGTCCCTGTGGCGTAGAAGTCCGTTGTCTCTTCCCCGAACTAGAAGAAGAGGATTGACCCTCCTTCTTCTTGTCCTTAGCACCCATTTTTCGGATGCTCCGTACGTCATCAACCTCTATCTCAATGGCCATAACTGTCTCGACCATCGAGTCCAAGTCTTGCAGGCGGTGACCCACAATTTTACCCCGGATGGACAATTTCAAGCCATCCTCAAACCTCCTCACTTTGGCAATGTTTGTGGCCATGTAGTCATCGACGAAATGGGCTAACTCAGTGAACTTAGCCACGTATTCCATTACCGTCATAGTCCCTTGTTTCAAATCCAAGAATTCTCGGGCTTTAGCATGTCGAACAGCCGATAGGAAGTACTTGTCCATGAAGAGCTCCTGGAACTCTCCCTATGTCATCGCCTCTAGGTTTTTCTAGGCCCTTGCCCAATCCCAACACATATGGGCTTCTCCTTCTAACTGGAATGAAGCTAGCCTTATCTTAGTGGCATCAGAGGTGATCTCCATGGCCTCTAAGATCTTGTTAACTTGCTGAAACCAATGGTAGGCCACCATCGGATCCTCCCCTCTCATGAAAGTCGGAGGCTTGTGTGCCTTAAACTTCTAGAGGTTACTTGAGCCTCCTTGGCCCACATTGGCACTAGCTTGTGCAATGGTAGCCGCCATAGTACCAATAGCCTCCAAGAAGGCTTGTTGGTCAAAGGCTGGTGGTGGTTGGTTGTTGTTCCGCCCACCGCCTCGACTGCGTCCTCTTCCTCTAATTGCCATTTACACGCATGCCAAATAGCAATAGAGCATTTACTTAGTATCCTAAAGTAGGGATCAAAGTTGAACATTTGAGATTTCTCTCATTGTCCCACTAGTAAAGCGTGTGCCACCACTAGTAGACATTTACACCCTGAACCATCCCATTCATTCTCTTTCCGACCCCCAAGGTTATGTTCTCTAACCCTAGTGTTTCTTTTCCATATACATTTAACCATACATAATCTTCACGTAACACATAACACATAACATGTAGCATATTAAAGCACAAAACATGAAATGCACAATGAATGCAATGGTCTATACCCATGCCCATCAAGCCCTAGGTAAATCGTATACCTAAGCTCTGATACCAAGCTGTGACGCCCTAAAAACCGGGGGTCCTTTGTCAACCCGTTGATCACCCATCAACCCGCAGAATACCCATGGATATCGTATAATTCAATATCATGCCATTATGCCCCATTTATCGGGATTCATAATTTAACAAAATTCGGGCAGAGTCTCCTTTGTACGGGGAGCTCTACCCAAAACACAACCTATGCAATCATAAAGTATTGACCACATCGGGTCCATTTATGAGTAAACATTGACCACACCGGGTCCATTTATGAGTAGACATTGGCCACACCGGGTCCATTTATCCATACTCATATAACAACATACAATGTTACTTTAAAAATAGTCTATATGAATTCAATTACAATTCTTTTACATATATTACATGCCCAAAAACTAACTTAGCGAATGTTTTACAAAAGCATAGTTTTTCGCAATAGTTTTACAAAACATGAATTAAAAGCCACAAGTTGGCTTCTCTTCATCCTTGAGACCCCAAATACGAGCCGTCCACCGGTGTATAACCCATACCTGAAATGTTTTCCCATAAAGGGTGAGCCACACTTAATAGGGTATCTCCTAAAGAGGCCACTCTCCAACCTAAGTGCATATGAAATGTTCACATGCAACATTCAACAAGCCACAAAACATTCCAAACAAGAATATACAATTCAATGTTGGAAATCACCATGCCATGCCATGAAATGAGGTGAGACTCACTCATGCACTTCAACCCGAGCCCACTCCGGCTCCATAACACAACACAATGCAATGCCAATGTGTATAAATTCGCCATTTATATTGTACATCAAATTACCATTATAAATCTCGGGTCTTTCTTGGGGTGGGTATTTATGGACTTACACCGAGGGTCACCCAACCCACACGGAATTCATGGATTTCCACCAAGAGTTCCGCGTACACCCACACACTTTATGGGCTGAACCAAGGGAGTGCGTATCCCAATCACCGGGTCTTGCACCCGAGGGATTTTCTAGCCCTTCTTGCTAACCCCGACCCTATTTTCAATGTAAACCATGTCACTCAGTCGAACCTCGGCCCAACTATCCCGAGCCCATGACTCATTCACCAAGAATGGTGTTTGATCAACTATACACATACACCCACACTCATGCCTCATGCCCATGAATGCGTTGTCTCCGTACAAATGCAATGTAATGTGTAATTGCAATACCAATGTCATGTCCAATATGTACGAGTGCCATATGAACCATTTAACCATATATCTACATATTTCATGACAATTTATATCAAAAGCATATAATTACCATAATTCATCACAATGTCAATATATCAACATATCAACAATAATGCCCAAACATGTTATCACATAATCTAATGCAGTTAACACACTTTATTTCATATAGGCATTTTATCAAATACCTTCAAGGCACCAAATCATGTAATCACATAAAATTCCCATAATCATCACATAAATCAAAAAAATCACATTTAGTGATTTTCACATACCCAATTATCAAAATTCCAAGAAATCACAATCTAGCAATTCTTATGTATTCAAGTCAAGATAGAATTTATTCTACCCATTTCCAATACCCATTTCACATTTTGAATACAATAGGCATTTGTTAAATCACATCTAACAACCTACCAATTTCATACAATCATCCTAGGTTGGAAATAAACCTAAGTAGGATGAAAACCTACTTCTTGAAGCGTAAAAGAACGTTGGGAAGCTCCAAGAATACACCCCACAAGCTCAAACCTTGATTTCTCCAAAATTCTGTCTCGGAGACTTCGGTGAAATTCGCTCTTTTTGGTACGTAAGTGTAGCCATCTTCGAGGAGATTGATTTTAATTCTTGGCTCGAAGATTTTTGACCGACAGAGCTCCGTAGATCGTAGCAAGAAGCCTTGAAATCTCACTTTCTCCTCTCTCCAACGTTAAACCCAGAAAACCCACTGGAATTTCAGCAGAGATTTCTCCAAAAAAATCAGATTTTTGTTCCTATTTATACACTTTAACGCTTGATCGACGTCACGCCACACGCCCCTTTTCCCGGGTCCGTTTTCACCCCGAAACGATTAAATTCCGCTTAGATTCAAGTTCAAATATTTTTATTTCAACTTGCTTTAAATTATTTTTAAAATTTTATTAAAAAAATTCATTTTTTGGTCACCTGAGACCCGACCGTCTCGTAAAATGTGAAAAATCTGACTATCTCGAAATTCGACGAAATTTATCTGGGTAACTAGATTTCGCGAGACGAATCTAACGGTGAGGTCTGTTTATTCATCTGAGCTCTAGAGAAATACAAATTTTTAACTCGCACTATAGTGACAAATTACCGTTTTGCCCTTTTTCATAGAAAGTTTAAATTTTTCCGGGTTTTACACACCACTAACCAATTTGCTAAATAATTTTAATCGACTGGATTTGATATTGTATATATATAGGTTTAAAAAAATAACAAGCACATAACAATATAACAGTTGTAGTTGCACATGGCAGTGAGATCCATATATAATTAGAACAAAAACAATGCGGCTAATGTTTGATCAACTTGCATTTATGCCCAAAATTGAAGAATGCAACAACTACACTGACCATATGAATGGCTTATCGCAAGTTATCTTATTTGTAGCTAATCTAATGCTGATTTTGCCCCATAATCTACACTAAGGAAAAATTGGCAAATCCCATGATCACCTTTACAAATTTGGAAGCCAGGTGTAAAAGCCTGCTACTTTGGCCCTCAAAAATTTTAGGGAAGCATCAAAAATTTTCCTGAAAAAAGAATTTTTTATGCATTTAATTTCTGCACAATACTGGTATGGAAACAAAAAACATAGAGCAGTTCTTCAAGAACTCAAGGTATTCCAAACAACGAATTATGGATTTAATCACACAAAAATTAGGGCAGATTAGATGTGGAAGTATAATATGGGGGAATCATAAGAATTAATATGAACATCATTTGGCGAACTATAGCATCCTTAACAACAAAGGAATCTGGATTTTAGCAACAAATTCTCATAACCCACAGTAAGTTATGGGTATGCAAAACATTGGATGAAACTAATTTAAAACCAAAAAGGCACCCATCCTATCATAAAGTAAATGTATTAAGCCACAAAATTCAAGAAAACTATAATATACAAAAATATGAGTTCAAAAATATTCATTGCTTTATAGAAGTTTGTAGTACGACAATTTAAACCTTGCCATGCTGCAGGTTTATAACCAAAATAGTAGCAATATCCTTCTTCTTAACATATGTAAAGCCATTAAACAAAGGCAAAACAAATCCTACTCCAATAGAAGTAAAATGGAATCAAAAGAAGGGGAAAAAAAAAGGTTTTCTTGTCAACTAATAAGGAATGCTAGTAGGGGTAAAAATCAAGTTCTTTAGCCCATAAAATGCCCATCATTTGATATATGGAGCGAGAAACAAAAGTTTTCCACGAATGTTTCTTGTTCCCAAGTTAAGAGTTATGATGAATGCAATGCCTCCATAGTGCAAAAGTAGGTATGCAACTGCAACTTATAGATTTCTAAGGTCAATTCCTCTTTAATATGAAGGGTACTATGAAATTCCTCATATTGCTACCACGATCTTCATAATTTTTAAAAGGTCTTGTAGTCAAATTACATGGAACTATGTTAAGATTACATACCTATTGTTTTCAACATGGAACTACTCAAGACAAATATTCATGGAAATAAAAAAAAAACATGATTCAAAAGATATAAGACCAGAAACATATAGATAAAATACCATAATATAGTACAATAACAGTTTGCTAGCAACTGGCATGATCACATTAGAGCTCGGAGCAACAAGTGTCAATTCCGAGTGTGTAGTACTATTTGGAAAATTTAAACCCATGGAACCAAGTTTCTACATTAATGGAGTGTAGGAAAAGCTAATGAACTATTAAAAATTAAAATCTAACCAGCTTCATACCATGGCAATTTTTGGTGTAGAAAATTTCTCTGTGGGCCAGTTATGATTAACACATCCCATACCACTTCTTATTCAGTACTCCATTTATAGAGCTTACAAGGAACCATGCTTCAGGCCTAAAATCGCTATATAAGCACTTCATCGGATCACATGCGTATACACTAGAACAATGCAATAAGGGGAGAAGAGAGGACCATACATGAATTTATCACATAAGGCCTAGAATCAAGGAAGAATCATGCACGATTCTAACATCTATATTTAAGTTATTGCCCAAAACATTTGATTTTACTGATTTCTTTTGTACTAATATTTCAAAAAGGCACTAATGATTTGTTCCTCCAATACAATGGGGCTCACTAGGCAATATGGTGTTTTATTGTTAGTTAAATTTCTAGTTATACCACTGGTCAATGATGAATTCATATTAGTATTTGTATTGAATATCAATTTATCCATACAATAGCAATGAACCCACAGGAAAAAAAAAACAATGATATCTAGAACTCTGCCCCACACCCCCCCACAACCCACACAAAGTTTATTTAATTCATCAGGCACTTATCTTTTGTCAAGGCCATGTGAATCCTCTTCACAATTTGAAGTTAAAACTGGGGAAGGCACTTCTGTTTTGTCTAAAAAACTCAACTTGCAGGAAACTGTTGTATTATATATAATATAGATGAATCTGTATGTGTATGTGCATATATGTTCATATGTGAAACTTGACCTTAGTTTATTCATTAGCCATTTGTATTTTGCAATGGCAATGAGAATCTTTTTAATTCAAAGGTGAAACTTGGACACAACTTCTACTCTGTCCAAACAATTGTTACTTGCAAGAAGTCGACTTAAGATATACATTATGGGTGAGAAAAAAACATGTGAATGGGGGACTAATTGCTTTATGTTACTTATAGGTTAAATATTATAGTTAGTCTCTAAACTTGCCTTTGGTCCTCAGCTATCAATTTTATCTCAATTAAATTTTTGCGTCTATTTTTTACCATTAGATCAAATCAAAAACATATGATTTGATGTTTGTATATATATTGGATGATATTTGAATGCATGACGAGTAATTTAATATTAAGGAAAACTGAGCAAATAAGTTTCAAAAGTGATCGAGTCCCTTAGGATTGAATCTGTTCACTTACTCAAAACAAAAATAAAAAATTTCCTCTTCCACCTTCCTGATTAACATAACAGGTCCATCAAAATTCAGTTATATGAATTTTATATGGGAGGATACGATTCAATATATCAATCATTTATCATTCTTGACCCTTACAATTCAAGTGCAATGCATCTACACATAACCGATTAGTACTGTAAATGACAATTGTGTCCTAGAACCACTAGCAACTAATAGCTTGCTTATTTAAAGTTAAACCTGAAGACAGATGTTTCAATGTGTAAGTTACAATTTGGATGTATTCTAGGTTCTCTCATTTTATTGGTACCTAAAAAAAGTGAGTTAAGATTTGGTTTCAACTCATGGATTTATCTGAAAATACGTAACCCTCCAACACCACTGCTTCATTTGGCTCTAGACAGTCTAAGCACACTTTTGTTTTAATCTCTTTATATAAAATGCATCTTTTATAATTTATTGGATTTCTCTTTACAACAATTGCATATTTTTTTTTTAATCTTTGTTGGTCCAAATAGCTTAAAATAGGCAAAGCTGTTCAATTTACCAATTTTTCCATGAATTACATACTTTGTTCCTCTATATATTCGCTTAATCTTTCCAAATTCGTTTCATGTCTTTTGAATAAAAATTCAAATTATAAATCATAATTATATGCGTGCACCTAAATTTTCAACTTATATTTATAACTCCATTTCTTCTCAGCTGCATTTTTTCATGTTTCATCACACATTATCTCTTTCAATATTTACTTCATTTGAGAGACCGAATGCAAGATTTTTTTAACTGATTAATGATTGTTTGCTAAAGATACGTTTGGACAACAAATCTCTATTTTTTCTACCAAAACCTCTCCTTTCTTCTCTGTTTTCTTGGACAGAATCCTTTCTCTTATTTTGGACAGCATCTCTTTGCCTTTTATACTCTGTTTTTCATGCTGTAAACCGTATTAGGTAAAAGAGAAAGACAAGGACTTAGAGACAGAAAATCATCAACATCTGAGTAGATGTAATTTGTTTTTGTTCAATTCCATCTACTTTAAACCAATTGTAACAAATGAGATAATACAACATGATTGTTCAGCCACGTAGTTGTAGCATAAGCACAAAATAGTAGCTATTAACTTCTGATAAGAGACAAATAATAAGTATGGTTGCTGAGTCACCCTTCCCCCTATAAAAGGAAGACATCCCTTGCCATGTTTGAGCAGTGAGCACGAAAGCAACTTAAGAAAAAAACTCACTTGGATATCTAAATTCACTTCGAAAATTTGTTTCAATATTTAATCTATTTAACTTTCCAAATAGGAGTCCTTATTTTTAGTCTCATTATTTGGTTTAACATTACCTTTTTTTTCCCCACTCAAACCAATCTATAAAAAATTGAAACGATACTATTATAACATGGGAGAGTTTTTTTATGGGTATTTTTCGGATGAATATTATTTCATACATCATTGAATACTGAATATGCTGATACATTATAATTTACCAGCAATTTTCAAGGGGTTAAAAAAAAGAACTCTCGACTACAGTAAAACTTGATGCAAATCAAAGTTTGCGTCACTTTAAAGTAACTCAAAGCAATAAAATTGATTGACTGCATAACAATCAAGTAATTAAAGAGAAATTAAAAGTTAAATAAATGTTGCAGCCGATGATCATCATTTTTGAGGGAGCATAGGAAAATTTTTTGCAACCACGTCTTTAGAAATTCTACCATTCCTTTCGAACCATACAAAGCCTAAAGATTACTCACACTACATAAAATACCAACACCAATTTGTGCACTATGTAATACCCATATTTCATTCTCACATACCAACTACTATTTTAGTAGAGAGTTAGAAGTCTATCTGTTTTTTTTTCCTAAATCACAATCATATTTTGTGTTACTGCAACCACTTAATAACCAAATTTTCCATGATAAAAAAAAAATCAAGGATAAACATAAACCATGAAATACTACTTATACCAAACTCATCTTAACTCACAAATACACAAATGATCCATTAGCTATACTTGCTCAAGCCTAAGAAATTAAGATCCGTCCAAGCACATGACAAATTGAAAAAGCAACTGCAATACTCTAAAAGAGGACAAGAATAAGGCCTAATCTAAAACCCATGAAAATGTGACGCCCCAAATTTCCGGGGGTCCTTTATTAACCGTTGACCATCCGTCAACCCGCGGAAATACTCGTGATAGTCGTATAACCCGACACCACGTCATTCACATGCTTTTATCCAGATTTACCATCCACAAGGTCAATTATATCTCAATTTATGTCCATTTATGTCATAGGAACCAAAGAAAACAAAGCCCAAGAGCATGGCTAAGCATTTTGAAAATTTCAAATTTTTGGAAAAACCTTCCGGAAGGTCGACATACACCTACCGGAAGGTCGCTGAAGGAACTGTTACATGAAAATGATCAATTTCAAGAACTTCCGGAAGGCCTACATCAGTAGCAAAAACCTTCCGGAAGGTCCATTCCAGTAGCCAAAACCTTCCGGAAGGTTCATTCCAGAAAACAAAACCTTCCGGAAGAATTTGGCAGTCAAAAAGAAACCCAAGACAAAACCTTCCGGAAGGTTCATTCCAGTAGACAAATCCTTCCGGTAGGTTTTACTCCAGTAGCTAAAATCTTCCGGAAGGTTCATTCCAGTGGGCAAAACCTTCCGGAAGGTATTAGCTGTGAACAAGGCAAGCTGGGGTTTTTAGCAAAACCTTCCGGAAGGCCGACACACACCTTCCGGTAGGTTTTCAGTCTGTGAGCATAAAAATGGATTTCTTTCCCCTCCAACCCATCCTTAAAGCTACCCCATACACTCCAAACTCATTCAATACATGTTTAATGAGATTTTCCATATAATACCCATCTCATACAAGCTCTATTACAATTCATTCCATAATACATATACATCAAAATGGAATTTTGTTAAAGGTTTTACAAAACTTAAACTAAGGCCACAAGCCGGCCCCCTTCATGCTTGATGCTCTCCAAATGAGCCATCCGCCGGAGCAAAACCCACACCTGAAATGTTTTTCCCATAAAGGGTGAGCCACGCTCAATAGGGTATCTCCTAAAGAGGCTACTCCCCAACCTAAATGCATATGAAATGTCACATGCTATAAATCAACAATCCACAACAAGAATATATTCCATGTTGAAACATGTAATGCCATGCTATGAAATGAGGTGAGACTCACTCATGCACATCAACCGAGCCCTTCCCGGCTCCTCTACACATGCAAGTGCCAATGTGTACCAATCCGTCATTTATGTTCCACATCAAATGACATTTCATTCTAGGGTCTTTGTAGGGGTGGATGTTCATGGACTCACACCAAAGGTCACCCAACCTACACGGAATTCATGGACTTCCACCAACGGTTCCGCGTACACCGACACACTTTATGGGCTCATATACCAACGGAGTGCGTATCCAATCACCGGGTCTCTCACCCGAGGGATTTTCTAGCCCTTCTTGCTACCCCAACCCTATCAACATATAATCCATGCGACTCGACTAGGTCATCGACCCATATTATCCGAGCTCACTCGTCATCCACCATGCGTGGTGAAGACAAACAACCATGCACACACACCTCCTAAAATGCGATGTTCCCGTGCATATGCAATGTGGTGCTCCATTACAAAACTAATACAATGTTCGATATGGTATGAGTGACATATGAACATTCTCAACACATTCTTCATATTCCATGGCAAAATCATATCCAAAGCATATAATTCCCATAATACAATTTTCAAGCATGTTATCAACATACTAAAATTTCAAGGCATATATATATACACAAAACATGCCCACAATTCATATAACACATGAATTCACATTGGGTTCATTTCACATATCCAATCATAGAAATCACATTTAGTAACTTCTAAATCTCCATCCAAGCTATGATTTCCTTTACCCATTTCAATACCCAATTCACCCAAATTCACAACAATAGGCAAGAGATACATAGGCTATCATCCTACCCATTCCATAAAAACATTATAGGCTTGGAATTAAACCTTAGTAGGAAGAAACCCTACCTCTTGAAGCGTGAGGAACGACCAAGGGAAGTTCCAAGACCCGATTCAAGCAAAAACCCTCACTTCCCGAAAATCCCGTACCTTGACCTTCGGTAAAACTTGTGCTTTTTGGTATAGCCGTGTAGCCCTCGATGAGTAGAGCGACTTTAATTCTTGGATTGTATGGATCCGAGCTTCGTAGCCTTCTAGATCGTAGAGAGAAGTGAAGATTTCAAGCTCTCTCCCTCTCCTCTTTTCTATCGGCTGAACGGCAAGAAGAATGGGGGAAAAATCTGATTTTCCCCCCTTTATATACCCTTGGAACACTTGGCCCACAACGCGCCACACGGCCTCTCTTTTCCGGGTCCGTTTTAACCCCGAAACGATTAAATTTCGTCCCGATTTAAGTTTAAAATATTTTTATTTCACTTGTCTCCAATATTTCCCCAAACTTGAAAACTTTATAAAAATTTCGTGTACAGGGTCACCCGGGGCCCGTTCGTCTCGTAAAACGCGAAAAATCCGACTATCTCGGAATTCCACGAAATTTGACGTGGTAACTAGATTTCGCGAGACGAATCCAACGGTGAGGTCCGTTTCGTCATCCGAGTTCTAGAAAAATTCAGGTTTACAACCTGTACTGTAGTGGCAATTTACCGTTTTGCCCTTTTTCACAAAGGTTGAAATTTTCTCGGGTTTTACAGAAAACATGCCCCACCTACACATTAAACTAACTTCCTGTCGCCAAACATATGGATTATGGAATGAAATTATTCATTATTGCATATGAAGGCATGTCCAAATCTAGAGTGTGTTAATTGGTCCATTAATGGAGGGATGACTGGAAATAAGTTAAAATTTGATAAAGAGAAGACAATAAGATAACACATTTACCAATAAGGTAAGATATTATCGAATATTTGACAATAGTACAATAATAACATGAGGTAACCTTGCCTCCAACCAGCCAAGAAATGTGACCCTCTCTTTAAGTCACGGGTCATACAAACTTCATAGTCTAGGTATGTTACTCTGATTGACAACGAATGATTTTGTTATTTGTTGTTTGGTTAATAGCACAGCATGTACATGCATTTTTAAAAAAGGAATGTATATTAATTAATATTTAGCTACTTAAACCTCTTCTGTGTGAAGCAAATTCATGATAGTTAGTAACTGGAAGAGAAAACTTAAACCTTGTTGAACAAACAAAAAATAGGAAAGGGGATGTACCAGAATAGAGATTGCTTACTCTCTTCTCCAAGTCAAAATATAAGTAAAGGGTTGCCCCAGCAAACGAGCATCTTGTGTAGCATTTTTCACTGCATTGTATATTTTGTTATTTGCATAAGATAGTGTAAAACAATAAACAAAAGTTACCAAATCAACTATTTCAAATAGCATAATTGTTAGAAAAAGTAGGCAAATAAAATAGATATGTTCTCTCTCCATTTTCACCTACTACTACTACTAATTTCCAGTGTTGTTGTTCTTATGTTTTGTATTGGTTCTCTTGGTATGTAGCAAAACTTGGAAGTTCGAGCTTTTTGAGGTTTAACAACTTATTAGTTTTGAAGATCACTCAGGTTGGACTCTGTAATATCCGGGAAAATTTGAACTTTTTATGAAAAAGGGAAAAACAGTAATTTGCCACTACAGTGCGAGTTGAAAACCCGTATTTCTCTAGAGCTCGGATGAAGAAACGGACACCGTTTTACGAGGCGGTCGGGTCTCGGGTGACCCAAAAACAAATTTTTTTAATAAAATTTTAAAATTTGGAAAATAATTTAAAGCAAGTTGAAATAAAAATATTTGAACGTGAACCGGAGCGTAATTTAATCGTTTCGGGGCGAAAACGGACCCGGGGAAGGGGGCGTGTAGCACGACGTGGACCAAGCCTTAAAGTGTACAAATAGGAATAAAAATCTGATTTTTTTGGAGAACTCTCTGCTGAAATTCCAGTGGGTTTGCTGGGTTTAACATTGGAGAGAGGAGGAGAGGAAAAAGTGAGATTTCAAGGCTTCTCGCTACGATCTACGGAGTTCCGTCAGTCAAAATTCTTCGAACCAAGAATTAAAGTCGATCTCCTCGATGAGGGTTACGCTTACGTACCAAAAAGAGCGAATTTCACCGAAGTTTCCGAGACGGAATTTTGGAGAAATCAAGGTTTGAGCTTGGGGGTGTATTCTTGGAGCTTCCCAACGTTCTTTTACGCTTCAAGAGGTAGGATTTTCATCCTACTTAGGTTTATTTTCAACCTAGGATAATTGTATGAAATGGGTAGGTTTTTAGATGTGATTTAATAAATGCCTATTATATTTAAAATGTGAAATGGGTAGAATAAATTCTATCTTGACTTGAATACATAGGAATTGCTAGATTGTGATTTCTTGGAATTTTGATAATTGGGTATGTGAAAATCACTAAATGTGATTTTTTTGATTTATGCGATGATTATGGGCATTTTATGTGATTACATGATTTGGTGTCTTGAAGGTATTTGATAAAATGCCTATATGAAATAAAGTGTGTTAATTGCATGAGATTATATGATAACATGTTTGGGCATTATTGTTGATATGTGGATATATGTTTGTTGATATATTGACGTTGTGATGAATTATGGTAATAATATGCTTTTGATATAAATTGCCATGAAATATGCAGATATGTGGTTAAATGGTTCATATGACACTCGTACATATTGGACATAACATTGGTGTTGCAATTACACATTACATTGCATTTGCAAGGAGGCAACGCATTCATGGGCATGAGGCATGAGGCATGAGTGTGGGTGTGTAAAACCCGGGCAAATTTGAACTTTTTGTGAATAAGGGCAAAATGGTCATTTGCCATCCTAATGCTTATTTGAAATACTCATGCTCTAGATCTCGGATGAGGAAACGGAGTTCGCCGTTGGACTCGTATCGCGGAATATAGTTACCATATCGAATTTCGTCGAATTCCGAGTTGAAATGGATTTTTGCACGTAGATCGAGGTAACTAGGTGGCGGATGACCTCACCAAGGTCCCTAAAAGAGATAAACTCAAAATTTAATTATTTTTTATTAAAAGTTCAAATAAAATTAATTTGAACTTAACCCGTAATGTAATTAGTCGTTTCGGGACGAAATCGGATCCGATTAAGCGAATGACACGTGGCGCGACGTGGGCCAAGTATTTAAAATTATAAATAGGGGTAAATATCTTAGAAAATCAGATTTTTGCCCACTTGTGTTCTTGTTTGGCCGGCCAAGAGAGAGAGAAGAGAGAAAAGAGAGAAAATAGTTTTCTTCAAGCTTTCTCCGGCAATTTCTCGGACTTCCGTCGCTCGGATTCCGTCGAGCCAAGAGAGAGAATCAATCTCCTCAACGAGGGCTACGTTAAGTACCAAAAACAAGATATTTCACCGAAGATCCAAAAGGGTGATCTTGGAGAAATCAAGTCTTGGAGGCTTTTTTTGGTGTTTTTGGGAATTTTATCATTCCCTTCACGCTACTAGAGGTAAGGTTTTTCCTACCTTGGATTAATCTTGTCCTTAGATGTTGATGGTTTAAGGGTTTGATATGTTTAGGCATATGGATAGACTTTTATATGTATGTTTATGTGTTATATAAATTATGCCTTGAAAGTGTTTGGTGAAATGCCTTGAGTATTGGAAATTGTTATTTTGATAGAATTGAAATAACATGCTTAAGTTTAAATTGTGGAATCATATGCTTAGGATATGATTTATAATTGAATGTGCTTGTCGATATATGCATGTGATGATATATTAACATTGAGATGAATATGGTATTTATATGCTTAGGATATAAATTTATCATGGATGTGTTGAAATTGTTCATGTGTTGTTCTTGGCATATTGAGCATTATGTTGTATGCAATGGGACATGACATTGCATATGCACGGAAGCATCTCATTACATGGGTTTGTGTGCATGGTTGATGTCAACACCACACTTGGTGATTGACGGTATGGCTTGGGAGTCGAAGACCTAGCTAAGCCGCTTGGTTGCATGACAAATTGGGTTGGGGTTAGCAAGAAGAGGCATGACGACCTCTCGGGTGCAAGACCCGGTGATTTGGGAAGTGCACTACATTGGTGTAAGAGTCCATAAAGTGTGCGGGTATGGAAGACCCTTGGTGCAAGTCCATGAATATCCAACCCCAAGAAAGACCCTAGTTTTGAAAATGTCATTTGATGTGAACATAAATGATGAAATGAAACACTTTGGCATTGCATCGTGTAGTAGGAGTCGGCGAGGACTCGGGTTGAAGTGCATAAGTGAGTGTCATCTCATTTCATGGCATGGTATTGTTGCATTCCAACTTAGAATGCATATCCTTATAGGGAATTATTGTTTATATGTTTCAAATGAATGTTGCATGAGTATGAGCATCTAGGGGGGGGGAATAGCCTTTGTAGGATCTACTCTACTGGGCGTTGGCTCACCCTATATGGGAAACATTTCAGGTGTGGGGTTTGCACCGGTGGATGGCTCAGTTGGAGAGCATCAGGCATGAAGGGGGCCAACTTGTGGCTCTTATGGTTTATTTTGTACAGCTTTATCAAAAATTCCATTTTTGATGTGTAAATGTATGAAATTAATTGTAATGGAACTTGTACAAATTATGTTTTATATGGGAAATCATCTAACATGTGTTGGATGATTCTTGGAGGTTTGGAATGGATTGAAAATGAAAAACGATTGAAAAATGCAAAACTGGGTAGAAAGCATCGGTACGCAGTATCGGTACGGTGTACCGGTATGCACTTTCCAGTAGGCAAACTGCACCAGTACGCAGTACCGGTACGGTAGGGTACCGGTACACCGTACCGGTACACACTTTCCAGTGGACAAACCGTATCGGTACGATATGGTACCGGTACACTCTCAAGAATTTTCAGATTTTTAAACTGTTTTGCCCTATTTTCGGTCTATGCTTTCCTTCCCTCCAATGATGTAAATGGAGTATAAATTCAGTTTATATTTATGAGTTATGATCCCAGCTAAGGGGATGTTATCGCCGTGGTGTTGGGCTGAGTGACATCCACGGGTAATTCCGCGGGTTGATGAGAAATCAACGGACCCCCGGATTTTGGGGCGTCACAGGGTGTGTGTGCATAGTTGATCAAACACAATTCTTGGTGAATGAGTCATAGGCTCGGGATAGTTGGGCTGAGGTTCGACTGAGTCACATGGTTTGCATTGAAAATAGGGTCGGGGTTAGCAAGAAGGGCTAGAAAATCCCTCGGGTGCAAGACCTGGTGATTGGGATACGCACTCCCTTGGTTCAACCTATAAAGTGTGTGGGTGTACGCGGATCCCTTGGTAGAAGTCCATGAATTCCGTATGGGTTGGGTGACCCTCGGTGTAAGTCCATGAATACCCACCCCAAGAAAGACCCGAGATTTATAATGGTCATTTGATGTGCAACTTAAATGGCGAATTTATACACATTGGCATTCCATTGTGTTGTGGGAGCCGGAGTGGGCTCGGGTTGAAGTGTATGAGTGAGTCTCACCTCATTTCATGGCATGACATGGTGATTTTCAGCATTGAATTGTATATTCTTGATTGGAATGTTTTGTGGCTTGTTGAATGTTGCATGTGAACATTTCATATGCACTTAGGTTGGGAAGTGGCCTCTTTAGGAGATACCCTATTGAGCGTGGCTCACCCTTATGGGAAAATATTTCAGGTACGGATTATACACCGGTGGACGGCTCGTATTTGGGGCCTCAAGGATGAAGAGAAGCCGACTTGTGACTTTTAATTCATGTTTTGTAAAACTATTGCGAAAGACTATGCTTTTGTAAAACATTCGCTAAGTTAGTTTTTGGGCATGTAATGTATGTAAAAGAATTGTAATTGAATTCATATAGACTATTTTTAATATAACATTGCATGTTGTTAAATGAGTATGGATAAATGGACCCGGTGTAACCAATGTCTACTCATAAATGGACCCGATGTGGTCAATTTTTACTCATCAATGGACCCGGTGTGGTCAATGTTTTATGATTGCACAGGTTGTGTCTTGGGTAGAGCTCCCCGTACAAAGGAGACTCTGCCTGAATTTTGTTAAATTATGGATCCCGGTAAATAAGACATAATGGCGTGATATCGAGTTATACGGTATACACGGGTATTCCGCGGGTTGATGGGTGATCAATGGGTTGTCAAAGGACCCCCGATTTTTAGGGCGTCACTGACTCTCTACTTCTCTGATCTTTTATGGTTTTACCTATGTCTGATGGTATTTGGGCTGAGGGTGTGATTGTGTGTTTGTACATGTATATAAATCTAGGATGTTGCAGATTTAAAGTAATTCAAAAAAGAATATTATGCCTACCATTCAAACCAGTTAGAAATCTACATGCCATGTTTTTTTATTGAAATTTTTGTCTATTTTAGTTCGAATCTAGTCCAGTTCAAATATAGACCTAAAAAAGGAATTTTAGAGCTTAGGGTTTTTTAGCTACTCTACTCTTGTATGTCTTTATTTGCTTTCATATGAAAATTTAAATTTTTAATGAATAAAAGTGACACCAAATTATTTATTTCTTATTTTTAGTCTCATTATTTGGTTCAGTATTACCCTTTTTTTCCCCACTCTACCAATGAAGACAAAATTGAAACGATACTAAAATCAAACAACACATTAAAATTTAGTATTATATAACAAAGGAGAGTTTGTTTATGGCCGCAGCCACAGGGTCAAACATTACTTTGGGTGCTACGACCCATTACAATATCCTTTGTTGTTTCCTAGAGGAGAGGTTGGATGGCATCAAAAGATTAAGAAGAAAAATATCTTGGATAATAGTAACGATCACAGAGGGACAAATAATACAACCAATGCTGACGTCCCCAATTTTGCATCCACATAAGATATCTTTAGTCAAGAACAAGAAGGTAAAATTAAATACTTCTGTAGCTAATAAGGAACAGACATTGAACATTGTTTAGATAAATCTAATTATAAAGCACATGGTTTTTTATTGTAGATGTGGACCGTGAAAGCACTGGAAAAGTGTCATGTCGGGAGTACTATTCCTATAAGCTGCAAATTAGACAAAATAACCAATTTACACTCCTACTAGTTGGTTGATTATTACAACAATATATGGTTGATATGTATATCAAGCTTGAGACAACCAGGTTGGACTACTATCGTACACAACAATAAAAAATAAGACCTGAATTATATCAAGGAATAATGGACAACATCACAACAAGAGAAACTAGAGGAAACCAAGTAGGACAGCGAATAGTACTCCCCGCATCATTTGTTGGAGGGCCTATGGACATGCGTCATAGGTACCTTGATGCTATGGCACTGGTACAACATTATGGAAAACCTGATATTTTCATCACTATGACATGTAACCCTTAGTGGAATGAAATTAAAGATGAATTGAAAGAAGGTCAGCTAGCTCAGGATCGACCAGATTTAACATCAAGGGTAGTTCGAGCAAAATTACATGATCTTAAAGACCAGCTCTTCAAGAAAGAAATATTTGGAAAAGTTACAGCACACGTCCATGTTATCGAGTTTCAAAAAAGAGGGTTGCCACATGTACATATGTTATTAATTATGAAGTCAGGGTACAAGATGACAACACCAGATGAATACGATACATTCATTTCAGTAGAAATTCCTGAAGAACGTGAATATTCGTTTCTCCATGAAGTTGTTGTGAAACATATGATGCATGGCCCGTGTGGCGAACTGAATAAGAATAACTCTTATATGGTCAATTGGGAGTGCAAGAATCATTATCCTAGAAGATTTTGCTCGAAAACAATGCAAGGAAATGATGCATATCCACTTTATAGAAGAAGAGATGATAAGCGACAAGTACAAGTACGAAACAAAATGCTAGATAACAGATGGGTAGTTCCTCACAATCCATACCTTCTCACAAGATACAATTGTCACATCAATGTTGAAATTTGTTATGGCCTAAAAGATGTAAAATATCTCTACAAGTATATCTACAAAGGCCACGATAGGGTTGCTATACATATCGCCTTCGGAGATGGAGAAAATTTAGTTGACGAGATTCAGCAGTTCCAGGATGCAAGATGGGTATCAGCTCAAGAATCAATGTGGAGAATTTACGAGTTTAACCTAAACGAGATGTACTCGACGGTAACAAGCCTGCAATTGCACCTCCCCAACAAACAATCAGTTTACTATTGGGAGACACAAAATTTAGAGCAAGTAATACTTTGGGACCACAATATGAAAACAACACTTATAGAGTACTTCAAAACTTGCTCCACTGACAGAAGGAACAAGCAGGGTAAATGCTGGACTAGAAGGAAAAAAGGAGAGGTTATTGATCGTGTTAATGGGGCAAATCCTATGGAAGGTGAGAGATATTATCTAAGAATATTGCTAAATCATGTTAGAGGTCCAACATCTTTCAAATATTTATTGACCGTAGAGGGAATACGTTATTTGTCATTCAAAGAATCTGCACAAAAAAGAGGACTTCTAGAATCCGATGAAAGCATCTCAGAATGTTTGAATGAAGCTGCAACATTCCAACTACCTCAAGCACTACGCAGACTTTTCGCAATAATATTGGTTTACTATGAACCCTCGGATGTAAGAAAACTATGAGATGACCACTTTGAAGCCATGTCTGAAGACTTTAACAAAATCTACCAAGACCAACAAACAATCCATGTATCATGCACATTAGAGAGTATCAATACCTTCCTGGAAAGCATGGGGAAAAGCATTTGTGATTATGACTTTCCTACAATCACTATTGCAGAGAATTCAAGCTCAACTAATCAAAGAAGCAGAAATTCCAGAGAAATTAGGGATGAGCTAAGGATTGAAACGCCACCAGAGGACTATTCTGCCCCACATAACTTTAATCCCGACCAAGAGTCTGCATATACAACAATATTAAGTCGGGTAAACTCAGGCAGATCTGGAGTGTTTTTTGTTGATGGCCCAGGAGGAACCGGAAAGACATTTGTACCACGCGTTGCTTGCAAACATGAGAGCAAGAGGAATGATTGCACTTGCAACAACAACATCTGGAGTAGCAGTTGCAATAATTCCATGGGGTAGAACAGCTGACTCACGATTTAAAATAACGATCCTCACGACAGAGACAAGTTTAAGCAATATATCCAAACAGAGTGCAACTGCGGACCTAATGCATAAAGCAAAACTAATTGTATGGGATGCAGCACCAATGGCTAAGCAGTTTGCAATTGAAACACTAGATAGAAGTTTAAAGGATATATTAAACAGCAATGAGTTGTTTGGGGGAAAAGTTATTGTTCTTGGTGGAGATTTCAGGCAAGTGCTACTAGTCGTGCGTCAAGGTACCAGATCAGAAACCGTCAATGCAAGCTTAGTGAGATCACATATGTGGAATAACATGCATATATTAAGCTTGACAAAAAATATGCGAGCAAGGACAGACCCAAACTTCAGTGATTTTCTCCTACGAGTTGGAAATGGAGATGAACAATTGGATAGTGATGGTATGATAAGTCTTCCGGATGAAATGGTGATTAAGTGGGATAATGATGAAGCTTCTGAGCACAATCTAATCAATTCTATTTTTCAAGCATTACAAGAAAATGCACACTCAGTAAAATACATGACAGAGCGTGCAATCCTCGCAACAACCAATGAGCACGTTGACAATCTAAATGAAAAGTTGATTACAGTATTTCCAGGGCCAAGTATCACATTCAACAGCTTTGATGAAGCAGTCGATGATACAAATAATTACTGCCAAGAAGAATTTCTGAATTCCTTGATGCCAAACGGCCTCCCACCACACAAATTGACCCTCAAAGAAAATTGTCCGATAATGTTGTTGAGGAATTTGGATCCATCAAATGGTTTATGTAACGGCACAAGAATGGTATGTAGAGGATATGTCTAAAACGTTATTCATGCAGAAATAAAAAATGGACAACATTTTGGCAAACATGTTTTCCTACCAAGAATCCCACTTTCACCGGCCGAAAATGAAGGTTACCCATTCCAATTCAAAAGAAAGCAATTTTCAATACGTCTGTGTTTTGCAATGACTATAAACAAAGCACAAGGCCAAACAATGCCATATGTTGGCGTGTATCTGCCTCAACAAGTTTTCTCACATGGTCAATTGTATATTGCATTATCTCGTGGTATTTCGATGTCAACGACTAAAGTTCTGGTGAAACCAGAGAACAAAAGAAGAGTGTCACACACCAAAAACATTGGGCTCGTTTGGTAGACGTATTATGAGAGGATTAAATATTGGATTGTACTATTTTTTATTTAATCGGGGCTAATACTTTGTTTGGTAAGCAAATTTGATACCGTATTAATTTCAAAAACGTATATTGATCGTATACTTATCATATATTTTTTATACGATAGCTCTGTATTATGGAGGTTTTTTAATACCACCAAGAGAGGTGGTATTATAATCCAACGCAAACGTATTATTCTACACATTTACTATTATAACCCCCTAACTGATAAAATCAAGTTGTTATCAATGTAACAAACACTGATTGAGGATATTTTTGTTAATTCAATATTAATACGATGAAATAATTCTCTAACCAAACAACAGATTGAATTAAATAACTACTATCCAACGCTTATATTGTGTATTACCAAATACTTGATAAAATTACGTATTATTCTAATACCCTATTTAATCTTGTCTTTTGTCCTTCCGTATTGTATTAGACTGGATTACTATATCTAATCCATCCATTTTTAATACGGCAACCAAATGAGCCCATTGTGTACAAAGAGGTGCTCTCACATCATAGGTAATTATAACGATGCATTACGTAGTCTTACATTATACCATATTTATGATAGAAAAATTATAATTGTGCAATTAAGTAAAATCATACCTCATACTATTCAACATAAGTTCCCATAAGAAGGTAAGTCTCAAAAATGCAATGTAGTACAACCATGAGTTACCAACAAGACTGTTCCTAAAAATATGTTATATTGTTCTGAAGATTGATGATACTTTGTCCCCTCCTTCTATTAAATGAATTGTTAGAATATCTTATATTTCCACCTTTTTTTGATTTAATTCATTGTTCCCTCAAGATATGTGCTATGTGTAGAAGGAAAAAAACAAAATTACAACTTCGAGCAACCCTATGGAAGTTACCAAAACTTGTGGATTCTAATTGCTTCCAATGCTAATAATAGAAAATCAACTCAAATCACTGTCATCAACTATTCCTAAAAATAGATAAATCATTGTTTATAACATTACAAAAAATAATACATACCTACATGCATGATACCAATAGACATACATATATATGTATTTATATGTTTATGCATATCGAACTTGTGATTTTGATTTATATTCTATGTCAATTTAAATCTTTCAAAGCTTAAGCAAATTAAAAGCTCTTCTTAGACAATGTTCTTCACTTCTCCTATAATATTATTTTTGGAATATATGACAGTATTTGGTAGTTAGTTTGCATATAATATGTCAATTTTATTTTCGTATCATCTTGTATTATACTTCATTCTCCCATGAACCATGCAGGCAACAAATTCAAATTGAAGATGGATATGGATGATTTTCAAATAACTACCCTCTCAAGTATTAACCAGTTGCAAAAGTATGCAACCAACTGACTTTTAAAGCTTAGAGTCCTTCGTAGAGGATCAATAATTGATTTCAACAACAACAAAGGCCCCAGACAAATCTGGAACGTCATTTTAGCCGATAATGAGGTTAGACGAAGTATCAATACCATTTTACTTCTTCAAAGCTACTAAGTATTCCAAATACCCAATAACAAATAATATTTATCCATAACATTTGCAGGGCTCAAGGATACAAGAAATCATGTTTACTAAAGCAATCGCTAAATTCAAGGACATCTTCATCAAATATAGGACTTACTTTGTCTCTACTGGAGAAGTGAAGCCTACAAATCCAAGGTTCACAAGTGCACACAAAGAAATCGAGCTAGCACTGCCAATACAATCAGATGTCAAAGAAGCAGAGACTTCAATAACTCTCATGAATGAATCCTACAACTTCATATCTTTTAAAGATGCAATAATTCAAAGAGACGAGACAAAGACATATGGTATATATTTTTACCTCCAACATAAATACTATGCATAGTTACGCTAATGTAATCTCATGGCCAAAATTTCTATACAGATATCATAGGTTTTGTCATTGAAATCAAACATGTATTCCACATCAACAAAAGTGGAGGCCCTTCGTCCAAAATGCGGGAAGTTATAATCAAGGATAGTGAGTAATGATCCACCATGATATAATTAATTTAACAACAACTTTCAACTAACAATTTAACAAATTGCAAACCATTCAATGATTACAGGATGAAGAGTTTACGATTGACTCTGTGGGGCGACCTAATATATAATGAAGGACAGCAAATTGCTAACTTTTGAGCACACTCAGAGGTAACTAATACATATAATTCTTATTGGTCATCTCAGCATACGATCTATCATCATAAAATACATTTTTCAATTCTCCAATCTTAAGTTCATAACCCACATCTTAAAGTAGATATATGATCAAGCTCATTGTAGCAAATGAAAAAGAAATCGTACTTGTTATTTTATTCGATGCAGCAAAAACTCTTATTGGATGTCCAGTCTCGGATTTCATCAAATCAAAAAAGAAGGTAGAAAAAATGAAACAAGGCAACACCCAGTATAATTTACAAAAATTGCTAACTTTTTAAAATTATGTTGCAGAACAAAGTGCATTGTAAGTTCTACCGGAAACTAATACTATGTAATGGACAATACTTCAAGTTCATCATAAGGCTGCACAAACTAGATAAGCAAGACTGAGAAAAAGGACGCTTTGTGGTACAACAAGTAGAAAAATTGGAAGACCCTGAAACACCAAAAGAACCATCAACAAAAAGGTAAAAAAAGTGAAGCATTCAAATACCTGGAGATTATGGATTAAGTTTATTTAGTTTTGATAAACATCAAGTTTCTTGGTAAATTTTTTATATTGGATTTCATGATCTATACTTCTTTCTCCTTTTTCTTTATGGTAACATCAAACACAGGTAAATTTTTGTGAACTTTATATTGTGTTTTCTTATTGACGCAAGTAGGAAAATGGTATATGTTACTTTTTGGGTTTTCAACTTTAATTCATGCATTTGTTGTGATTCTACTAGATTTCCATGCGGGAACCCATTATTCATATACTTGGTTAATATTTGTGTGATTAATATTGTTCTGATTTTAGCAGGTACGTTTCCATAAGTGACAGATTTTTCCTTTATGGAATAACTTCTAACTTGGAATGTAATGGATTATAACTCTTCCATAATATCCCATCTCCATTAAGGAGTTTATATGCTACATAGAGTTGATAATGCTACATTCAAAGGAGATATGTCTCTGGTAGTTGTATAATAAATACACATTATATAAAGTCATGAACCTATTGATACTTTCAAAAATAGGTAATTCTTTATTCTCCTCATCTTGGTTGTTTTGTTTTTTCTATTATAATTAGTATGACAATAATTATGTGTGTTGTTTGTAGAACTAATTTACCATGTATCGTTAACACCAAAGATGAAACAACAAATACATATATGGCAATTCCATCACAAGTTCTGCTGCATTAATTTAATTATATTTTCCAGTGAAATGCCTTGTTCTCTTTCCCACTACAAATTTCAGTTAGGAACTCAACAGTGTCGCTCCATCCCCTCCCTCCGACCAGGTAACATGAAAAGCACTAGAATTAGTGGAGGAAAGAAAAGAGTGTTCTACAGCTTGCTAGATAAAGGTGAGAGCACTCTGGTTCTTGTATAATACGTAGACATTAGCTAAAGTTATAAACCTATTGATACTTTTATTACTTATATGTGAATTCCATTACATCATTCTAATTTCCCAGACAAGTGGCTTTCATGGTGAGAGATCAACTCTTGCTAAAAGTATTACTGCTGAGCAAATGAAAATACCTTATTCTTTAACTTTTTTATGAATTTAATGAGTAGAAACAAAACCCTATTCATGCAATCCACTTTATTATTTACCCAGTTCAGATTTTTTTTTTTAATTTTGAAATTAAATTAAATTTTCATCAGAATGTTTCTGCTTATTTTTGTTTTTACTAATACATTTATTATATTTATATATAGCAAATGATGAGAGATTGTTGCCCATTTCAAGCTAATATGTGAAACTCAAGCTCAGAGTGGATCAAAACATCCTAGCTTACCACCAAGAGGTTTAAACTTTATTTGATTCCTTTTGTTGAACCATTTCTTCTAGAGAAGGTTTTCTTCAGAATGCAGAACTTGTAGCTCAACGGTACATGATCATGGATATGAGGTCTTTGCACATAAGTTATTAGTTTAATCTCACTGGATTGTTTACAATTGCCTTCTTGTTCCATAATAAGAGTAGACAAATTCATTAGATATGGGCCCAATTTTTAACTTCATTAGTTTTTAATTGCCTTTGATTTTCTATAGTATGTTGTGGTGGATTACCTTTGGTATAGGTGGAAAGTTAAAGGCACTTCACAATAGAAGTGGCCAAGAAAGTTCATAGCATGGGTTTGAATTCGGGATTCAAGTTATGAGAGGTATAGGATCAAATTTGTATTATTTGGAAAGAAGATAATCAAAAGTCAAATAATGAATTTATTAGTTGAATTAATGCAACTAATAAAAAAATAAAAAATTCCTCACAAAAGGATAAAGTAGGCATTATAGAATTTTGAAGGATGAATAAGAAAATAAAAAGTTTTTCTCTTAAGCAACTTTAAAAAAGGATAAAGTAGATATTATAGAATTATTGAAGGATAAATAAATAAATTAAAAGTTTTCACTTAAGCCACTTTTATTAATAGTATAGATATAGATATAGATTTATTAGTAGTATAGATAGATAGATAGATATAGATATAGATTCACACTTTTATTTCAAATTTTTTTATGATGGTTCTCCCTTGGTTTTTCATGTTGGATTTCCGACGAAGAAAATTGGAATTGAGCTTGGGTGTGTTGCTTGTGTTTTTTGATTTCATGATTGATCTAATGTAGTGGGTATGATATTGAGTTGTGACAATGAAATTGCTATGACTGGATTGTTGGGAGGGTTGATGGTGTAGTGAGTGAGTTGTGTGTGGTGAAGGTCATCGATGAATTGAGTTGAACTTAAAATGGGTACCCATCGAATTTTCTTGTTAAAAATCAATGATACAGTCCCTACCTCTTATTTGGTTGAATAGAAACTCACTTTGTCCTGCAATTTTCTCACTCCACTTTCTCCCTCCTCTTGTTGGTGTAAATTGTTGGCTACTCCAATCAAGGAATACAAGCAGCTTTCCAGTTATGTTGGAGAGCTGATAGAGAAATATCTCGAAACTCATTGGTAACTACAGCCCGTAAAGATGGCAGACTATTATTTTTTACTATTGTTATCAGACTATATTTTTTTAAACAAATATATATGGTAATTTTGGAGGTTGAATTTGTATGTCATTCTAGGTTGAGACTTTTGCTCAATATGGAGTTGTTTTCCTGCTATTTGCTTTAGGACTGGAGTTTTCTTTGACAAAGGTTTGCTAACGTGTGCTTATGATTTGTCATTGACCAATCACTTGAGGGTTTTTTTTCTTCACTAACTTCTCTAGAATCTTCCCTAACTTATCACTGAAGTAGCTAAAAGTGGTTGGTCCTGTTGCTATTCTTGGAGGACTGCTACAGATAGTCATTCTTATGTTCTTGTGTGGCATAACTGCTATGGTATATTTCTGAGAACTTGCTGTTATACTTGTACAAGTCTATCAATTGAACTTCTTGATTTGAAATTGGTGCTGAGTGTCACAATCTACTGACTGACACAGTTGTGCGGAGCAAAGTTGTCCGATGGTGTATTTGTCGGTTGCTTCCTCTCAATGACTTCAATAGCAGTGGTAAATTTTCTGATCACTTACTGATACTGTCCATCTTTTCTCTTGTGGCTGCTACATTCTGACCATGGATGCTGTTTTGCTCACTTTATTTTAATAGGTGGTGAAGTTTTTGGTTGAGAAGAATAGTAATAACATTCTTCATGGTCAAGTGACAATTGGGATCCTTATTTTTCAGGTAATTCTGAAACAACTTCATCTTAGGTAGTAAGGCCATTAGTAACTAGATGACACTTGAGTCGATATGCTTGTTTTTCATTTTTTTTTTTAGTTATATATTAATTCGTTCCTTCACAATTGGTTTTTTCCAGGATTGTGTTGCTGGTTTACTGTTTGCTTTGCTCCCAGTTCTAGGTGGTAACAACGGCATTTTGCAAGGAATGGCCTCAATGGGGAAGCTATAAGTCAATATTATGCTCTAGATTTTGTCTCTCCATTCTTCTTATCTCATGTATTGAAGGCGCTTTCTTATTCTTATTATTGTCATGTGTTGTTGCTATAAGCTGAGACCTCAATTGTAGTAATTACAATATCAGCACAGTCTTATTCTCCTTATCATCATGTGTTGTTACTATAAGCTGAGGCCTCAACTATTGTAAATTTTTTATCAGCACACTCTATCCACTTTTTTTTTTTGGCTTAAGTTTCTACTTTGTGAGTGCACACATTCAAGCATACTTTCAAGTGTGAATAAGGTCATATGAGTTTTAACCTTTTTTTTTTTTTTTACGATTTAGGCTGCTGGTTTTGTCCTTATATCTTACTACTGCATCTGTTTTGACTTGGTCATTTGTTCCTCAATTTTTGAAGTTAATGACACATCTATCATCTCAAGTAAGTTATTACCTCTGTTTTGCATTGAATGAAAATTTGATGTCCCAGTAACCATTCTTGTGATGTAATTCACTTCTCTTTTTGTTTTCTTCATGTAAACTTTATTTGATTAAATAATAATCAATCAAACCCAAATTCCAAGATCTAGAACAATCATGATTTTCGCATTCTCATATTACGGAATTAAAACATTATAATTTACATACCTAAAACCATTGATGCAAACCTTTGATTTCTTGAACAAGAAGAACATTATTTTTTGTGTAGTCTAAAAACACAGTTTCTCTCTCCTAACCTTTTTCGTAAGATACACAAATCAATGGGGCATGTGCATATTTATAGGTAGAGAGAGGACCGATTTCCTAGATCAACATGAACTCCACTTCCCATCAAAGTAGGATATCAGAAAACTACTACTTCTCTTTGACCAATCAGAAAACATCAGTTATCTGGTTAGTTTGGGATTGGGAACCTTATCATTATCTTGATCCAACCAATTCACCAATTAATTAGTCATCAGTAAATATCACATGTGCCAAAAATCATGTGGGCCACATCTAAGTCTTACATTCTCCCACTTGGCTCATATGATTATCTTACAGTTGAGTCTAGTAAGGTTAACATACGTGCGCATTAAATCCAATCCTTCACTCCTTAATTTGGTCATCATAATACCACAATTAAACAAATCACTAATGCGAGTCATGGTGGTCGTACATCATTAACACGACATAGTCCCTTCCATGTACGACAACACTAGTAACTTGTCTAACATGATCTATAAGTGAGAAGTGTATATAAAAGAAGTCCAACAATAATACCTTGTGCCAAAGGCTATTCTTGTTATCATTCATCCAATTCTAACATATGTACACACATAATGGAAACAGGAAATATCATAAAACACATCTAAATTTAAAAGTGTCTAGTAAATAAATATGACAAATAATCCAACATCAAATAAACATCATGGGTTATATTCAAGACCCATTATGTTAACATGTTCCTTAAATGTCTTTGGTGATAACCCTTTTGTTAATGGATCTGCAATCATGAGCTCTGTGCTAATGTGCTCTATAGACATTCGTTTCTTTTGAACTTCCTCCTTGAAAGCAAAGTATTTCAATTCCATGTGTTTGGCACCTTTAGAATACTTGTCGTTCTTGGAGAAAAACACTGTTGCAGAGTTATCACAATAAATTCTCAACGGCTTGGCAATAGTGTGGACAATTCCAAGTCCTGAGATAAAATTCCGCAACCACAATCCATGAGCTGTAGCCTCAAAGCATGCCACAAATTCAGCTTTCATTGTAGATGAAGCTATGACAGTTTGCTTCGCACTTTTCCATGAGATTGCCCCTCCAGCTAGAAGGAACAAATAGCCAAAAGTGGACTTTCTACTATCTATACATCTGGCAAAATCCAAATATGAGTATTCAATAACCTCTAGATGATCAGACCTCCTAAATGTGAGCATATATTCATTTGTTCCTTTCAAGTACCTCATCACTTTCTTCGCAGCCTTCCAATGATCCATTCCGGGATTACTTTGGTATCTCCCTAACATTCCAACTGCAAAACTGATGTCTGGCCTAGTGCAGGTTTGTGCATACATTAGGCTTCCTACTGCAGAAGCATAAGGAATCCTTTCCATTTCTTTACGTTCCCATTCATTCTTTGGGCATTGCATAAGGCTGAACTTATCCCCTTTCTGAATTGGGGCAACACTATCTGAACAATTCTCCATATTAAATCTGTCTAGAACTCTATCAATGTATGTTTTCTAAGACAACCCCAACAATCCACGTGATCGATCACGGAATATTTCAATTCCTATCACGTAAGTTGCCTCACCCTTATCTTTCATTTCAAAATTATTAGAGAGAAATTTCTTGGTGTCATTCAATAATCCAAGATCACTACTGGCAAGCAATATATCGTCAACATACAGAATCAAAAATATAAACTTACTCCCACTAACCTTCAGATATATACACCGATCAACGATGTTTTCCGTAAAACCAAAGGAAGTAATGGTATCATTGAACCTAAGGTACCATTGTAAGGAAGCTTGTTTAAGTCCATATATTGACTTCTTAAGTTTGCAAACCATGTGCTCATTTCCCTTAGTGGAGAATCCTTCAGGTTGATCCATATAGACTTCTTCCTCTAAACTTCCATTTAGAAAAGCGGTTTTCACATCCATTTGGTGTAACTCCAAATCATAATGGGCCACCAATGCCATAATAATTCTAAGTGAGTCCTTCTTGGATACGGGAGAGAATGTCTCTTTATAATCAATGCCTCTTTTCTGAGTGAAACCTGTGGCCACAAGTCTAGTTTTATGTCTCTCGATATTGCCGTTGGAGTCGCGTTTGGTCTTAAAGACCCATTTACACCCGAATTTCTTAAATCCTTTAGGCAATTCTACTAGATCCCAGACTTCATTCTGTTCTATTGATTTCAATTCTTCATTCATAGCATCAGTCCATTTAGCAGAATCATCCCTTTCTATGACTTGTGAAAATGAAACCGGATCTTTAATTGTCCCTATATCAAAGTCAGATTCTTGTAGATATATCACATAATCATCCAGAATAGCTGGTCTTCTTTCTCTTTGAGACCGTCTTAATGCTACCCCTTGTGATTCTTCTACTATCAATTCAATAGTGACAACCTCATTATGGAGTGGTTGATCATTTAATTGTTGTTCAACATTGTCATATTGTACAACAACTGTAGGAACAACAATATCATTAGAAGTTATGGGTGATTGAACTTTTTCCCTAACTTCTTCAGTAATCACATTTCGTGATTTATCACTCCCACTGGTTTCACCATCCTCAATGAATCTGGAATTACTTGTTTCAACAATTCTTGTACTATGGGTAGGACAGTAAAACCTATACCCTTTGGATTTTTCTGAGTAACCAATAAAGTAACAGCTAATCGTTCTAAAATCCAATTTCTTTTCATGCGAATTATAAATCCTAGCCTCTGCTGGACAACCCCAAACATGTAGGTGTCTTGAACTCGGTTTCCTTCCTGTCCATAGTTCAAAAGGAGTCTTTGGAACTACCTTACTAGGAACCCGGTTTAATAAATAGACAGAGGTCTTAAGAGCTTCCATCCACAAAGATAAGGGTAATGAGGAATTACTTAGCATGTTCCTAACCATATCCATTAAAGTACGGTTATGCTTTTCAGCTACACCATTTTGCTGTGGCGTACCAGGCATAGTGTATTATGCACAAATGACATGCTTTTCAAGGAGTTTAGCACGGACCAGGACATTGTCCTAAACCATCACATCTTCCATAATATTCAGCACCTCTATCTGATCTGATAACTTTCACCTTTCTATCTAGCTGTCTTTCAACCTCAGTAATGTACACCTCAAGGGCATCCACTGACTGAGATTTTTCATGCAATAAATAGATATAACAAAAACATGAAAAATCGTCTATAAAGGTAATAAAATATTTTTCTCCACCAATCGATGGAGTGTCAAAAGGTCCACATATGTCTGTATGGATAATTTCAAGGAGGTCATTACTCCTTGTGGCACCTTTCTTGGTGTGTTTGATTTGTTTTCCCTTAATACAATCCACACATACTCCGAGATCAGTGAAATCTAGATTAGGAAGAATCCCATCCATCACCAACCTCTCTAACCTTTCTCTGGATATATGACCTAGTCGTTTGTGCCACAAGTTGGAAGAATTTTCATTCATCAAGCTATGTTTGGTTCCAACATTATGATGCAGGGTTAGAAGAGACTCAGCAAATAGGTCATCAAGTTTCAATTTGTATAAACCATCATGCAGAATACCAAAACCAATGAAAGAGGTATTCTTAAACAAACTAACACTCTTATTACCAAATTTAAAGGAATATCCATCAACATCAAGTCTAGACAAAGAAACTAAATTTTGAGAAATAGAAGGAACATAAAGTGTCTGAAATAAATCCAAATGATGACCAGTATCTAGAAATAAACGAAAATTCCCAATAGCTTCAACTAGAGCTTTGACCCGATTACCCATGAATATGAATTTCTCATTTGGATTTATGGTCTGGGTTGTAAGGAATCCCTGCATCGTATTTGAAACATGAATAGTAGCACTAGAATCAATCCACCAAGTATTTGAAGGAGCTTCAGTAAGATTTGATTCGAAACATACAAAAGCTAAATGTTTACCTTTCTTTTCGAACCATGCCCTTCGCTTATGGCAATCTTTCTGAAAGTGCCCCAACTTCTTACAAAAGTGACACCTATCACCCTTTTCCTTCTTATAAGCCTGAGTAACTTGAGTAGGCCCATTAGTCTTGGGTGGACCATGCTTCAAACCTTTAGGCTTCTTCCATTTTTGTTTTGCTCCTTGACTTACAAGATGAACTGAATGATTTCCCAATTTATTAAGCCATGTCTCCTCTTGAACAAGCATGTTGGTCAATTCATTCACATTCCACTTATCCTTAATAATGTTATAGTGAATCTAAAAAGGACCATACTGAGGAGTCAAGGAGTTTAGAATAAACTGTGTCAGAAAGAAATCATCCACACCCATCCCTAGAGCCTTCAATTTAGAGGCTACATTTTTCATCTCGATGACATGATCATGCATCGTACATGTACCATCAAATTTCATGGTGGTAAGTTCAGCCATTAATGTTCCACCAAGAGACTTGTTAGCAGTTTGGAAATGATCTTGCACAATATCAAAAAATTCTTTAGCAATTATGTCTTTTTGTGGAAGAGTTGACTTAATGTTGCTTGCAAAGGTTATCTGCATAAACATAAGGCTCAATCTGTTTGATCTTTCCCAAGCTTTATGGAAAGCTCTTTCTTTAGCGTTGCTTGTCTCAGTAGTAGCAGCAGGTTTCTCAGTTTGTAGTGCTAAATCAAGATCCAGAACACCTAGGTGAAACTGGACTTGTTCATGCCAATCAGAGAAATTTAGTCCATTAAGCATCGAAATAGAAGAAGCATGCGAATGCAACAAAATAGGAACAGACGCTGCAATAAGTTAAATGCTCACTACATTAGTGCTTTGAGTTATCTAACAGTTCAAACATGAGTAAGAATAAAATACATACTATTGTAATCAATAAATAGTCCTATCGTGACTCTCTTTTGGGTAGTAATCAAAATATACTAATACATTAACCATCATGGTGATTCCCTTCACCTAATAGGACTAATTAATGATACATCCATAATTAGGTAGGTCTGTTACCTTTGGATATCCAGGACATACCAATCATGAATATACCCTAATTATCCTATTCCAGTTAATTAATCATTTGAAAGGTGCTGCACCTTTGGGCCGATTCCTAATATCCAAATGATTAAAAAACTATAATTTGCAAGTCATTATTTTAATACCTCGCTAATGGGTATTAAATATCAATTATATGATTTAATACTTATTAATCATTCTAGTTAGGCCACTTTGGTGGCTACAAACTATATCATAATATAAGCATTAAATCAAAATAATGATGTTACACAATCGATTATATTAATATCACGAGATTACGATCAATTATATAATTCGATATCTACGAGTTATTCTAGTTGAATCACTTTAGTGACTACCAAACTAAATCATAATACAAATTTCGAATCGAAATTATGACATTATATAAACTATTATTTTAATACCTCAATAATAGATATTAAATATTAATTATGTGATTTGAAGTCTATGAATCATTCTAGTTGGGTCACTTAGGTGATTACCACTCTATATCGTAATATAGATCTCAAATCAAAATAATGACTTCAAATAAATCATAAGATTAATAATAATCCACTGCCAACTATTCATCATTATGACACACAAGATCTTTCATTAGACCTAAATAGATCAATCAATAAATAAAATCTTGTGCTTTAGAAAATCATAAAATTTTATACATTATACGGACTATCATGAATATATGTATGACACAAAGTTCCATGATCTGTGGTTAGAATCTAAAGACAACATAAAATATTTTTGGGTCTTTTAATATAGCCAATATATTAGCCAACAAACAAACAAAACTACAAGTGGGAACATTCTGCCACATATTACGATTCATTGCACATAAATTAGATGACCAACAATTAACCATGACATAGACACTTGTTGGCAGATTACCCATTGTAAACCCCCACATTCTTGTCTTTATATAATAACGTAATGATTTTGGAATGCTCATATATGTAGTGAGGGAAGCATGAACTATATAGGCTGTAAAAGTAGAAGTTAGGAAGTGTTCCGAAGTTAAAACACATTTTTGATAGAACTTGGGTAGAAAGAATTTTGGTATTACCTTAGTATTTGGATCATAAATTTTTATCCTGATGTCCGTTTGATCTGAAATTTTCACAGTAGAGACTAGACTTCTAGGGCTACAAAAGTGTGTTTCACGAAAATTTTCCAAATTAATTTCGAAATAGGCCAAACCTTCACTGGAAGTTTTAGCAAAAACTGGGAGTTTGTTCGAACGTTAATAGACGTTTGAACGACAGTTCGTCGCAGTACTTTTGTGTCTGATAGAAATCTGATGAAAAGTAAAAGTACTGGGAGCAACTAACGTTCTAACGCCATAATGACGTCCGAACGTGAAGCAGTAAATTGCACTACTAACGTTCGAATGCCAAATGACATTCAAACGTGAGTTACGAATTTTGGGTTTCATATTCGTGCATAGGGGACTGTTTCTCCTCCTATTAATACTTAAGGACACCTCCCTTAGACCCATTTCAACATTTCTAACCCTAGAAAGTCTTAAAAAGGAAGAAAGAATGGGAGAAACGCAAGATTAAAGGATATTTGCACATTGGATCGGATCAAAATCTCTAGTTCTTCACACACAGCTAAGGAAGCAAGGTAGGGGTTTCTTCTCACTCTTGTTCATTGAGGCTAGGGCTTATATATATATATATATATGTTTTGACTCTAAATCTTAGATATATGTTATGGAATCCTTGTTTCTTGATGTTCTTGCAAACCTTACCATGTTTTGAATAAAGTTATAGTTTAATAGCCATAAAATCCTTGTTCTTGATACCAAAACCCTAGTTTTTGAGAAATATGGATTTTTCTTCCTGATATTCCTTTGTTCTTGACTTCAAAACTCTAGTGCCTTATTTGAACAATAAAAAAATATATGTTTGATGATCTCTTGAATATTTTCTTGAATTGCTCCGTTGGAAAAATACCTATGGAATTGGGGGTTTTTGATTTACTTGTGATTTGAGAAATTGGTTGGTATTGTATCTCCTGTGTGGATGTTTGGATGAACATGGGCGGCCGTTGACCGGGTATCGTAGAATGGATAGATGTGTTTCTTACTCCGTGTGGGTTTGAAGGTTCCTTACCACTCGTAGTAGGATTGGTGTCTTGCGAGGACCAAACCACTATTCGCTCACGTGGTATCAAGACTAAGGGCTACTATTTTTGGGTAGGATCGTCCCCGCCAATGCGTCGGTATACGCCCTTCTTAAAGTTGTTTATCCTTGCGAGGATTAGGTGTGTGTTTGTGGGTCAGGATATTCTCAATGTGTGTATTCATGTGAAATCTTACTTCCTACTTGAGATACGAATACAATTGGGGATAATGATACAAGAAATTGTTGGAAATGGTTTATTGTTGAAAAGATACAATTGTTGCTAATGGTTTATTGTTTGGAAATTGGTTTTACTCTTCATTTAATTTATTGTTATTGCGTAAACTTGAGATTGGATAAATTGTCACTATTTTATGTCAAAGTTATATATGATATTTTGTAAAGTGAGACCGAACTGTTTTATATGTTTTCTAAACCTTGTTCGAGTTTGGGAGGATTTTCCTACAGAGCTTAGTGCTCACCCCCTATAAATAATATTTATTTTCATATTTCGGTTTAGAGGAAGAACTCAGAGTTGATGAGCAGGTAGCTTGGGAAGCTCAGTTGGATGTAAGCATGGATCCCGAGGGAGATGTCTAGAGTTGTTCTCTTTATGTCCTAGACTAGGAGATGCATTTTGAGACAATGTATGGATGATATTTTGTTTATTCCGCTGCAAGATAAAGTTTGATTTTGAGATTATAATTGCCATAGTTTAGCATATTCTTCTTGGATGTAATGGCCATGGTTTGGCATATTCTTTTGGATGATGCTATAGATATTACGTATGATGAATGAAATTTTCTTTATTTATGGATTTTATTAGTTGCTCTCATGATGTGAATGATTTTATATAGTAATGTCGTCCAAGGTGGATTTTGGGGCGTTACAGGTTTGCTATTAGAGCTTAGGAATTAGGTCTTGTGACACCCCAAAATCCGGGGGTCCCGTTGATAACCCATCAACCCGCGGAAACATCCGTGGATATCGCTTAGCCCGACACCACATCAAGAATATTATTAAGCCGGGATTATAACCCATAATGAAACCTCGGTTTAACATTCATTTGATTCAATTAAAGTCTCATACACCGTGGTTTGTACCCCATTAAGGTCCACTTTGATCATCTAAGGGAAGGAAATTCAAAGCCCAAAGATTTGGCAAAACATTTGAAAATTTCAGATTTTTGGAATGACTACCGGTAGCTGTTTATCGGCTACCGGTAGCCGAAACATTCTGGAGTTACGACTACCTGTTGTCTACCGGTAGCCGAAACCTTCTGGAGTTACGACTACCTGTTGTCTACCGGTAGCTGATACACACTGGACAGTCGACTACCGGTAGTTACCCATTGACTACCGGTAGTTGCTGCCCAGATTTGCTTTCTTGCTCCATTTTTCATTTCCAATTCATCCTAACTCAATTCCACATCATCCCAGACATGTACAACTATATTTTTACATTTTGCACAAGATCCATACACGACCATTACAATCTATCCCATACAAATATAATTCAAAAAGGGAAAGAAATAAGTTTGTTTATACAAAATTTACATGTCATAAACCATTGTAAAACAAAAGGTTTACAAAATCTTGAGATAAGGCCGCACTTAGGCCCCCTTCACCCTTGATGCTCTCCATGGGAGCCAATCGCCGGTGTAAACCCGACACCTGAAATTGTTTCCCGTATAGGGTGAGCACAACGCCCAGTAGAGATAAACCTATAGAGGTTACTCTTCCCCTAGATGCACATGCTCATGTAATCATCACATAAACAAATAATTAATCATTTCTCATACTTATGCATTCTATGATGGAATGCAACAATGCTATGCCATGGAATGAAGTGACACTCACCCATGCATTTCAACCCGAGTCTTCACCGACTCACACAACACAATGCAACGCCAAAGTGTAATGCAACCCGTCTATTGACGGAAAAATCCTTCCAATGATCGTTATGAAATCCGATCATTATTGGAATCTGCCCATTGAATGGGTGTTTTTATAACCAAATCCTTGTGTTTTCTTTGGGCAACGGATTTTCGGAATCACACCGCCGGTTCCGTACACCATGTCACTTTTCTGGAATCTCACCGCCGGCCAAGTCACTCAACCAAGTGCTTTAGGGTTTTGCACCCAAGGAAGTCGCCATGCCCCTTCTTGCTATACCCAACACAAGTTTTCCTTATGCAACATGCGACTCAAAAAGGATCGTCGATCCAATTTCTCCCGAGCCCACATATCAACCACCAAACAAGGTGTCGATTAAATCTATGCATCTCTCACACACCAACACTCATGCAATTGTCCCATGAATGTGATGCCACGATCATGCCCAATATGTAATGTATACTACATGAGAAATAATCAACACATATCTTCACATTCCATGGAATTTAAATCATAAGCATGTAAATTCCATAAACCATCATAAACAACATATCAATGAGCATATGTCAACACATCCATAACACATTCAAACATGTGATTCCAATGGCATCAAATAACCATTTAAACAATCAAGGCATTTTATCAAACACCTCATAGGCACTAACATATTGTTTCATTTTAAGCAAAACAACAACTTCCAACACACAAAACATGCCTTCAATATCACCAAGTTATATAATGCATCACATATAACTTACACATATCAAAATTTAGCTAGCAACAAGCCTAAGCTAATTTCATACTCACCTTTCCATTCTCATAACCATAAACACATATATATATATACATATATACACATGCATATATATAGATACCCTTAAACTAGCTACACCTAAGGTAGAATAATCCAAGATAGGAATAACCCCTACCTCAATAGAGATGTAGGCAATCTCTATACACCAAAATCACTCAAAAACCAAGACTTTCCCCAAACTTCACCCTTGGATATTCGGTGAAACGCCTTGTTTTTGGTACGTAGTCGAAGCCCTCACCGCGTAGAGCAACTTTAATTCTTGGTTCTTG
Source organism: Ilex aquifolium (assembly GCA_951799425.1). Classification (NCBI taxonomy): domain Eukaryota; kingdom Viridiplantae; phylum Streptophyta; class Magnoliopsida; order Aquifoliales; family Aquifoliaceae; genus Ilex; species Ilex aquifolium. The sequence goes on along the minus strand of OX637408.1, from coordinate 1,346,899 downwards.
TTGATCCGAGCGACGGAGCTCCGGGAATCCAAGAGAGAAGACTTGAAGAACTGATTTTCTCTCTTTCTCTCTTCTCACGCCTGAACCAGCCGGCCAAATGGGTATAGAATATCTGATTTTTCAGATATTTTGCCCCTTTTATACTTTTTAAGACTTGGCCCGAGTCGAGCCACATGTCCCCCACTTAATCGGGTCCGATTTTATCCCGAAACGATTTATTTGATCTCGGTTAACTTCAATTTAATTTTATTTGAACTTTAACTTAATTTTAAGGAAATTTAATATTTCTCGTTTTTGGGGACCTTTACAAGGTCAATCGCCACGCAGTCGTCTCGAACTACGTGCAAAATCCGACTATCTCGAAATTCCACGAAACTTCTGGTGGTCACTAGATTTCGCGTTGCGAATCCAACGACGCACTCCGTTTCCTCATCCGAGGTCTAGAACATATGTATTTCAAATACGTGCAGTAATGGCAAATTACCATTTTGCCCTTTTTCAGAAAAATTTCAAATTTTCCCGGGTTTCACATTCTCCCCCCCTTAAAAGAATTTCGTCCCTGAAATTCACATACACATATACATTTAATAGCATGCATATGCAACAAGTAATGTACTCTCAATACCAAGCCGTAAGTATGAAAATGTACCTCTATCCTCAAACAGGAAAGGGTAATTGGCACGTATGGTGTCCTCACGCTCCCATGTTGCCTCCTCTACTCCCCGGTGCTGCCAAAGCACCTTCACTAGCCTCACGGTCTTGCCTCGCAAAACCTGTTCCCGGCTATCCATGATACGCACCGGTCCCTCCTCGAAGGTCCCATCTGTATCAACAACAAGCTCGCCCCAATCCACCACATGAGTCGGATCAGGTGTGTATTTCCGGAGCATAGAGACATGGAATACTGCGTGAACACCTGCTAAATCAGGCGGTAACGCCAATCGGTAAGCAACTGCACCAACCCTCTCGAGTACCTCGAAGGGCCCGATATATCTCGGAGAAAGTTTTCCCCGCTTGCCGAACCTGACCACTCCTCTCGTAGGCATAACCTTCAAGAATACGTGATCTCCCACCTCAAACTCTAGAGGTCGCCGCCGTCTGTCGGCATAGCTCTTCTGCCTGCTCTGCGCCGTGAGAAGACGCTTCCGTATCAAATCCACCTTCTCTGAGGTGTCTCTAATCAACTCTGGACCCGTAGAGGGTCTCTCTCCAACCTCCGTCCAACAAACCGGAGATCTACAAGGCCTCCCATATAATGCCTCATAGGGTGCCATCTGTATGCTCGCCTGATAACTATTGTTATAGGCAAACTCTACCAAGGGTAAGTGATCTTCCCAGCTTCCCTTGAGGTCTAGGACGCATGCACGCAGCATGTCCTCTAGTGTCTGGATGGTCCTCTCAGACTGACCGTCCGTCTGGGGATGAAAAGCAGTGCTCATCATCAACTGAGTCCCCATGGTTCGCTGGAAACTCTCCCAAAAATGAGATGTGAATCTGGGATCCCGATCCGATACTATAGATACGGGCACCCCATGCAATCGGACAATCTCCCGTATATATAACCTACAGAATTCCTCCAATGTGAAGGTCATCCGCACAGCCAAGAAGTGTGCCGACTTCGTAAGCCGGTCCACTATCACCCACACCGCATCATGTCCCCGCGATGTCCGTGGCAAGTGAGTCACAAAATCCATCGTGACATGCTCCCACTTCCACTCAGCTACCTCCAAAGGCTGGAGTAATCCCGCTGGTCTCTGGTGTTCAGCCTTCACTTGCTGACATGTGAGACATCTACCAACAAATTCACCAACTTGTCTCTTCATCCCACTCCAATAATACTGGCGACGAAGATCATGATACATCTTCGTGCCCCCTGGATGAACCGCAAAACGGGAACAATGAAATTCCCTAAGAATCTCCTCCTTTAGATCTGGAGATTGGGGAACCACAATCCTTCCCCTATACCGAAGACTACCATCCAAATGAATGGCCCAGCCCTCGTCACCTGTACCCGACTGCACCCGGTCCTTAATGGACACTATCTCTGGGTCTTGCCCCTGAGACTCAATCACTCTGCTCAGTAGGGACGGCGTAGCCACCAAACTTCCCAAGGTACCCTGAGCCTGCCCCATGTAATGTAGCCCAAACTGTCCCACAGTTTCGAGCATTTCCCACTCCCGGGAAGCCATACTAGCCAAGACTCCCCTTGACTTCCGGCTAAGTGCGTCAGCCACCACATTTGCCTTACCAGGATGGTAATGCAACGTGAAGTCGTAATCTTCCAGAAACTCCATCCATCTGCGTTGCCTCATGTTGAGGTCCCGCTGTGTAAAGATGTACTTCAGACTCTTGTGGTCTGAAAACACCTCAAACTGCTCACCATACAGGTAGTGGCGTCAAGCCTTCAAGGCAAAGACAATAGCCGCCAACTCCATATCATGCGTAGGGTAATTCTGCTCGTGGTTCTTTAACTGTCGAGAACCATAAGCCACGACCCTCCCGGACTGCATCAACACACATCCGAGCCCGTCCTTAGAGGCATCATAATAGACTGTGTACCTCTGTCCCCTTTCTGGGACTATCAATATAGGAGCTGAAGTAAGCCTCCTCTTCAACTCCTGGAATGCCTTCTCGCAAGAATCATTCCACTCAAACTTAACCTCCTTCCGAGTCAACTTTGTCATAGGTGCAGCTAACCTAGAGAAGTCCTCGATAAACCGCCGATAATACCCAGCCAATCCCAAGAAACTGCGTATCTCGAAAACTGACTTCGGCCTCTCCCAATTCATCACCGCCTCGACCTTTTCCGGGTCTACGGATACACCCGAAGCCGACACTACATGTCCCAAAAACTTCACCTCAGTCAGCCAAAACTCACACTTGCTGAACTTGGCATACAACTGATGGTCTCTCAAGATCTGAAGAACGATCCTCAAGTGACCCTCATGCTCCTCCTCAGACTTGGAATAGATCAAGATGTCGTCAACAAAGACTACGACAAATTGATCAAGGTAGGGTTGGAACACCCTATGCATGAGATCCATGAATGCCGCCGGGGCATTCGTCAATCCGAAAGGCATGACAGTAAACTCGTAATGCCCATACCGCGTTCTGAACGCTGTCTTAGGGATATCTGCCTCCCTAACCCTCAACTGATGGTAACCGGTACGTAGATCTATTTTGGAGTAGACCCGCGCCCCTCTCAGTTGATCAAACAAGTCATCAATCCTCGGCAAAGGGTACCTGTTCTTGATAGTAACCCTATTTAACTGCCGGTAATCTATGCAGAGTCGAAGGGTGTTGTCCTTCTTCTTTGCAAATAACACCGGAGCGCCCCATGGTGAGGTACTCGGTCTAATGAACCCCCTGTCCAACAATTCCTGCAATTGGACCTTGAGTTCTTGCAACTCAGCAGGCGCCATCCTATGTGGAGTCATAGAAATGGGCGAAGTGCCAGGATGTAACTCAATGGTAAAGTCTACATCCCTATGTGGAGGTAATCCCGGTAATTCATCCGGAAAAACATCCTCGTATTCACAAACCACTCGAGGTAGACCCAACTCCTGCCTCTCCTCGTTCTCTAGGGTAAGGCTTGCTAGCCAACCCATCAACTGCCCGTGCCATCGGGAGTCATACACCCCTTGGGGTAAAGCACCATGCTTGTCCCCCTGGAACTTGAAACAAACACCCTCAGGCGTATAAGCAGTGACCCTCTTCCGATCACAGTCAATAACAACACGGTGTGCCGTCAACCAATCCATTCCTAGAATGACATCGAACTCCGACATGTCCATGACCCTAAGGTCAATGGTGAGTAGAATCCCAGAGATCTCTAACTCACAGTCCCGACATATCTGACCAACCCTCACCCTAGCACCTAGGGGAGAACTCACATGCAATGGCTCTTCCAAGGTCTCAACCTCTAAGCCCAAGTCTTCCACACAAGATGCAGCAATAAATGAATGTGATGCACCAGAATCAAATAATACCCTAGCCCATAAACGAGAGAGTAGAAATGTACCCTATATCACCGATTGGTCTGCTGGCTCGGTCTGAGGTATCATGGCGTAGACACGCCCCTGGGTTCCCGAAGTACCTGCTTGTGAACCCTGTCCTCGGCCTCGACCCAAACTCTGGCCCATCTGGCCTGATTGCGTGGCACTCGCACGTGATGTAGTAGGGGTCTGTGCAACACCCTGGAACTGGTACTGGCTTCCCTGGCCCGTAGTGGGGTAGGGAGGAACATAAGGTGTCTGTGTGTGCCCCACTGAAGACTGGGACTGGGATGCCCCATAACTCTGGGATCCCTGCCTCTGAGGACAATCCCGCTTCATGTGCCCCGGTTGGTGGCAATGATAGCAAGTCCGTTGGCCTGCCTGGTAGGAAGGCCTCTGATTTCTCCCACCTTGGGAGGATTGACCCTGGCCTTGGCCTTGATAGCCGCGGCTCTGCCCTTGCTGTCCCTGCGGAGTAGAAGTCCTCTGCCTCTTCCCCGTACTAGAAGAAGAGGATGGTCCCTCCTTCTTCTTGTCCTTAGTACCACCCTCGCGAATATTCCTCGCGTCATCCACCTCACGTTCAATTGCCATAGCCGTCGTGATCATTAAATCCAGATCTTGTAGGAGAAGACCTACAATTTTCCCCCGAATGGAAAGCTTCAAGCCTTCCTCAAACCTTCTTACCTTAGCCACAGTTGTGGCTACGTAATCATCGGCGAAACGTGCTAGTTCCGTGAACTTCGCCACGTATTCCATCACCGTCATGGTTCCTTGTTTCAATTCCAGAAACTCCCGGGCCTTTGCATGTCGCATGGCCGGTGGAAAATACTTGCCCATGAAGAGCTCCTTGAACTCTTCCCATGTCATAGTCTCAAGGTTTTTCATGCCCGAGACCCAATCCCACCACACTTGGGATTCTCCTTCTAGCTGAAATGCAGCTAGTGTTATCTTACTGGCATCGAAAGTGATTCCCATTGCCTTCAAGATCTTCGTAACCTGCCGGAACCAATGGTCAGCCACCATAGGATCCGCCCCTCCCTTAAAAACTGGAGGTTTATGCGCTTTGAACTGTTGGAGGTTACTCATACCTCCCCGGTGTGCAACCGTAGCTGCCATCATGCCCATAGTCTCATTAAAGGCCTGTTGATCGAAGGCCGGTGGGGGTTGATTTGTTCTCCCACCGCCTCGGCGTCCCCTTCTTCGACTAGCCATCTACATTTGTCAGTTAGCAAACAAGTCTCACAAGGTATCCCAAAATCGGGATCAAGATTCGAAACTTTGAGAATTCTTCTCATTGTCTCACTAGCAATGCTTATGCCACCCACTAGTAGACATTTATACCATGAACCACTCCGTCCATTTCTTTTTCCGAACACAGGGTTTTGTTTTCTAACCTAATGTGTTCCTTTACATGTACATCCTACCATGTATACAATTCACATGTCATGTAGCACATAACATATAGCAAACAACCATTAACATGTAACTTTTAAACACACAAGATGAAATGTACAATGCATGCAATGGTCTAGACCCAATGCCCAACAAGCCCTAAGTAAATCGCACACCTAGGCTCTGATACCAAGCTGTGACACCCCAAAATCCGGGGGTCCCGTTGATAACCCATCAACCCGCGGAAACATCCGTGGATATCGCTTAGCCCGACACCACATCAAGAATATTATTAAGCCGGGATTATAACCCATAATGAAACCTCGGTTTAACATTCATTTGATTCAATTAAAGTCCCATACACCGTGGTTTGTACCCCATTAGGGTCCACTTTGATCATCTAAGGGAAGGAAATTCAAAGCCCAAAGATTTGGCAAAACATTTGAAAATTTCAGATTTTTGGAATGACTACCGGTAGCTGTTTATCGGCTACCGGTAGCCGAAACATTCTGGAGTTACGACTACCTGTTGTCTACCGGTAGCCGAAACCTTCTGGAGTTACGACTACCTGTTGTCTACCGGTAGCTGATACACACTGGACAGTCGACTACCGGTAGTTACCCATTGACTACCGGTAGTTGCTGCCCAGATTTGCTTTCTTGCTCCATTTTTCATTTCCAATTCATCCTAACTCAATTCCACATCATCCCAGACATGTACAACTATATTTTTACATTTTGCACAAGATCCATACACGACCATTACAATCTATCCCATACAAATATAATTCAAAAAGGGAAAGAAATAAGTTTGTTTATACAAAATTTACATGTCATAAACCATTGTAAAACAAAAGGTTTACAAAATCTTGAGATAAGGCCGCACTTAGGCCCCCTTCACCCTTGATGCTCTCCATGGGAGCCAATCGCCGGTGTAAACCCGACACCTGAAATTGTTTCCCGTATAGGGTGAGCACAACGCCCAGTAGAGATAAACCTATAGAGGTTACTCTTCCCCTAGATGCACATGCTCATGTAATCATCACATAAACATATAATTAATCATTTCTCATACTTATGCATTCTATGATGGAATGCAACAATGCTATGCCATGGAATGAAGTGACACTCACCCATGCATTTCAACCCGAGTCTTCACCGACTCACACAACACAATGCAACGCCAAAGTGTAATGCAACCCGTCTATTGACGGAAAAATCCTTCCAATGATCGTTATGAAATCCGATCATTATTGGAATCTGTAACGCCCCAAATACCACCCTGGACGACATTACATACTAAAACCATATACATCATGAGAGCACTAATATCATCCATAAATAAATTACACTTCATTCATCATCCATAAAATATTTACATCATTATCCAAAAGAATATGTCATCTTTGGCCTTTACATTTCAAAAATTAATCCAAGTTGCACAGCGGAATAAACAAAAGGAACTAGACTACACAATGTTCCAAAAGAATGTCCTAGTCTAGTTCAAAAAGAAAAGAGGTCGCTCTAAGCGTCCACCTCGGGATCCACACTCCCGTCTAGCGGAGTCTCCCAAGTAGCGGGCTCCTCGACCCCTACGTCCTCCTCTTGTAGGAAATCTGAAAAAATGTTAGCAGAAGGGATGAGCACGAAGCTCTGTAGCAAAATCTTCCCAAACTCAAACAAGGTTTAGAAAAGCATATAAAACGGTTGGTCTCATTTTCACAAATAGCATATATAACATTTGAAGTAAAACCAGGACATTTGAATAGATCTCAAGTTTAAGGAACAATAGTAATTGAATGAATAAGTGAAACCAGTATACAGTTACAAACTATATCCAAATATAACCCATTCTACCATAAACCGTTTCCAACAAGTTCTCTCGGAATCCCATACTTCCGGAAACTCTTGTCGAAACCATTTCCGGTACAATGCACGATAACCCACAATGTATATCCGACACTACCCACGTTACTATTCCGTCATCATTAGTGCTAGGAAATGTTCGTACCCACACGGCGTACAAAGACGTCTACCCACACTATGTGGTAGGAAAAGTTCATACCCGCGTGGCATACAAAGCCGTCTACCCACTACATGACACCCGGTCAATAGTAAACCATGTTAGCATCGTACAACTACGCAAGAGATACTATACCGACAAACACCTCACCTTCCCAACAATTACACAATTCCCCCAATTTACACGCCATATCCAAGAAAAATCCCCAATTCTCATAAGTTGTGGTACAAGAGTAATACAATAAAATGTACAAGAGATCATCATAAATAGCATTTTGTTGTTCACTATGAAACACTAACGTTTTGAAATCGAGAACATAGGAGGAATCAAAAGAAAAACCCCTTTCTCTTGAAACCTAGGGTTTTAAGATGAGAAAAAGGATTTAATGGTTATTCCACCATATATTTGTTTAAAACTTGATAATCATTGCAAGGATGTCAAGAATCAAGTAAATACTAGCAAGTATATACGGTTTGAAACAAAAGAGTACATATAATTTAACCCTAACATCAATGTAAGAGAATAGGAAGAAATCCCCTACCTCAACCAAGTATCTCTAGCAACCCAAGCTTTAATGACTCCCCTTTTCCCTTTTTTTTTCTTGTTCCCTTGCTACTTTCTCTTTCGGTTCTAAGAGGTTTGAGTGAAAGTGAAGTGAAATTATAGTAGAGGGAATGGGTGGAGAAGTGGGTTCTTGAAAAACTAGGGTTTGATTTTGTTCAAGGTGTAAATCTCTCTTGATTTTATGTTTTTCTCTTCCTCTCTTCCTCTCTAATGGTTTCTAGGGTTTCAATTGGTGTAATGAGGCTTAGAGAGGTGTAAGGATGTATTTATAGTCAAAGAAATGGAGAAAGAACCGAAGCCGGGTCGGGCTAGGCTTTGCCGGGCGTACCGGTACGCGTACCGGTACGGTTGAGCTACTGGAGTTCGGCGTACCGGTACGCGTACCGGTACGGTTCGACTGCTGATTTTTGATCCAACTTCCAGTGCAGTTTTAACCTATTTAGAGGTCGAATTGGAAAATTTTTATGAGATACACTTTTGTAGCCCTAGATGTCTACTATCTACTGTAATAATTTCAGACCAATTGGACTTAAGGATAAAAAGTTATGGCCGAAATACTAAGAAGTGTCCAAAATCTTAAATTCCCAAATTTTCTCTACAATGTGTTTTAACTCCAAAATACTTCCTAACTTCGAATACACCTCATATTACCTCTCCCAAGGTTTCTCGACCTTCCGGACTCAATGGAAACCTTATTTTGACCTAAAAACCTTTAGAAACTTGTCTATTCATCCTTTCCAAGTTTAAACATCTTCGACACGTAACTTCCCAATCAAATTGTCTCCATAGCATTTATTCCTACGGTTTATTCTTATGTCACTACATATATCTACATCTTTACTAATATTATTTACTATATATATATCTCTATAAATATATAAAAGAAAATTCAAGGTGTTACAGAATCTGCCCATTGAATGGGTGTTTTTATAACCAAATCCTTGTGTTTTTTTTGGGCAACGGATTTTCGGAATCACACCGCCGGTTCCGTACACCATGTCACTTTTCTGGAATCTCACCGCCGGCCAAGTGACTCAACCAAGTGTTTTAGGGTTTTGCACCCAAGGAAGTCGCCATGCCCCTTCTTGCTATACCCAACACAAGTTTTCCTTATGCAACATGCGACTCAAAAAGGATCGTCGATCCAATTTCTCCCGAGCCCACATATCAAGCACCAAACAAGGTGTCGATTAAATCTATGCATCTCCCACACACCAACACTCATGCAATTGTCCCATGAATGTGATGCCATGATCATGCCCAATATGTAATGTATACTACATGAGCAATAATCAACACATATCTTCACATTCCATGGAATTTAACTCATAAGCATGTAAATTCCATAAACCATCATAAACAACATATCAATGAGCATATGTCAACACATCCATAACACATTCAAACATGTGATTCCAATGGCATCAAATAACCATTTAAACAATCAAGGCATTTTATCAAACACCTCATAGGCACTAACATATTGTTTCATTTTAAGCAAAACAACAACTTCCAACACACAAAACATGCCTTCAATATCACCAAGTTATATAATGCATCACATATAACTTACACATATCAAAATTTAGCTAGCAACAAGCCTAAGCTAATTTCATACTCACCTTTCCATTCTCATAACCATAAACACATATATATATATACATATATACACATGCATATATATAGATACCCTTAAACTAGCTACACCTAAGGTAGAATAATCCAAGATAGGAATAACCCCTACCTCAATAGAGATGTAGGCAATCTCTATACACCAAAATCACTCAAAAACCAAGACTTTCCCCAAACTTCACCCTTGGATATTCGGTGAAACGCCTTGTTTTTGGTACGTAGTCGAAGCCCTCACCGCGTAGAGCAACTTTAATTCTTGGTTCTTGTTGATCCGAGCGACGGAGCTCCGGGAATCCAAGAGAGAAGACTTGAAGAACTGATTTTCTCTCTTTCTCTCTTCTCACGCCTGAACCAGCCGGCCAAATGGGTATAGAATATCTGATTTTTCAGATATTTTGCCCCTTTTATACTTTTTAAGACTTGGCCCGAGTCGAGCCACATGTCCCCCACTTAATCGGGTCCGATTTTATCCCGAAACGATTTATTTGATCTCGGTTAACTTCAATTTAATTTTATTTGAACTTTAACTTAATTTTAAGGAAATTTAATATTTCTCGTTTTTGGGGACCTTTACAAGGTCAATCGCCACGCAGTCGTCTCGAACTACGTGCAAAATCCGACTATCTCGGAATTCCACGAAACTTCTGGTGGTCACTAGATTTCGCGTTGCGAATCCAACGACGCACTCTGTTTCCTCATCCGAGGTCTAGAACATATGTATTTCAAATACGTGCAGTAATGGCAAATTACCATTTTGCCCTTTTTCAGAAAAATTTCAAATTTTCCCGGGTTTCACAGGTCTTACATGGGAGCTGTAGGTTATGGATTACCACTAGAGAGGTAGGACTAGGTTGAATGAAATTGTTGACTAAAATATTATACAAGCCTTATGCTTTAGATTAAAGTGATAGTTAGGGTGTCTCATACATCAAGGAAACTAAATTGTAAATTGATGTGCAGGATGGACGGTAGACGTGGACGTGGACCTAGACGTGGAGGTCAAGCAAACCCACCACCACCACCACCACCACCCGATGCCATGAATGGCATTTATCAATGCCTAAGGAAGCTAACCACTCTGGTACAACACCAGAATTGAAACAACAACCACAACGGGGGGTTTAAACCATTAGCTCCTGTACCGGGCAACGGGGACAAGAATAGAAGGATGATAGTTCTTAGAGAATTCTTGAGGCAACGCCCACCTACTTTCCAAGGAAGCTCTCATCCTTTGGATGCGGATAAGTGGATTCGCCGGATGAACAAAAAGTGTGATAGCATGGGAGTTGTTGAGGATCTACGGGTCGGCCTAGCTACTTATCTACTAGAATGGGAGGCAGATCATTGGTGTGATTCAGTGAGAAAAAGGAAGAACAATGATGTTTTTAATTGGGAGGATTTTGATCAGATCTTCCAAGACAAGTATTTTCCTAAATCGGTCAGGGGTAAAATGAGTGCGGATTTCCTGACTCTAAGACAGGGTAGCATGATGGTGGTGAATTATGAGAGAAAGTTTGATGAGCTATCCCACTATGTCACGGCGTTTATCTCTACAGAGGCCAGGAGGGCTAAACGATTTGAGCAGGGCTTGAGGTCTGCCATCAGGGAAAAGCTTGTGGCTCACAAGATCTGGGACTATGGGGATCTTGTTGATAGAGCTACTCTGGTGGAGAGAGACACTGAAGACAACCAACAACGATAGAACTTCGCAAGGGGAGGTCCGATCAGGATAGGCGCTAGTAATAGTGGGTGCAGAGGGCAGCACCATACCATCGCCCAGACCAGGCGATTGGGCAGAGATTTCAGACAACTTGACGAGTTGGAGGCTTATCGGAGAGGGTAGGAGTAGACTCACGAGCCTGCTTTGCCTGTGGAAGTTTGGGGTATATTCAGAATCATTGTCTAATCTTTCCACCCCAAAGGAATACCCGGACGACTGGACATGTGAATACAGCTAAGCCACCACTACAGAAGCCACTACAGCAGAAACCGTTAGGAGCTATAGCCCCAGGCAGTACCAATCAAGGAAGAGTTTTTGGTTTGACCCAACCGGAGGAAGACGTTTCCAATACAGTTGTGGAAGGTATCGTTCTTCTCTGTAATTCTTGGGCCCGAATTTTATTTGATCCGGGTGCTACTCATTCCTTCATACGCACTACATATGCTATTAAATTGGGATTGGAATTTGAGAATCTAGAACATGCCTTACATATTGATATGCCTACGGGAGAACGGTTGGATACTAGAAGGGTGTGTAGAGGTTGTGTGTTTCGAATTGGGAAGCAAGAATTAATTGTGGACTTGGTTGCATTCGGCATGAAGGGCTATGACATAATCTTTGGGATGAACTTGTTGTCCACTTTCCATGCAGTGATGGATTGTTTTCGTAAACGGAATTCATTTCAATTACCGAAAGGGGTAGTTTTCTGTTTCCCACCCATTTCCCACTATGGACAATAGATTATTGAAAGCTAAGGCGGGGATCCATTTAAGTTTCATGGCCAGCTCAATGGGAGATGATCGGGATAAATCCCATTCGGACGTGATGTTAATAGTGTCAAAATTTCTGGATGTTTTCCTAGATGAACTACCCAGGTTACCCCCACAGAGAAATATTGAGTTTATGATCGATCTATATACGGGAACCCAACCCATATCCAATGCTCCCTATAGAATGGCACCTTTGGAGTTGAAGGAGTTAAGGAAGTAGTTAGACCAACTATTGGCTATTGGGTTTATCCGTTTAAGAACTTCACCTTGGGGAGCATCGGTCCTCTTTGTGAAGAAACATGATGAAACACTTCGATTATGCACGGACTACTGAAGGTTGAATCGAGTGAGAGTGAAGAACAAATATCCCTTGCCACGAATTGATGATTTATTCGATCAGCTAAGGGGTTCTAAGTATTACTCAAAGATTGATCTTCGCACAGGGTACCATCAACTGCGGATCAAAGAGGAGGATATTCCTAAGACAACTTTTTGTACCTGGCATGGTTATTTTGAATATGCGGTAATGCAGTTCGGACTAACTAATGCTCCTGCAGCCTTCATGGATTTGATGCACAGGGTATTCCGACTATATCTAGATCAGTTTTTTATTGTGTTTATTGATGACATATTAATCTATTCACGGACATAAGGGGAACATGAACACCATCTTTCAGTAGTGCTTAAGACCTTGAGAGATTATAAGTTAGATGTTAAGATGAGTAAATGGAAGTTCTGGATGAATGAAGTGAAATTTCTTGGCCATGTTGTGTCAGAACAGGGTGTAGCTATTGACCCCGCAAAAATTGAAGCAGTGATGAAGTGGAAACCACCGAAGAATGTGACCGAAGTACGTAGTTTCCTGGGCTTAGTAGGATACTACCGGAGGTTTATGAAAGGGTTCTCAAAGCTCGCAATACCGATGATCCACCTTACAAAGAAAGGGCAAAGATTCTTGTGGACTCAAGAGTGTGAACTGGCCTTTCGCACCTTGAAGGAAAGGTTGACAACAGCTCCTGTCCTCATTATTCCGAGCAGTGGAGAAGGATACGATGTTTACACAGATCCTTCATTACGAGGCTTGGGATGTGTGCTAATGCAGGGAGGTAAGGTAGTTGCTTATAGCACAAGACAACTAAAGATTCATGAGCGGAACTATCCCACTCACGACTTGGAGCTTGTCGTTGTGGTTGTTGCTCTTAAGTTGTAGAGGTGTTACCTATATGGAGAAAAGTTTCAAGTGTTTTCTGACCATAAGAGCCTCAAGTATATATTCACACAGAAAGACTTGAATCTTCGGCAAAGAATGTGGATTGAGTATCTAGAAGATTATGATTTCACGCTAAACTACCATCCGGGAAAGGCTAATGTAGTAGCAGATGCACTTAGCAGAAAGTCTTGGGGTGAACTCAGTGTTCTTGCTATTAATAGGTGGAAGATGATTGAGGATTTGGAGGAATTTTATCTACGGGTGGATAGACAGAAGGCTCGACCATGCTTATTTAATCTTGTAGCTCAACCAATTCTCCGAAAAAGGATTGTGGAGTTGCAACGATTAGATACAAAGTTGAGAACTATCCGAGGTAGATTAGAGAGGAATCAGGTTGTTGAGAACTGGTCTATACATGATGGTGAGCTACAGTTTCGTGGAAGACTATGTGTACCAAACAATTACCAAGTAAGGGAAGAAATGTTGGTTGAGTGCCATCGTTCAAAATTCTCCATACATCCGGGTAGTACTAAGATGTATAGAGACATGAAGCGTCAATATTGGTGGAAAGGGATGAAACAAGACGTGGCTAAGTACGTTGCAAAGTGCGTGGTGTGTCAACTGGTGAAGGTGGAGCATCAAAAACCCGGAGGATTACTACAGGCCTTACCTATCCCAGAGTGGAAGTGAGATCACATCACCATGGATTTCGTGTCTGATTTACCACGGACGTCATGAGGACATAATGTTGTATGGGTCATTGTAGATAGACTCACGAAGTCCGCTCATTTCTTGAGTATGAAGACCACTGACACTTTAGAGACTTTGAGCAAGCTTTATATTCGTGAGATCGTTAGATTGCATGGAGTTCCACTCTCTATTGTGTCGAATCGTGATTCTCGTTTTGTGGCGCAATTTTGGCAAAGTCTACAGCGAGCTATGGGGACAGAATTACACTTAAGCACCGCCTTTCATCCTCAAACAGATGGCCAATCCGAGAGGGTGATACAAATTTTGGAGGACGTGTTACGAGCTTGTGTGTTGGACTTCAAGGGAAGTTGGAGTGATCATTTGTCGTTGGTGGAATTTGCATATAACAATAGTTTTCAATCTAGCATTGACATGGCACCTTATGAGGCATTGTATGGGAGACTATGTAGGTCCCTGACTTGTTGGTTAGAAGCTGGAGAGAGTAGCTTGTTTGGACCAGAGATTGTTCGGGAGACTACAGAGAAAATTCAACTAATTAGGGAAAGACTACGCACGGCACAAAGTAGACAAAAAAGCTATGCGGATAGAATAAGAAAACCATTGGAATTCCAAGAGGGGGACTATGTGTTCCTCAGGGTGTCACGCAAAAAGGGAGTGTTTAGATTTGGCAAGAAAGGGAAATTAGCCCCGAGATATACCGGACCATTTGAAGTGATCAAAGCGGTGGGCAAAGTGGCGTATCAACTTTGGTTACCAGCCCAGTTGTCAGGGGTACATGACGTGTTCCATGTGTCAATGTTAAGAAAGTGTCAATCGGATACAAAGCTTGTCGTGGATTTGGAGGGAATTGAAATTCAAGATGGAGCAACATATGAAGAACAGCCGGTGGAGATTCTCGATACCAAGAAGAAGGTGTTTCGCAATAAAGTAATCCAACTGGTGAAAGTCTTGTGGCAACATCATGGGGTGGAGGAAGCTACCAGGGAACCAGAGCTAGAGATGCGAGAGAAATACCCTCATTTGTTCTCTACTTAAGGTAAGTTTCGAGGACGAAACTTTCTTTAAGGGGGGTGGATTGTAAACCCCCACATTCTTGTCTTTATATAATAACATAATGATTTTGAAATGCTCATATATGTAGTGAGGGAAGCATGAACTATATAGGCTATAAAATTAGAAGTTAGGAAGTGTTCCGGAGTTAAAGCATTTTTTTTATAGAACTTGGGTAGAAAGAATTTTGACACTGCCTTAATATTTGGACCATAACTTTTTTCCTTGATCTCCCTTTGATCTGAAATTTTTAGAGTAGATACTAGACTTCCAGGGCTACAAAGATGTATTTCATGAAAATTTTCCAAATCAATCTCTAAATAGGCCAAAACTTCACTGGAAATTTCGGCAAAAACTGGGTCGAACGTGAATAGAAGTTCGAAGAACAGTTCATTGCAGTACTTTTGTGTCTGATAGAAATATGATGAAAAGTAAAAGTACTGGGAGCAACTAACGTTCGAACGCCATAATGACGTGTGAACGTGAGTTGCGAATTCTGGGTTTCAGATTCGCACATAGGGGACTGTTTCTCCTCCTATAAATACTTAAGGACACCTCCCTTAGCCCCATTTCAACATTTCTAACCCTAGAAAGTCTTAGAGTGGAAGAAAGAAGGGGATAAACACAAGATTAAAAGATATTTGCACATTGGATCGGATCAAAATCTCTAGTTCTTCACACAACGCTAAGGAAGCAAGGTAGGGGTTTCTTCTCACTCTTGTTCATTGAGGTTAGGGCTTATATATATATATATATGTATGTATGTTTTGACTCTAAATCTTAGATATATGTTATGGAATCCTTGTTCTTGATACCAAAACCCTAATTTTTGAGAAATTTGGATTTTCTTCTTGATATTCTTTTGTTCTTGACTTCAAAACTCTAGTGCCTTATTTGAACACTAAAAAAATATATGTTTGATGATCTCTTAACATTTTCTTGAATTGCTCCGTTAGAAAAATACCTATGGAATTGGGGATTTTTTATTTACTTGTGATTTGAGAAATTGGTTGGTATTGTATCTCTTGTGTGGATGTTTGGATGAACATGGGTGACCGTTGACCAGGTATCATAGAGTGGGTATATGTGTTTCTTACTCTGTATGGGTTTGAAGGTTTCCTACCACTCGTAGTAGGGTTGGTGCCTTGCGAGGACTGATTAGTAGTTAAAATCAGCACATCACTATGCCTTTTTAAGACTAATTATACTTTGATGGAGTGTAAATGATGACATTTCAGGTCCTAAAGTGAACAAGGGCAACAAGAATCACACTTGAAAGAAACACCAGCATATTGGGAACAAAATTGGAAAAACTTGGACCAAGGCAAGAACGTTCGAACGCCAATCAATGTTCGAATGTTACCTTCAACCATGTGAAGACCAGACTGCTGAGACATGGTGTGTTGCAGCAAAGAAGAAAGACCCTGAGGTACTTGAGTACCACGTTCGAACGCCACTCAATGTTCGAACGTCCCATTTAATTATTTGAAGATCAGACTGCTACATGGAGTGTGGAAATGGACTTCATAGAAGACTACAGGCCACTTGAGTGGGAAAGTCAAACCCCATCAGCACGTTCAAACGCCCATCAAGCAAAAACAGAGACAACGTTCGAACGCCAAACAACGTTCGAACGTTGTCTCCAGACTGGCTGCAAAGTGGTTGGCTTTTCACTTGGACTTGGGCGGCATACATTATTCCTTCACCCCCTCTCTTCTCCTCCTCCTTGCCTATAAATACTCCCATTGTGGGAGAGCAAAGGAGACTTGGTAGAGAGCTTGATGGAGGCTTAGACTCCCACTCATATTATTGTAGAATTATCTTATATTTCCTTGTATGAAGAAGTAGTTGTTCTAGAGATTGGTTTGGCATTAGTCCAACATCTCTTAGCTTGTTGTAGATTTAGTCTTAAGCTTATGCTTTCAGTTACATGCATAGAGGGAGATAGATTACCTTTGGTTGTGGATCACCCTCCAAAAGTGACTACCTTTCTTCTACTTAAAGAATGAATATTCATTGCCACGAATAGATGATTTATTCGATCAGCTGAGGGGTTCTAAGTATTACTCCAAGATTGATCTTAGCATAGAGTACCATCAACTGCGGATCAAAGAAGAGGATATTCCTAAGACGGCTTTTCGTACTCGGTATGGTCATTTCGATTATACGGTAATGCCGTTCGGACTGACTAATGCTCCTGCAGCCTTCATGGATTTGATGCACAGGGTATTTGGGTCGTATATAGATTAGTTTTTCATTGTATTTATTGATGACATATTAATCTATTTATGGACATAAGGGGAACATGAACACCATCTTTCGGTAGTGCTTCAGACCTTGAGAGAGCATAAGTTATATGCTAAGATGAGCAAATGCAAGTTCTGGATGAAGAAAGTGAAATTCCTTGGCCACGTTGTGTCAAAATAGGGTGTAGCTGTTGACCCCACAAAGATTGAAGCCGTGATGAAATGGGAACCACCGAGGAATGTGACCGAAGTACGTAGTTTCCTGAGATTAGCAGGCTACTACCGGAGGTTCGTGGAAGGATTCTCGAAGCTAGCGATGCCAATGACTCGTCTTACTAAGAAGGGGGAAAGATTCGTGTGGACTCAAGAGTGTGAACTAGCCTTTCGCACCTTGAAGGAAAGGTTAACAACAACTCCTGTCCTCATTATTTCGAGCAGTGGGGAAGGGTACGATGTCTATACCGATGCCTCGTTACGAGGCTTGGGATGTGTGCCAATGCAGGGAGGTAAGGTAGTTGCTTATGGTTCGAGATAACTAAAGGTTCATGAGCGGAACTATCCCACTCACGACTTAGAGCTTGCCGCTATGGTGTTTGCTCTTAAGTTGTGGAGGTGTTACCTATATGGAGAAAATTTTTAAGTGTTTTCTGACCATAGTAGCCTCAAGTATATATTCACATAGAAAGACTTGAATCTTCGGCAAAGAAGGTGGATTGAATATCTAGAAGATTACGATTTCACACTCAACTACCATCCGGAGAAGGCTAATGTAGTAGCAGATGCACTTAGTAGGAAATCTTGGGGTGAAATCAATGTTCTTACAATTAATAGGTGGAAGATGATTGAGGCTTTGGAGGAATTTGATCTACGGGTGGATAGACAAAAGGCTCGACCATGCTTATTTAATCTTATAGCTCAACCAATTCTCCTAAAAAGGATTGTGGAGTTGCAACGATTAGATACAGAGTTGGGAACTATCCGGGGTAGATTGGAGAGGAATGAGATCATTGAGAACTGGTCTATACATGATGGCGAGCTACAGTTTCGTGGAAGACTATGTGTACCAAACAATGACCAAGTATGGGAAGAAGTGCTGGGTGAGTGCCATCGTTCAAAATTCTCCATACATCCAGGTAGTACTAAGATGTATAGAGACATGAAGCGTCAATATTGGTGGAAAGGGATGAAACAAGACATGGCCAAATACATTGCAAAGTGTGCAGTGTGTCAACAAGTGAAGATTGAGCATCAAAAACCCAGAGGATTACTACAGTCCATGTCAATCCCAGAATGGAAGTGGGATCACATCACCATGAATTTTGTGTCTGGTTTTCCACGGACGTCACGAGGGCATAATGTCGTATGGGTCATTATAGATAGACTCATCAAGTCCGCTCATTTCTTGAGTATGAAGACCTGACACTTTAGAGGCCTTGAACAAGCTTTATATTTGTGAGATTATTAGATTGCATGGAGTTCCACTCTCTATTATGTCAGATCGTGATTCTCATTTTGTGGCGCAATTCTGGCAAAGTCTATAACGACCTATGGGGACAGAATTACACTTTAGCACCGCCTTTCATCCTCAAACAGATGGCCAATCCGAGAGGGTGATACAAATTTTAGAGGACATGTTACGAGCTTGTGTGCTGGACTTTACGGGAAGTTGGAGTGATCATTTGTCATTGGTGGAATTTGCATATAACAATAGTTTTCAATCTAGCATTGGCATGGCACCTTATGAGCCATTGTATGGATGACCATGTAGGTCCTCGACTTGTTAGTTAGAAGCTGGAGAGACTAGTTTGTTTGGGGCAGAGATTGTTCGAGAGACTACGGAGAAAATTCAACTAATTAGGGAAAGACAACGCACGGCACAAAGTAGACAGAAAAGCTATGCGGATAGAAGGAGAAGACCCTTGGAATTCCAAGAGGGGGATTATTTGTTCCTAAAGGTGTCACCCAAAAAGGGAGTGTTTAGATTTGGCAAGAAGGAAAAATTAGCACCAAGGTATGTCGGACTATTTGAAGTGATCAAAGCGGTGGGCAAAGTGGCGTATCAACTTCGGTTACCAGTCCAGTTGTTAGGGGTACATGACATGTTCCATGTGTCAATGTTAAGAAAGTGTCAATCGGATACAACGCATGTCGTGGATTTGGAGGAAATTGAAATTCAAGATGGACTCACATATGAAGAACAACCGGTGAAGCTTCTTGATACCAAGGAAAAGGTGTTTCACAATAAAGTCATCCAACTGCTGAAAGTCTTGTGGCAACATCATGGGGTGGAGGAAGCGACCTGGGAACCAAAGCTAGAGATGCAAGAGAAGTACCCTCATTTGTTCTCTACTTTAGATAAGTTTCGAGGATGAAACTTTCTTTAAGGGGGATGGATTGTAAAACCCTGCATTCTTGTCTTTATATAATAACGTAATGATTTATAAATGTTCATATATGTAGTGAGGGAAGCATGAATTATATAGGTTGTAAAAGTAGAAGTTAGGAAGTGTCCCAGAGTTAAAACACATTTTTGATAGAACGTGGGTAAGAAGGAATTTAGACACTACCTTAGTGTGTGGACCATAACTTTTTATCCTGATGTCTATTTGATCTGAAATTTTGACAGTAGATATTAGACTTCCAGGGCTACAAAAGTGTATTTCACGAAAATGTTCCAAATTGACCTCTAAACAGGCCAAAACTTCACTGAAAGACGTTCGAACGTGAATAGACGTTCGAACGACAGTTCGTCGCAGTACTTTGTGTTTGACAGAGCTCTGATGGAAGAGTAAAAGTACTGGAAGCAACTAACATTCAAACGCCAAAATGACGTTCAAACGTGAAGTAGTAAATTGCACTACTGACGTTCGAACGCCAAATGACATTCGAACGTGAATTATGAATCTGGGTTTCAGAATCACGCACAGGAGGCCATTTCTTCCACTATAAATACTTAAGGACACCTGCATTAGCCCCATTTCAACATTTCTAACCCTAGAGAGGCTTAGGGAGGAATAAAGAAGGGAAAAAATAAGATATCAAAGTGTTGATTCAAGTTGGGAAAGATTAAATCTTCTAGTTCTCACACAAAAGCTAAGGAAGCAAGGTAGGGGTTTCTTCCTATTCTTGTTCATTGAGGTTAGGGTTTATATATATGTATGGTTTGACTCTTAATCCTATATATATGCTATGAAATCATTATTTATTGATACTCTGGCAAATATTACCATGTTTTGAAGGAAACTATGGTTGGATAGCCATGAAATCTCTTCTTCTTGTCTTGAAAACCCTAGTTTTCAAGAAAAAATGGGTTTTTCTCTCAATATTCCTTAGTTCTTGATTTCAAAACTCTAGTGCTTTGTATTGAGCAATAAAATGGTATTTTTTTATGATCTTTTGCATATTTTCTTAAATTGTTCTATTGGAATAATACATGTGAAATTTGGGGATTGTTGGATTTGCTTATGATTTGAGGAAATGGGTTTGTATTGTATCTCTTGTGGATGTTTGGATGACCATGGGTGGCCGTTGACCGAGTATCGTAGAGTGGGTTAGATGCGTTTCTTACTCTGTGTGGGTTTGAAGGTTCCCTATCACTTGTAGTTGGGTTGGTGTCTTGCGAGGACCAAACTACTATTCGCTCACGTGGTATCGAGGCTGAGGGTTAGTATACTATTCTTAGGTTGGATCGTCCCTGCCGATGCGTCGGTATACGCTCTTCCTAAAGTTGTATATCCTTGCGAGGATTGAGGGTGTGTGTGTGGGCCAGGATGTTCTCAATGTGTGTATTCACGCGATGTCATACATCATACCTGAGACACAAGTTGTGTTTTGAGATACATGGTGGGAAATGGTACAAATTGTGGGTTATTGTGTATTGTTGTGGAAATGGTTTATTACAAGAACTTGTTGGAAATGGTTTATGGTTGGAAATGGCTTATTGTTGGGAATTGGTTTTACTTCTTCATTTAATTTATTGTTGTTGCGTAAACTTGAGATACGTTGAAATGTCATTGTTTTATGTCAAAATTTATATATGATATTTGTGAAATGAGATTGACTTATTTTATATGTTTTCAAAACCTGTTCGAGTTTGGGAGGATTTTCCAACAGAGCTTGGTGCTCATCCCCTACAAACAACATTCTTTTCAGATTTTGGTTTGGAGGAAGAGCTCGGAGTGGATGAGCAGGTACTTTGGGAAGCACAAGTGGATTGGCATGTGGATCCAGAGGGGGATGTCTAGAATTGTTCTTGTTATGTTCTAGACTAGGAGATTCATTTTGAGATAATGTTCATGTAAATATTTTCCATATTCCGCTGTGAGATAATAGTTTGGCATATCTTTTGGGTGTAATTGCCATAGTTTGGCATATTCTTTTGGATGTAATGGTCATGGTTTGGCAAATTCTTTTGGATGATGTTATAGATATTATGGATGATGAATGATATTTTCTTTACTTATGGAAATTATTAGTTGCTCTCATGATGTGAATGGTTTTAGATAGTAATGTCGTCCAAGGGGGATTTTAGGGCGTTACAGAATTGAAATTCAAGATGGAGTAACATATGAAGAACAACCGGTGGAGATTCTCGATACCAAGGAGAAGATGTTTCGCAATAAAGTAATCCAACTGGTGAAAGTCTTGTGGCTACATCATGGGGTGGAGAAAGCTACCTGGGAACCAGAGCTAGACATGCAAGAAAAGTACCCTCATTTATTCTCTACTTATAGTAAGTTTTGAGGACGAAACTTTCTTTAAGGGGGGTGGATTGTAAACCCCCACATTCTTGTCTTTATATAATAACGTAATGATTTTGGAATACTCATATATGTAGTGAGGGAAGCATGAACTATATAAGCTATAAAAGTAGAAGTTAGGAAGTATTCCAGAGTTAAAACACATTTTTGATAGAACTTGGGTAGAAAGAATTTTGACACTGCCTTAGTATTTTTATCATAATTTTTTATCCTGATGTCTGTTTGATCTGAATTTTTACAGTAGATACTAGAATTTCAGAGCTAAAAAAGTGTATTTCACGAAAATTTTTCAAATCAATTTCTAATAGGCCAAAACTTCATTGGAAGTTTCAGCAAAAATTGGGAGTCCGTTCAAACGTTAATAGACGTTCGAACGACAGTTCGTCGTAGTACTTTTGTGTCTGATAGAAATCTGATGAAAAGTAAAAGTACTGGGAGCAACTAACGCTCGAACGCCATAATAACGTTCGAACGTGAAGCAGTAAATTGCACTACTAACGTCCGAACGCCAAATGATGTTCGAACGTGAGTTACGAATTCTGGGTTTCAGATTCGCGCACAGGGGACTGTTTCTCCTCCTATAAATACTTAAGGACACCTCCCTTAGCCCCATTTCAACATTTCTAACCCTAGAAAGCCTTAGAGAGTAAGGAAGAAAGGGAGAAACAAGAGATTAAGGGGGGGATTTTCAAGTTGGAACCGATCAAACCTCTAGTTTTCCCACAAAACTAAGGAAGCAAGGTAGGAGTTTCTTCTCACTCTTGTTCATTGAGGCTAGGGTTTATATATATTGAAAATAAATCGTAGATATTTGTTATGAAATCCTTATTTCTTGATATTCTTGCAAATCTTACCATGTTTTGAGTGAAGTTATGGTTTGATAGTCATAAAATTCATGTTCTTGATGTCAAAACCTAGTTTTTCAAGAAATAGAGATTTTTCTCTTCATATTCCTTTGTTCTTGATTTCAAAACTCTAGTGCTTTGTTTGAACACTAAAAATTATATATTTGATGACTTCTTGTTTATTTTCTTAAATTGCTCTGTTGGAAAAATACCTATAGAATTGGGGATTTTTTATTTACTTGTGATTTGAGAAATTGGTTGGTATTGTATCTCTTGTGTGGATGTTTGGATGAACATGGGTGGCCACTGACCGGGTATCGTAGAGTGGGTAGATGTGTTTCTTACTCCGTGTGGGTTTGAAGGTTCTCTACCACTCGTAGTGGGGTTGGTGCCTTGCGAGGACCAAACCACTATTCACTCACGTGGTATCGAGACTAAGGGTAAGTATACTATTCCTGGTTGGATCGTCCCTGCCGATGCGTCGGTATACGCCATTCCTAAAGTTGTATATCCTTGTGAGGATTGGGTGTGTGTGTGTGTGGGCTAGGATATTCTCAATGTGTGTATTCATGCGAAGTCTTACTTCCTACCTGAGATACATATACAATTGGGGATACAGATACAGTTGGGGATAATGATACATAATTGTTGGAAAAGTTACAAATGTGGGTGAAATGGTTTGTCGTTGAAAATGGTTTAATGTTGGAATGGTTGATTGTATGGGAATTGGTTTTATTTCTTCATTTAATTTATTGATATTGCTTAAACTTGAGATCGGATGAACTGTCACTGTTTTCTTTCAAAATTTATATATGATATTTGTAAAATGAGACCTACTTGTTTTGTATGTTTTAAAACCTTGTTCGAGCTTGGGAGGATTTTCCTACAGAGCTTAGTGCTCACCCCCTTACAAAAAATATTTATTTTCAGATTTTGGTTTAGAGGAAGAACTCGGAGTTGATGAGCAGGTAGCTTGAGAAGCTCAATTGGATGTAAGCGTGGATCCCGATGGGGATGTCTAGAGTTGTTCTCTTTATATCCTAGACTAGGAGATGCATTTTGAGACAATGTATAGATGATATTTTTTTCATTCCGCTGCAAGATAAAATTTGATTTTGAGATTGTAATTGTCATAGTTTGGCATATTTTTTTTTGGATGTAATGGCCATGGTTTGGCATATTCTTTTAGATGATGCTATAAATATTACGTATGATGAATGGAATTTTCTTTATTTATGGATTTTATTAGTTGCCCTCATGATGTTAATAGTTTTAGATAGTAATGCCGTCCAAGTTGAATTTTGGGGCGTTACACCCATACTAACGTTTTGGGGTTACATGAAGTTAAACAATTAAAGAAACTATTATTAACTGAATCTCAATGATTTTGATCATGTGGGCTTTCCTTACTATACTATATATGTGAGTGACATAAAGTGTACAAAAATCTAGACTCCAAATACAAGTTTAGATCTAGATTCATTCTACGGTTCACAACGATGGTAATTAAAAATATATTTCTTTAATGGAAAATCACGAGACTTCATAACACAAGCTCTGATACCACATGTAAACTTTATTTGATTAAACAATAATCAATCAAACCCTAATTCCAAGATCTAGAACAATCATGATTTTCACATACTCATATTACGGAATTAAAACATCATAATTTACATACCTGAAGCCATTGATGCAAACCTTTGATTTCTTGAACAAGAAGAACAGTATTTTTTGTGTAGCCTGAAAATACAGTTTCTCTTTCCTAACCTTTTTCGTAAGATACACAAATCAATGGGACATGTGCATATTTATAGGTAGAGAGAGGACCGGTTTCCTAGATCAACATGAACTCCACTTCCCATCAAAGTAGGATATCAGGAAACTACTACTTCTCTTTGACCAATCAGAAAACATTAGTTACCTGGTTAGTTTGGGATTGAGAACCTTATCATTATCTTGACCCAACCAATTCACCGATTAATTAGTTATCAGTAAATATCACAAGTGCCAAAAATCATGTGGGCTATATTTAAGTCTTACACTTCAAGTTATGATTACATGAATATAAGAGATCCTAAAATATGAGTCATTTAATCTTGTTGGCACAAGTAGAGGGATTTGTGCAGATAATATGTTTTCCCGAATTTGATCTTTTGTTATGCAATAGTGGGCAGTTAATTAAAAGGAAAATTAATCAACTCATACAAGACGAGCGACGAACTATTGCAAGATTTTTGACAATTTGGAAGCTTATTGTGTAAAACCCGGGTAAATTTGAACTTTTGTAAAAAGGGCAAAACGGTAATTAGTCACTACGGTACAAGTTACAAACTTGAATTTTTCTAGATCTCGGATGACGAAACGGACCTCACCGTTGGATTCATCTCGCGAAATCTAGTTACCCTGTCAAATTTCGTTAAATTCCAAGATAGTCGAGTTTTTTCGCGTTTTACGAGGTGATCGGGCCTCGGGTGACCAAAAACGAGATCTTTAATAAAATTTTAAAGTTTAGAAGATAAATGAAGGCAAGTTAAAAATAAAAAAAATATTTTTAACTTAAACCGGAGAGAAATTTAATCATTTCGGGGTGAAAACAGACCGGGAAAAGAAGGGTCGTGTGGTTCATTGTGGGCCAAGTATTTAGAGAGTATAAATAGGGGAGAAAATCAGATTTCTCCCCATTTTGCTTTAGCCATTCAACGTAAGAAAGAAGAGAGGGAAAGAGCTAGGTTTTTCACACCTTCTCTCTACAATCTACGGAGATTGAGAACTCAAATCAACTCGAGCCAAGAGGGAAAGTTGTTCTCCTCTCCAAGGGCTACAAAACCATACCAAGGAGGTCGGGTTTGGACGAAATTCCAAGAACGGAATTTTTGGAAGCTAGGGCTTTGGGCTAGAAGCGGGTTCTAAGGGCTTCCTACGGTCGTTCTTACACATCAAGAGGTAGGGTTCTCTCCTACTAAGGTTTATTCCAAACCTAGAATGCTTAGGTAAAATGGGTAAATGGATAGATTCGTGTATCATTGCCTATTGTTTTTAATTGGGTGAAATGGGTATTGAAATGGGTAAAGATCAATTCTAGTTGGATTAGAAATTAGAAGTTTCTAATTGTGATTTCTAGAATTGAGTATGTGAAATTAACCCAATGTGACTCTTGGGTTATGTGAATTGTGGGCATGTTTATGTGTTTACATATGCCTTGAAAACCTAGTGTGTTGATAACATGCTTGGAAGTTGAGTTATGTGAATTGTTGATATATATGTATGCTTATGATATGTTGACTTGTGAAGAAGTATGGGAATTATATGCTTATGATATAATTTTATCATAGGATATGTGGAATGCTTGAATTAGTTCATATGTCATTCATAGCATATTGGACATTTTGTCATTGTTGCAATGAGACATTACATTGCATTATGCACGGAAACATCGCATTTGTGGGTGTGTGTGCATGGTTGTAGTCAATACCACATTTGGTGGATGACGGGTGGGCTCGAGTAAGCTTAGTCGATGACTTAACCGAGTCTCACGGTTTGCATGGTTGATAGGGTTGGGGTTAGCAAGAAGGGCTAGGAGATCCCCCGAGTGCAAAGCCCGGTGATTAGGATACACACTCTTTTGGCTCGGCCCATGAAGTGTGTAGGTGTACGCGGAACCTTCGGTGGAAGTCCGTAAATTCCGTGTAGGTTGGGTGACCTTTGGTGTGAGCCCATGAACATCCACCCCTATAAAGACCCTAGATTGATGATTGTCATTTGATGTGCAACATAAATGACGGGTTCATACACATTGGCACTTGCATGTGTTGAGGAGCCGGGAACGGCTCGGGATGATGTGTGTGAGTGAGTCTCATCTCATTTCATGGCATGGCATGGTAGAGTCCAACATGGAATGCATGTTCTAAATTGGAATGTTGAGAATTGTTGGTTTGTTGGCATGTGAACATTTCATATGCATATAGGTTGGGGAGTAGCCTCTTTAGGAGATACCCTATTGAGCGTGGCTCACCCTTCGTGGGAACAATATTTCAGGTGCGGGGTTTACACCGGCGGACGGCTCCCATTTTGAGCTCCAAGGATGAAGAAGGCCGAAATGTGGCTTTGTTCGAGTTTTTCTAAAACATTATGAAAACTTAGTTTTTGGTATGTAAACTTATGGAATTAAGTGTAATTGAGTTGCTTTTAACCTTGTATAGTATGAAAACTTTCATTATGCATGTGTTGGATGAGTTAGGAATGGAGTTGGATGGATTGGAAATGAAAAACAAAGGAAAAAGGCTAAAGTGGCAGAACCGTACCGGTACGCGTTCCGGTATGGCGACAACCACAAGGCAGAGCGTATCGGTACGCGTACCGGTACGTCGAGGTCCAATGGGCATACCGTACCAGTACGCGTACCGGTACGCCCTCCAAAATTTTGTGAAATTTTATTTTTTGTTTGCCAAACTCTTGGCTATTGTTTCCTTCCTTTAAAGGTTATAAATGGACAATAATAGGATACCAATGGTGGTATATTGAACCTCGGATGGGTCAACCAACCAAAAGAAGTTGGACTTGTATTTCTTTTATATATATTTATAAATCCCAATAAAGGGAATGTGGTGACGTGGTGTTGGGTTAAGCGACACTCACAGGTATTTCCGCGGGTTGATGGGTTTATCAACGGGCCCCCGGATTTTGGGGCGTCACATATTGAACCCTTGTCTAGAAATTGAATAGATATTATAGATTAATTATGATAGTTATTTAGATACTTTTAATATTTATCTTTTAAGTATTTTCTTCTAACTTTTGAGGGTTTATTTGTCATCTAAAATGAACATATTCTCACTGTCTAAAATGAATATGTACCTATAACCTTTCCATGTGTTCGTTTAATACCATGCTTTCTTTTGTCATGCAAATTAATAATACCATCAAATTAATTCCTCTATTCACTGTGGTGTCACAGAAGATATCACATCATCTGCCTCCTCCGCAAACCATTCTCTTGGAGCACAAGATCAAGCTTTCAGGGAATAGTCCTGATGGAACTACGTGCTATGATATCTTGGTGGATGTGCCCTTCCCTATACAGAAGGAATTCAATGCTTTGCTCGCCAACACAGAGAAAATGAAAGAGATTGATGCTTGTGATGAAGCAATTTGTACTGCCATAAGGAAGATCCATGAGCATCGCAGGAGACGGGCATTCTTTCTTGGATTCAGCCAATCACCAGTGGAATTTATCAATACTTTGATTGAATCTCAAGGCAGAGATATAAAGCTTGTAGCAGGGGAAGCAAGTCGTAGTGCTGAGAAAGAGCGTCGATTAAATTTCTACAGCCAACCATGGTAAGCTTATACACTTCTTGTTACTATAAACATTGTGCAAACACCACTTCTGAATGTTACTAAAAATTCACATTCAGAATAATTCTTGTTTGTAGTTGAGTTGATGGGAAGTTTGCCACCTTACTATAGAAGCTAACAATCAAAAAAAAAAAAATCTCATTAGGCAAATATGCTTAATGGCTCAAGTAGACTACTTCAAATGAATGGATACAATCATTGTTAGTGTCAACTTTAAAACAATATTGTTCTGTTGCAATAGTAAGATGACTGCCATGAGGCTTATCTTATGAATACTCCATATGTCACATGCCAAGACCATGCTTTTGTGATTACAAATAACCCAAATTTAGACCATTTGATTATAACTTGAATAGTAATAAATTGAGTTTGTCTGAGCTTTTATTCTTCATTTGTGAGATATATTTGCAATTTTGGGATTGTACTCATTATCTAATCCCACGACTTTTTAGTTTGATCATCGAAATGTCTTATTAGATACATGATTAAGGACTGACAATGGTATATACTGGACACTTGAGCCATGGGTGGTTTCAATGGTCCACAAGCAGATCATCCTATGTATATATGAGCTATAAAGCGTCTAAAGAGTCCAATGTTCAAACAAGTTTACAGAAATCACTACTATGAAAGACACACTCAAAATGGTCCACGTGCAACGCACGTGTGCACCAACTAGTATATATATATATATATATATATATATATTTGCATACAATCATGGGGAACTCTCCACTAGGGAGAAGTGTGTGGCTAGCATGAGGAGGGGGAAATTGGCGGCTAAGGAGGGAGAAGGAGTGGAAAACCCATTACTTGCATGTGAAAAAAAAATATATAAATGGGAGAATGAAATTAAAAAAAAGAAGAAGAAAGAAGGCAATAAGGGAGTCTCCAACACTTAGCCAATTTCGGCTAAGGTAAAGAAAGCAAAGAAGGAGAAGAAAGCAAAGAAAAAAAAGGGAAATAAAGAAGAAAATAAAGAAGGACTTCCACATAATTGACTAGAGGAAAAAAGGGCAAGGGTGGTGATCTTGTGGTGTTGTAGGAGTGGTGCAAGAGGTAGGCCATGAAACCCATTTTCTTTATCTTCTCTTAAATTGTATAGATTTAATTTCAGCAAGAATGTTGGGTATTGCATGTGGGTTTAAATGTGATGGTTGTTATGTAAGTGTAGTATTATGGGTATTGCTTGAAAAATTAATACAATGTTATTGTGGGTGTATAAGCATAAAGTGTTATTGCATGGAAAATTTAAGAGCATAGGATTGTTATATGTAAGTTGAATTTCGATCAAGAGAGATAATAGTTTAGTGGGAAAATTGGAAATATTGTGAAATATTCTTGGAATTGCATGAATCCATGGAGATGAATAATTGCAAGAACACATGTAAATTTTATAATGTTATAGGAAGTTATGCAAATTCAAATATACTTTTGTGAAGTATATAATCTTATGAGGAAAGGTTTAATTTGGGTATAATAGGTTCAAATAAATATTGCCTTCATGGATTCGAGAAAATTAGCTCAACTCGATTCGAATAGGTAATTTTACTTGATGTAATGGGTTAAACCACTTGACTCGAATTGATTATTAAACTACTAGTTTAATTGATTTGAGTAGATAAATGTTACTCGATGAAAATGACTTATTCGATTCGACACGATATAATTACGAAACTCGGATCGAATAAATTATTTTGAACATAAGTGGTGTTTATGTATTAACGCTCGAATGGAATTGCGAATTTTGGATATTTCAGGTCCGAAGATGAATACTACTAAGAACGCTGCACTAAAAGCTCCAGCGAAGGGGTGATCCACGAGGTAGAATTCCACAAGAGGCAGGTGCGCTAACCTACGTTTTCTTTATGCGTAAATAATTAAGTATTGTTTAACTACGTATGAGTTTTGTTGTGATTCAATGAATTGAGTGTCGTAGTATTGTGATGGAAATGAGATGTCTACGTGACAGAATCCAATATTATGGTTCGAATTGTCTGTGTGATGTGTAGAAAGAAAAGCTAAGTGGTTTGAGACGTCTAAACGATGGATGTCTACACGAAGTAAATTGTCTGTGCAGTTTAGACGTCTAAGTGACAAAAATTAACTGTTGGAATGGATTGTCTACGTGACTGAAAATAAATCAAGTGTTACGAATCGTCTTTGTGACTAAAATAAGTTATGTGCAAGGTTTGTCTAAGTGACGAGAACCAAAGTTAATTTTGTGCCATGAGTCATCTGGGAGACGAACACAAAATAATATTATGGTTTGAGTTTTCTGAGTGACGAATTTATACTGGTATGATGATATATCTTGCGGTGTTTGTTGCCTGGGTGGCGAAACGGTTATCTCTGTGCGAGGCTATAGAGCAATGGAATAGGATATTGGGATAAAATTATGAAATTGCGAATAATAGATTCCTACAGATGAATAAGTTTGTCTTGTTATTTCTTTTGCGCTATTTATGAAATTCTAATGAGTACTCATCGCAAAATTTCCTTGAAATCTTTTCAGGTAATCTATGCACAAGCCTGATGTTCACTGCCAAAAGTAGAAGTCCAGTCAAGAGTTGTCGGGGAATGACTCGTGTCAGTTTTTGTTCTTTTACCTTCTAGGTTGTATATAATGTAAATCTTTTTTTTTTTCTTTGGTGTGCAAACGACACTTTAAAAAAAAATTATTTTGGTTATGTATATTTTGTAAGTTAGCAAGTCGATGTGCTTTTCACGCATGCGATTAGTTATTTAAAAGTGGGCTATGTTATATATTATCTGGGTTGGTATTTATTTATAAATATTAATAGCAGGATTGAGAGATAAAGTGTGATATGCCTAAGTTAAATTATTAACACAAAGACTAGAATGGGGTGTTATAGGTTTTAGCTGATTTTATCGCAGAATTCACCATTCCCACAGAACAAGAGGCACCTCATGACTCAACCCACCTTGTACCCGACCTCCTAACATGGAAACTTTCGGTTGATGGGGCGTCTAACACACAAGGTAGCAGAGCTGGATTGATCCTGAGCTCAGCACATAGAATAAACCTGGAATACGCCCTCAGGTTCAACCTTAAGGCTTCAAACAACGAAGCAGAGTGTGAAGCAATGATCGTCGGGCTCAAGTTAGCTCATTCTATGGAAGTAAAATAGCTCATGATACACAGTGACTCACAACTGGTAGTAAGGCAAATAGAGGAGACATATGAAGCCAAGGGAAAAATGGCACTATATTTAAAAAAGATGCAAGATTTGCTGAAAAAATTTGTTCAAGTCAAAATCGTGCAAATTCCTCGGATAGAGAATTCTCGAGTTGATGCTCTATCCAGACTGGCCACTGTCTCCCAAGAAATTCTAGACATATTTATCTCAGTTGAAAACCTAGTCGAGCCCTCTGTGAGTTCTGAACCATAAGAAGTTCTCCCCATTAGCGCACAGTCAACCTGGATGGACCCAATCCTAACTTATTTACAGAACAAAACTCTACCTACAGATTCTAAAGAAGTAGCGAAGCTAAGAACAAGCTAATTCAGATTCACCCTCATCAAGGGAAGTTGTACAAAGATGCTTCTCTTCACCTCTCCTGTGGTGCATCGGAGAAGACGAAGCAAATTATATCCTAAGAGAGATTCATGAGGGCATTTGTGAAAACAACAACGGACCTCGAACCTTAGCCTATAAGGCACTGAGGCAGGGGTATATTTGGCCTACAATAGTCAAGGACGCAAGGGAGCTGGTCAAGAAATGCAAGGTCTTTCAACTCCATGCAAACATCCCGCATTGCATTCAACTCCATGCACCTCGGTGGTTAGCCTTTGACCCTTTCAACAATGGGAGTTGTATATACTTGGACCTCTCCCGATTAGCATGGAGCAATGCAAATTTTCCATAATTGGGGTTGATTATTTCACTAAATGGGATGAGGTGGAGCCCCTTGCAAGGATCACAAAGCAGAAAATCTGAAACTTTGTTTGGAAATCTATAATTTCTAGGCTTAGGATACCAAGGGCCCTTATCTCGAACAATGGGAGGCAGTTCGAAAATTTGAAGTTACAAGCGTTTTGTGCCGAGCTCGGTTTAAAGAACTATTTCTCCGCACCAACCCATCCTCAATCCGACGGGCAAGCGAAAGTCACCATCTGAACTATCAATGTAGCTCTAAAAACCAAACTTAAAGCTTCAAAGAGTAATGGGTTGAGCATTTGCCGAAGGTACTGTGGGCCTACAGAACCACTACCAGAACAGCCACGAACGAGACGTCTTTTGCTCACTTATGGCACTAAGGTAGTGGTTCCTGTCGAAATAGGCACTTCATCTCCAAGTACAAAGCTCGCAGATCCAGAATGAAACGAAAGATCGTTGCTCGTTAATCTTGACCTGTTAGATGAGAAGAAGAATAGCACCTTGTAGGGCATCGTAGATTATTAGAGGAAGACAACACGATACTACAATAGGAAGGTTAAACAAAGAAGTTTCAAAGTAGGAGATCTTGTCATAAAGAAGCTCCTCCTGGCTGGGAAGGACCCTGTATATGGGAAGCTGGGACCTAACTGGGAAGGCTCGTATGTGACCACGAGGGTAGTCAGACCCGGAAACTACGAGTTGAAAACTAGAGAAGGAAAAGTCCTACGTTACTCGTGGAATGCAAACCATTTGAAGAGTGAAAAGCAAAAGAAGAAGAGGATAAATCCTTTGTAAAGATCTTCAGCAATAAATGAAAGATTCAGACCATTCCTTTAGAGAATCTATTGAGCTGTTAAGCCCATAAATATAAGATGAGTTTTTCAACTTATAAATAAATGAAAAGCTCTTCGGCTCATAAGCAAAAGTTGAGTTCTTCAACTCATAAACAAACGATGAGCTCTTTAGCTCATAAATTAAAGAGGAGTTTCTCAACTCATAAATAAATGATGAGCTCTTCAGCTCATGAATGTTAGATAAGTTCTTCGAATCATAAACAAACGATGAGCTCTTCAGCTCATAAACATAAGATAAATTTTGCAACTCATAAACAAATGACGAGCCTTTCATCTCACGAACAAAAGATCTCCAAGCTCAAAAATGTTCTATAAGGCCAAGTCTCGGGGTATACACAAACCTCAACCTTGGCCTCATAAACAAGAGTTCTTAAATGAACTATTTACAGAAGACCAAACACCCTTCTAGAAGTAGGGGGCAAGGAAGGAGACATATCTCCACACCTCAAGCATGGCCTCAAGCATGAAGAAAAGAAAAATTACAAGCATGAAGAGAGGAAAAGATACTAAGATGAAAATTTTCAAAGTCAGTTATTATTCAAAACTAGAAGAAAGTACCAAAGCTGATAGTTCGAAAGTTACAAGAGCTCAAAAAAGATAGAAAGGCTAAGCATCTAATGTAGGAGTAGTGGTCTCTTCAACACTTCTAGGCAGCTTGGGGTCAGTAATGTTCACATCACCTTCAGCCAGAGCAAGAGCCTGGTCTGACTGCCACTCAGGCAAGGAAGTAGCTAGGTCTAACCGATCTTCAGTTAGAGTGGGGGCAGAAGTCTCCACCTCATCAGAAGTAGCTGTTGGCAGAGTAGGCTCAAAATTCTCCACCTCAGCTATAGCTATAGACTCTTTCTCAATAACTTCTTCCTCCTCAGCAGAGGATCCTTCTTCTTCCTCTCCAAGGGGAGGCTCGAAGTTAAAGTCAAAGTCTAGCTCTTGGTACTTCTTCATAGCCTACGTCTAAAAGGTGAAGTAGCCCTTAGCCCAGGCAGTGGCGCACTCATCTTTCAGCTCCACTATGGTGGTGTCCCTCTCAGCCACCTTAGATTTATCCACGTCAATCTCCTTATGACAGACAGCAATGATGTCACTCAGCTCTTTTAGGTAATCCTTCACTGCCTTGGTCTCGTCCAATGCCGCCACTACATCTTTCCGAGCTTGAACGAGACTATTTGTCTTGAGTTTGACCTCATCCGCCTTGAGCTTGACCTCAATCTCAAGCCTTTTTTTGGATGAGTTCAAGTTTTTAATTTGCGCCTTGAGGTCGTTGTTCTCGAAGGCCAGCTTAGAGACCTTAAGATAAGAAACTGTAAGGAATTCCCTATCTTCCCCAGCAACCTTCTCCGAGGCTCGAGCCTTCCTCACTAGAGCTCCAACATGAATCGCCATTTGCAAAGAAAAACAAAAATAAAGCCAACTTAGGGGTCAACAAGAAAAGCTGGGTTCAGCAAATGAACTCTGATTAAAGGTAAAAATCAAGGACTTACCGAGGTTGCCCCATGCAAGGTAGTGGTAGCTGAGGCAAATAGGGGCATTGAGAAAGCCTCCTGAAGGTCAACCTCGGGGATGATCAAAAGGATGACACTGGCAGCCAGGTTCACATCTCCAAGAAGAGAACGTCTACCATTGGCCATCTTAGCCAAGGACCTCCCTGGCATGTCGTGAAGTGGCTTCGAGGGCACCAATGGAAAGAGGTCTCGAAGAGATGGAGCTAATGCATCTAACTCCCTGACCACCACCTTCAGCGTAGGAGAGGTCTTGGCAACCTCTGCAAAAGAATTTTTAAGTTCAGAAGAAAGGGAGTAACCTTCTGAACATCCACAGGAGGCTTGAGGGCAGGAGGAGCCTTTTTGGGAGAATCCTTCTTTGAAACCTTCTGAGGACGCTTCAGGTCGTCACCGAACCCAACCTTAGCTTTCCTCTTCCCAACAGCTTTGGAAGCTTGAGCGACTTCCCTCATTTTGGCCAACTTGGCCCTCACGGCATTAGCATCAGGGGCCATAGTGTCAAGATCTGAAAAAAAAGGGTTGCTCAAGAGTCAGCTGAAAATCCTACAAAGTGAAGCAATAAAACAAAAATCCAAGGTACAAGCAGAGGTCTTACCAATAAAATCTTCTCTTCCAAGAGCAGACAGAGGTACAATAGCTTCACCTCTCACCTCCTGAGGTCCGAAGCCGTATCTGGCGGGGATTGAGGGCATGAGAAACCCAACGTACTTCTTAGGATGACACTCCTTAAGGTCCCTAAGGAGGAGCTTCTCGTCGGCATCAAGCTCAGGACGAATACCTGAAACAACAAAAGAAGACATTAGCAATTAAAGAAGAAAGAAGGGATAAAATAAGAAGAAGCTCTATTAAAGCACCCCAGTACAGACTCACCCAAACTATCTGGGCTCGACCAAGCTTGAGGTACGGTAAGCGTGTCAGAGGCATCCCTCGGATTGAACTCCCATTCCTTGCCAAACACAAAAAAGAAGTTATTTTTCCATCCTTTGTGGGAGCTCGAAAGGTCGATAATCAAGTGTTGGGTCTTCATCTGTTTCGAGATATAAAGAAATCCGTTGGCAGGAGAGAACTTGATGTTGAAGAAATGCATGAGCAATGGGACAAAAGGGAAAACCAAGCTTGAGGTACGGTAAGCGTGTCAAAGGCATCCCTTGGATTGAACTCCCATTCCTTGCCAAACACAAAAAAGAAGTTATTTTTCCATCCTTTGTGGGAGCTCGAAAGGTCGATAATCAAGTGTTGGGTCTTCATCTGTTTCGAGATATAAAGAAATCCGTCGGCAAGAGAGAACTTGATGTTGAAGAAATGCATGAGCAATGGGACAGAAGGGAAAACCAAGCTTGAGGTACGGTAAGCGTGTCAGAGGCATCCCTCGGATTGAACTCCCATTCCTTGCCAAACACAAAAAAGAAGTTATTTTTCCATCCTTTGTGGGAGCTCGAAAGGTCGATAATCAAGTGTTGGGTCTTCATCTGTTTCGAGATATAAAGAAATCCGTCGACAGGAGAGAACTTGATGTTGAAGAAATGCATGAGCAATGGGACAGAAGGGAAAACCAACCAGGTAGTTTTTGTTGAAAAGGACCATAAGGCCTACTAAGACCAGAAGTTGGATGAAAGTTGAGTTAGGCAAACATTGAAATGTTGGAGAACGGACTTCACAAAAGGGTGAAAGGGATACTTGAGACCATTCTCAAAGGCAGCGAAGAAGAAGCAGGTCTTCTCATGGAGCACGGTGTTATATCGGTTGTCTTCAGTGGGCACTAGACACCCATGTCCCTTGGGAAGCTAAACTTAGCAGAAAGTGCACCAAGAAGAAGAGGGGTGACTTTCCTTAGCATCCTCGGCCGAGCCCGAGGTCCCAACAACTTTCTTCCTAGATCGTCTCTTTCGAGAAATCTTGGGCTTCACAGCTGGGCGTGGAAGAAGCAAGGGAGCCCCAGCAACCTAGGTGTCGATTACGTCAACTCGAAAAAGTTATCTATCTCATCTCCTACGTCTCCTAGATCACCAAGTTCTTTGTGGTCTTCCTCTCCAGTCCGTCTGCTACCTCGAGATCAGACCTTGACCTCAAGAGATCTATCAGCCATTGCAAAGGAGACAAAAGATTATGTGGCCTCAGAAGAAGTAGACATGAGGGCACAAGGGGAAAAGTAGCCAAAAGAGGTGTAAAGAGAAAGGACGTTCGAGAAATATTCCTCGAGGGCTCAACGATCAGGACTCTAACGACCAAAGAGGAAGACCCTAGTTGTGGCTTAGGGATCCAAGAAAAGGGAAAGAAAGGACAAGTAACAACCCCGACTCCTAAAGTAACAAAAGCAAAAGGTTCAAAAGTGGAGTAACCACCTCGGATTCATAGAATCCAAGGTTGAACAAGAAACCCAAGGAGAGAGAAGCAAATAAAGGAGCAAGACAGAAGACATACCTGGAAATCAAAGACGATCGATGATTGAGAATACACGAGGGCACCAAGGAAGAATATAGCAAGCTTTAGAGGAATCCGAACAATTTGAGCACTTGCTGAGATAACCTAGACAGTAGGAAAGTAAAGGAAGAAGACGAAATCGCAAGAGACAGAGATAGAGAAGGTTGTTTCTGGGTGAATGTGCAAAGGAATTCGAAACAAAGAAAAAAGCTAGAACAGAGGGGCCTTTTGGAGGTTTTGCTTGCAGAGGCATTTAAGAAAAGCGTACAGTTGGATGCATGGCACAAAAATGTTGAATGTGCGACAATCGAGGCAAGAATGACTCCTGGCACGCGTGCAACGCCGAAAATCCTGGGAAACGTCCCATTGTGCGTCTCCCAAGTAAAAACTGAGCTGAGCTTGTCCACAATAGCGCAGGTCATTCCCAATCTAGGTCAGGCAAGGCTTACCTGGCTAAGGACTGGGGGGCAACTGATGATACCAAAAATTAGTCAAGGCTAAGCTCAGACCTCTTAGCTCCGACATCTCAGCTCAGACATCCCAGCTCGGACCTCTCAGCTTATGATCATTAGTTCAGGAGGAGCAGGTCGGGAATCATCACCAACGTAACCCTCGTGCACACGGTGACAGCGACAACTCGCGTCTTCTAGAAGGCCACGTCATGCCCAGGGAATATAACCCCTAACGGCCAAATATTCCAGCATATGGGTCACAACAGCCTCAAAGGAATTACGTTGATTATGCAATGATCGAATTGGTTATGGGAGGATCGTAGAGATCACGCAAGGCAACTGTATACTATAAATAGGGATCCAAATCCCTTGCATTGTAAGCAATCAAGCATCTGTGCCATTAACTCTATGTAATTATGTAACCTTCTTTCCCCAAGTAATAGAAAACTCTCTAGCAGTAAGAGACTCCATTAAAATGGATTAACCAAGCTTCCGAGCTGGTGAACCACTATAAATTCCTAGTCTACTGGTCTTTGTTTAAAACTATTTAACTCCTAAATCAATTGTTAAAACCCCAAGAGCTCAGAAGCTCTGACTGGATATCCAGTAAACTCCATCAATGTCCTTAACAAAATCTCCAAATCGTTCACCTCTGCTCAATCGCGCAGAACACACCATCAATATTAAACATGATTGGTATTAATATAAAAAAAAGGCCTTTATACACTAAATTTATGAGTTGATGTAGGGTGTTAGAGCCTTTTTCAACTTGACATCATACATTAATCTCTAATCCAAACATGAGATTGGTACAAGAATAGTAGTTGCCCCAATTTATGAAAAATTTGATCAAATCATGATTTGGTTGGGATGCGATAAACTGATTTGACCTATTATTCCCACCACTATCAATTGGAATGGAATCATTTGTGCAATCTCATCCCTTGTTATACTTAAACTAAATTGCACCAAGTCGTTTAATTTGCCACATAGTTGCTTCTTACAAGCCACAAATGACCAACGGGAACAGCTTAATAGCAGAATTTGACTTTCTCTTCTTTTTTCCTCCTCCCCCCTTCCACTCCCCGGTTTTTCTCTCTTGTGGTCAATTTGAAGTTTGATTTCCTGAGGTGTCCTAACCATGCACAAAATGTATCAAACTCAATCTGTAGCTTGTTAACACAGCCAATGTTCATACATATTTAGCACGGAATTCTTATTATTCTTTTATTGATCACATGCTTCCCTTAAATGGACAAAAGCCATCCACGAAAGCCAATGGTTTCCAATAAAATTCAATAGTCATGGTGGTAATATATTATCTATTAGCGTGCGTATAAGAACACTTGCAAATGAATGCAACACTATTAAAGAACATCGGTAGGTAACAAGCAGATTTGCCATAGCTGCTACCGGAAAGTCAGA
The DNA here is from genome assembly GCA_951799425.1 of Ilex aquifolium. Lineage (NCBI taxonomy): Eukaryota > Viridiplantae > Streptophyta > Magnoliopsida > Aquifoliales > Aquifoliaceae > Ilex > Ilex aquifolium. Next base: position 1,308,065 of record OX637408.1, on the reverse strand, counting down.
ACTGCAGAAGCTTTCAACGCGCCTTAGGATAAACGAGACATATATGGCAGAAGCAGAGAAAAGTACACTCACATCAAATTAGATGACAGATAGTGAGAACAGCTGATCCATATACCACTTGCAGCACAATGATGCTGCGCTCAGGGAGTATGAGCAAAGTACACTCACATCACATTAGATGACAGATAGTGAGAACGGCTGATTCATATACCCACTTGCAGCATGTTGGAGATATTTCCTAGTTTATTAGGATTTTCTTATTTCCTAGTTTATTAGGGTTTTCCTTTTTCCTAAATTATCTTTATTGTACCTTTATTATTTGACTATATATACGGGGGCTCTACACTTAGTTTGTATCCCTTTCATTCACGTTTATTTCAAGTTAGTATCAGAGCCATACCCAAACCCTAACCTTAACCTTAACCTTCTCCATCATCCTCACCACCGACCACCGTACTGCCATAACACCGAACGGCATACCCACCTTCATCGACAAACCGAGAACCACTTTCACCGAACACTGACTGAACCCAGCAGCACCGAATCACTCCACCGACATAGCAAGCATACCTCTCCAAGCATACCTCTCCACCGACATAGCCAACATATACCAAAACTCACCATACCCACCGACTGCACCATACCCATCGACAACACTGACCGACTGCCGAACCTCATCAACCCAAGTCACATATTAAATCAACATCACCGACTGCCCAGCAAACCAGCAAAGCCAGCAAAACCGAACAGCCCTCAAACCGACACCGACTGCCACCTTCCCAGCATCACCGACTGCCCATATCAACCGACTGCCACCCCTCATCAACCTATCAGTGCACCATATAACTGACTGTCCACAACCAAACGAACCCCATAAACACAAACAACACCGACAGCCCACCCCTCCATCAAACCGAACAAACCCACAAATTCGTGTCTACATAACCAGCACCGACAAACCCACACCTATAAACACGACCCACTACCCAGCCCACTGTACACTAGCCTACTGCCCACTGCCCACAACCCAGCCCACTGTACACCAGTGACCCCAAGTGCCTAGCCTATTGCTGGGTCATTATTCAGCCCATTCATCGGGTCGTTATTGCTTCGTTCTTAGCACTCTTCGTCACCATGCTGCCGGGTTGCAGTATCTAGGACTCCTTGTTTAGAGAGGGGTTGAATCCTCTTTTTTGTTGATCTGCTTTTAATGCAGTAGATCCATTATTTATATTTCTTGGATTTCTGGGCACCGTGACCGAATTATTTGGGAGCTTTCTGGACCTTCTTTATTTGTCGCTACAGTTCGACTGGAGGTATATTGTTCTCCCTTATTTTGTCTCTCTATTTATATTAGAGTTGTTTTTTCTGTCACGGGTGCCCTAGTATTATTGTTGCTATGACTACTACTGACGGAGTTGAGACCCCTACCGTTGAGACATCTGCTAGTACTTCCACCGGGTATAGGGATCGACAGCGTTCGGCCCAGCGCCGTCAGGGTACCCCACATCAGTGTAGACATGGAGATTCTCGTCAGTGTGATTATTGTGGCCGACTAGGACATCTCAGGGCTACCTGTTGGAAGCTCCATCCGGAGCTTAAGCCACCTCCTCGCAGCCGTACTGCTGCCGTTGTTGAGACACCACCACATATAGTCATTGCTCCTGCTACTACTGCTACTGCTCCTCCTTGGCAGAGTGATATGGATGCTATCACTTCTCGCTTGAATATACTTATGTCAGCCTTGACTTCTCAAGGTTCGACTACTACTGCTGCGACTACTACAGGTATACCTCGTGCATTTCATACTTGCGCCAGTCCGTCTCCCCTTTGGATGCTGGACTCGGGTGCTAATGGTCATATGACAGGTGAGGCCCATCATTTCACCTCTTTTGATGAGCAGTTACATACTCAAGTTCAGTTAGCAGATGGTACACATGCCCCTATTGTTAGTAGGGGTACAGTCCGCCTTCCAGATGGCTTTACATTACGTTCGGTGTTTCATGCGCCAAAGTTGGCCATGAATCTATTATCTGTACATCAGTTAGCCAGAGATTTTCACTGTGCAGTTGTGTTCTTATCTGATTCGCGTTATTTGCAGGACCTGAGTACCAGGAGGATTATTATCAGGGGACATGAGAGAGATGGATTGTATTATCTAGGCGATCCACTTCCGGTTTCACCAGTTTCTCCACCTCCACCTCCATTACCTGATTTTTCTTTATCTGTTCCTAGCTTGCATGCTAGTGTTTTACCTAGTACTTGTCGTTATGATTTTTCATCACAAACTATTCAGTTGTGGCATGACCGTTTTGGGTATACAAACTTTAAATATTTATGTATGTTATTTCCTGCTTTGAGCAAAGCTTGTGTTAGTGGTAAACTTGACTGTGTTATATGTTCCCTATCAAAACATGTTCGGACCAGTTATATTCCTCACATGCACCAGTCACCCAAACCATTTGACCTAATACACTCTGATATTTGGGGACCCTCTCCTGTTACTGCTCTGTCAGGTGCTCGATACTATGTGACATTTATAGATGACCATACCCGTTGTACTTGGGTCTACCTTTTGCGTAGGAAGTCTGATGTACTCCCTGTCATCACTCAATTTCTCCAGATGATTAAAACACATTTCGATGTCATTGTTCGTGCTCTTCGTTCGGATAATGCCAAAGAATATGTGTCTGATGCCTTAGTGTCTCACCTTTCTTCTCAGGGTATCCTTCAGCAGCTCACTTGTCCATATACTCCTGAGCAAAATGGAGTTGCTGAAAGGAAAAATAGGAGTCTGATAGGGATGGTACGTTGTATGCTTAGAGGTATGGGGGTACCAAAATCTTATTGGCATTTTGATGTTTTAACTTCTACCTTTTTGTGTAATCGTACACCGAGTCGTGTTCTTCGTCATAGGGCTCCCTTACAGGTCTTATTCCCTGAGCGGACACTTTTTCTGGTTCCCCCTCGTGTTTTTGGCTGCACATGTTTTGTTCAGGATCGGTCTCCTACTCGCCATAAGCTTGATGATAAAGCGATTTGTTGTGTCTTTATGGGCTATTGTCATCAGTCTAAGGGGTATCGGTGCTATGATCCTATTAGGCGTCGTATGTATCATAGTCTAGATGTTACTTTTCTTGAGCATATTCCTTATTTTTCTTCCAGTCCTGTGTCTTCCCCTCCAGGTGATGATACTCCATTTGATTTTCCATTACCACAGGAGCCAGATCCATTGGTCACTATCACTACAGAGTCATCAGTCTCTCCTCCTCCAGAGCCACTCATCCCTGTTAGTCCAGAGTCACCAGTCCCTCTTCCTTTGCAGGTTTATGTTCGTCGCCCTCGCTCTCATCCCCCTGCTGATGTCCCCTCTACCTCAGGCGATGCAAGTAATACCTCTCAGTTCATTGAGCATATTGATGCACCTGTTGTTAGTACTGATGAGATTGCAGGTACTGAGTCAGTTACTGTACCCGATGAGACATTATCAGTGGAGGATGATGATTTAGGGCGTTGTTATCCGCAGCGTGATCGCCGTCCAGTTGTTCGTTATGGTTGGACCACCAGGGTTTTATATCCGATCTCTGCTTATGTTTCTTATGGTGATCTGTCTCCTACATTTCGAGCTTATAGCATGGCCTTATCAGATACGCCGGTTCCTCGCTCTGTTTCAGAGGCTATGCGGGAGCGCCAGTGGGTTCTTGCCATGCAGACGGAGATGGACGCTCTTCAGCGTAATCATACATGGGATCTTGTCTCTTTACCTTCAGGGGTGAAGACTGTTGGTTGTCGCTGGGTTTACACCCTGAAGTTTCTGGCTGATGGTACTATTGATCGTCACAAGGCTAGGCTTGTGGCGAAGGGCTTTACTCAGGTACCAGGTCGTGATTTTGGTGCTACCTTTGCGCCCGTGGCAAAATTGACTACTGTTCGATTGATTATTTCTCTGGCTGCGGAGTACTCTTGGCCTCTTCATCAGTTGGATGTGAAGAATGCATTTCTTCACGGTGATCTGGACGAGATTATTTATATGGATGCACCACCGGGCTTTCGTGGTGAGGAGGTGTATGCTGGAAAGGTATGTCGACTGCGTAAGTCTCTTTATGGACTGAAACAGTCACCACGAGCCTGGTTCTCTCGCTTTAGTGGTGTAGTTGTACGTTTAGGGTTCACCAGATGTCATTCTGATCATACCTGCTTCATTCGACGGAATACTTCTGGACAGTGTGTCATCCTGTTGGTATATGTTGATGATATTATTATTACTGGAGATGATGTTTCTGGGACTGCGCAGGTCAAGGTAGACCTTGGGAAGGCCTTCGATGTGAAGGACCTTAGATTTTTGCGATATTTTCTTGGGATTGAGGTTGCCCGTAGTAGCAGGGGTATTGTTCTTTCTCAGAGAATGTATGTCCTGGATCTTCTCTCAGACACTGGGATGCTGGGGTGCAAACCGGCATCATCACCTATGATTCCAAACCTGAAGCTTACTGCTGAAGGTGAGGAGTTGAAAGATCCGACTGTTTATCAGAGGTTGGTAGGTAGACTTATCTACCTAGCTAACACTAGGCCAGACATTTCATTTGCTGTCAGCAGAGTTAGTCAGTTCATGCACAAGCCGTGTCAGCCTCATCTTGATGCAGTTTATCATATTCTTCGGTACCTTAAGTCTTGTCCTGGACTTGGGTTGTTCTATGCATCAGGATCTCAGACTGATTCTCTAGCCTGTTATTCAGATTCAGATTATGGAGGAGCGTGTGACGGTCGATCTACTACGGGCTTCTGTGCTTTTCAAGGGACTCATCTTATCTCTTGGAAGAGCAAGAAGCAGGCGGTTGTCTCCCGCTCTTCAGCAGAGGCAGAGTATCGGGTACTGGCACTTGGCACGTGTGAGATTATCTGGTTACGATCGATTCTTGGCGAGTTGGGATTTCCAGTGACTTCTCCATCAACATTATATTGTGATAATCGATTTGCTATTCAACTCGCTTCTGACTCTGTACTACACGAGAGGACGAAGCATATAGAGATCGATGTTCACTTTCTTCGGGAGAAGGTTAGCTGTGGTATTGTCACTCCATTGTTTGTGGGGACCAGTGATCAGGTTGCGGATGTTTTCACAAAACCTGTCACTCTATCAATTCTTCAGGACTCAGTTGTCAAACTTGGCTTAGTTGATATTTTTGCGCCTAGCTTGAGGGGGAGTGTTGGAGATATTTCCTAATTTATTAAGGTTTTCCTATTTCCTAGTTTATTAGGGTTTTCTTTTTTTCTAATTTATCCTTATTATACCTTTATTATTTGACTATATATACGGGGACTCTACACTTAGTTTGTATCCCTTTCATTCACGTTTATTTCAAGTCAGCACAATGATGCTGCGTTTAGGAAGTATATGTGAAACACCTATAGCTGCGTTACAAGAAATCGTTTAAGCTGAAATTCAAGACAATGACAATTCTAGCCAGTATAAGCTAGTAGTGCAGAATTTCAACAATAAATATCTAAACAGCAACTCGTTTCTTTTTCATTCTAAGAAATGCAAAATGATAGCCAATGTCGGGTCAATGGAGATATTACCGGCAATGCTTCACTCTTTATATCTCGTGAATAAATGGCAGAAAAGAAAAACAAAAAAAGTCAAGAAATGCTACAGAGATTTGGACATCAACTTCTCCATTTTGCATTATCTTCAGTGAGCTGACCAGTACTTATGCTTCAACACTAGCTTCTTCAGTCTCCATTCCCTCTTCTTCCAACTCTTTAACTGCTCTTATGAGTCCCTTTGTGATGCCATTAAGATGCAAACCCTTCTCTTTCATTTCCTCCAGCAGCTTTTCCGCCATTCCCCAATCTACAGCCTTTAGGCATAGAGATTGGATCAGCTTATTGTACTCATCAAAACTAGGCTGAACCCCATACTCCTCCATCTCACGCAGCAGCTTCAAAGCCATGTCAAAGTGTTCAAGCTTGCAGTAACCCCGAATGAGGGTATGATAAATCGTAGGGCTAAGCTTGGGGTGCTTCTTTTTGGCTTCAGCCAGAACCTTGCAGGCCTCCTCCATCTCACCTCCCTTCACATAACCACTCATAATGACATTGTATGTGTACAGATCAGGTTTCAGACCCCTATCTTCCATAACTTTCAACAATTTTGTAGTGTCTTCCATATAACCAGCCTTGGACAGGGCATTTATAATCATATTGAATACTGAATTTCCTGGAGGTGGACCCACATCAATCATCTTAAAGAGTACTTTCTTTGCCCCTTCAACATCTTTGATCCTGCACAATCCAGAAATGACAGACGAGAACTGCTTAATAGCATATTTCCGATCATCTTCCTGAAATTCCTCCAACATATCTAAAGCCGAGTGAACTGTCTCATCCTCTCGACACAAAGAGCTGATCAAAAAATTAACAGAAGATCGAGGTGGGTATCTCTGCTTCTCCTTTGCCGACAGAAAAATCAAATGAGCATCTTTTGCCTTACCACCTTTACACATATAAGACATAATCTTCCCAATTTTCTCACTGTCTGGCAGTTTATCCGCATTGAGCATCTTCTCACAAACTGAACAAGCCCACTCAAAGATAGAGCGCCTACAAAGAGCTTCAATGGCAAAATAGTACGTGTCAGCATTGGGGACACATCCAAACTCTCCAAACTTATTAAAAACCTCCAAGCCAGCCTTCCCTTTACCCAACCTTGAAAACAAAGATATCAACCCATTGAGAATCTCAGTATTCAGCGCCGCATTCTCCTTCTCCCCCACCTCCTTCATCAAATCCCACAAAGCATAAGCATCTTTCTTCCTGAGTTCACTGCAGATGGCCCGAACAAGTGCATCCATGACTTTTGAAGTAACGGAAAACTCCGGCTTCTTTGAAACCCATTTGAAAAACCCAATTAAATTCTCACCCGGAACAAACGGGGTTTCCAGTACTCTTACAATAAACTCTTCATGTAAAGTCAATCCCATATCCTCAAGGCTAGATTCTAAAGACCCCTCAAAAATATTACTACTCTGAAGTAAAGACAACAAACTCTCTAACTTTTCCAAATCCACCTCAACCTCCTCTTTTATTTTCTCATCTTCCACTACAACAGATTCATCAATGCCACTAGCAAACTCATCCATTGTTAGATTGTTGCTAGCTTCATCGAAAATCGATGATGAAGAAGAAGAAACGGTTTCCTTTTCAAAATCGGCAGAAATTGAGCTGGGATTTTCTTCAAACATGTTGTTAGCATCAACGAAAACATGGTCTTCATTGGTTTCAGGGGTTGTCGATCCAATATGTGATTCCACAACTAAATCATGAGTTGGGTCGGATGAATCGTGAGAGAAAAATCTAGTGATTCGGAAATATGAGGATTTTTGGGAGACCCGTGTAGAGAAATGCAGATGAAATAAGTACTGCACGAAGATTAGGGTTTGACGGTGAGTTACCTCAAGAAGAGGAGGGTTTTGGACTGAACGAAACTGCGGTGCTGCTGCGTGTCTACTAAACGAAACTCTTCTTGCTACTGATCGCCACATTGTCTCTCTCTCTATCTCTCTCAATTGAGAGGTTCACAGGGATGCTGTTTGAGTATGAATTGGGTTAGAGTGAACAACTTATTGAAGAGCGACTAGGCCAGCCCACTACCCCAATATGCTTAGGCTGACGCAAGCCCAACCAAACAATACATTGGGTTCTTTCTCTTCTGCCCTTTTTTGTTCGAAAAATCTACGGTACTAAAATTCAGTTATATTGAAAAATTTAGTGAGATCATACAAGTTCATTATCAGAAAAGTCGGAAATTTTGAAATCGGTCATAAAAACCTAGTGACGTATATAAAAAAATTAGGGTTCATTATATTTGAGGTCCCCAAAATATGTAATTTGTTTCATTTTGGTCTCAATATTTCAATTGCATCATTTTAGTTCTTAAAATATTTAATATGTTTTTATATGGTCCCTCAAACAGACAGTGAGTTCACTAATAATTTTTTATTATAAACTTGTCACGCAATACCTAAATATGGGTAAAATAATAATTTGGATAACTCTTAACCAAATTTCTATTCAAATTTTGGTCAAAAGACTACCCAAATTACACAGTTTTGATCATGAACTATTTAAATTTTGGTCAAGAATTACCCATTACACATTTCACATTTTTGGTCAAGCATTACCCAAATTTTGGTCAAGAGCTATCAAAAATATTTTTTTATCCATATTTAAGTATCACGTGACAAGTTTGTGATAAAAAACTGTTAGCAACTTAGATATTGTCTACTCGAGGGACCACATAAAAACATATCCAATATTTCAAGGACTAAAATGATGCAATTGAAATATTAGGGACCAAAATGAGACAAATTTTATAGTTTGGAGATCTCCAATGCAATTAACCTAAAATATTATGATCAATCTCTAAATTTTTTTGGAACGATAATTAATCAGTCACATTGAGTTCTAATTTGGTCCATTTGAATCTTAATTTCACCTGACTAAATGATAACTTTCGGTATGGTCTGGCATATCAAAGAAATTAGTGAGGGTGTGTGTTTAGGGGTTCAACGTTACAAAAACAATTTGTGTATTGCTTTAAGGTTGCGTTTGGTAACCTATTGTTTCTATTTTTTTTTTCTGTTAAAAAAGTGTTTGTGATGTGTTTTTGTATTTTTTTAGCAACTCTATTTTAAAAACAAGACCATATAATGAAAACACAAAAAATCCGTTTTCATAAACACCCAAAATAAAAAACAAGCGCTCTTCATCCAGAGAATTAATGAGATTCCAGCTTCGATTCTCCTTTGCAACAAAAAAATGAGTTTTCTTGCTTGAGTATAAAAACTCCTCCCCTCTCTCTCTCTCTCTCTCTCTCTCCTCTTGTTCTCTCTTGTTGGTGTGTTCTTCAATAAGAGGAATCGACGACAACAAAAAAGATCGAACTCAACCCCTATGATTTGTATAGTCACAAAGAACATCGATCCCCATAGTCACAAAGAAGATCAAACTCAATCTTAGATCTAAATTTCTCTCTGAAGATATATACATAGATCTATGTATATATGCATATATATTGTTAGATCTGTGTGTGTGTTTATTATTATTATTTTTTGTATTGGGTGTATGTGCATTTGTGTGTTGTGTGTGTGGATTTGTGTGGGTGTGTTCTGGGTTTGTGAAATTGGGCAATTTCATATATATTGTTAGAGCTTAATGTGCTCCTTCCATATTTTGAAGCCATAGAAGGCTTAGGTTCTTATGAAACAAGCTACAATATATGACATAAATTAAAGTAGTTATCAAACATATTTTTTGTTTTATTTTTTCATAATTTCTAAAATAAAAAACTACAACAAAATACATTTTTTGTTTTAATATTTTTTTATCATAAAAAAATAAAAAATTGATTCTATTTTTTAAAAAATATATATATAAAAATAAAAACATTCCTAAACGCACCCAAAGTAAACTTGCAAGTGAACATGTCAAACAAAAAATAATAATGACTAGAGTCGATGGTGTGGAGATATGAGAGGCGTGAGCTTGGAGAGTTGATAAACTCTAAGTGAGGTGTATAGTGTGTGTGCGTTGAAAATGAGAGAGAATGCACAACAAATTAAGTGGTTCAATTAGCTTAAGTGCTAGACTATTCCACTGTAATAGAGGCTCTTACTCTTTGGCTATGTATTGTTTGATGAAGAATAAGGAGGTTACCCTTGAGGTATTGTTTTGCCCATACTGAGGTAGGGTGATGGCCTGCATATTTATACACAAGGATTTCCTAATCCTAACAAACTTGTCGGAGAATATTTGGGGAAATCTTTGGTCGTTGATGATACACAAATTGAGTTTGCACACCACCTGTCAAGTGTGAGTAATAAATGCGGTAATTAAAGTAGAGAGAGAAGACGAGAATTATAGTAGTTCGGTCAATGTGACCTACGTCCACTTCTGAATGGCTAGGGTCGCCGGGTACTTTATTAGTTCAAGTATGTAGGGAGAGGAAAGAGTACAAGCTTAGAGAGGGAGAGGAGATATGTGATTCATTGAATGTGATGCCCCCTAAGTGTTGGTGGGGCTTAAATTTATAGTCACCCTCATAACAGACTAGGGCGACTTAATAGCAACTAAATAATTATTTTGGTGGAGCTGGAGATTTCTCCTCAACGGGCGAGGTGGTTGTGATGTTCTCCATGACACTCGGTCAAGGGATGAGGTGAGGGCTGACCCTTTCCAAGTCGGCGTGGGTGAGGCTCCTAATGCTCTCTTGATGAAGTAGTCAAGCTGATGAGTTTGGCTGGGCTTGGACCCCATTGGGCCTGCTGGGTCTTTATAATTTTGAGCCCTTGATCATGACTAGGCTTTCAACATGGATTTGGGCCTCCTGGGCTTGGTCCATCATTTGCCCCCCAATGCCCCGTGTCTAATGAAACTTGGAGAATGGGGCATTTGTTTGAATCTTGAGCTCCGGGTGGTGGAGACTCCCTCTAATAGATAACTCTTCCCCTTCATGATATAACTCACCTTTTAGGATACCCCAAATCTTTTCCTATTTTTACTTGGATTTTTAAGAGAACCCTTGATTTTCAATTGGGGTTTTTCCCTCTTTTAAAACCCTAGGCTATAAATAGGAGCTCTCTTTTTCATTTCACTCATTCTATTCAACCTTGAGAAAGGAGGAGAGCTTTGTTACCCAAAATCCTTCAAGAACAAGTAGGTGAGGCTCTTGGGTCGAGATTCTTCAAACAATGTCGAATGGTGGAGAACTTGTGTTGTGGCCTGCAAATCTTGGTGTGCAACTCGAGGAGGTTGGTGATTTCCCCGGAGGAGAAATGCAGGCGCACTGCCTGAGGGAGGTGGAGCCACCACGGGGTGCCTCTGTTGTTGTTCGCGCAAGGAGCTCGCGGGGCCTGCTGTCAAGCGAGCTTCCCAAGGGCCTGGGTGAGCAAGGAGAAGGGTTGGGCGCCCCTTTGGGCGCTGACTTGGGGAGTCCGGGCGCTGATGTGGGTGGCCAGGCCCTGATGGGCGCTGATCTGGGCATGATTTTGGGCGAGGAGGCAGCTGTGCACGCGTCTGGGGTTCGCGAGGAGAAGGCGTTGGGCGCCCAGGTTGTGGCGACCCCAATTTTGGCGAGCAAGCCAGGCGAGAGAGGGAAGCGCGCAGGTGCATGGGTTTGCCTCGGGCGCCGCTGGCATGCAGGCTGGGCGCGCTGGGGCATGCGCTGTGGAGAGGCGAGCAGGGCTGCTGTGGCGACGATCCATGTTGGACGAGCAGCCTATGGAGGAGGGGCGAGCTGTCCTAGGTGTGCAGCCTGTTGAAGCGCTATGGCGCTCGCTGGGATGCCTCAGGTGGCGGACACTTTTGGTGGTAATAATTCTGACAATGTGGTGGAGGATCTGGCTCCTTCATGTGAGCTTCTCAAAGTCAGATTTCTCAAGGCCTCCCTGGTAGTGGTTCGAGTGACTGGCGCTGATAGAGTGGCGCCTGTGGTGTTGGACACTTGAGATGCTAGGCGTTTGAGGGGTGTTGGGCACCTGAATAGTGATGGGCGCCTGATAGATGTTGGGCGCCTGAGAGATGCTGGGCGCCTACTGGAGTGGGAATTTTGATGATCGCGATGGAGGAACGCTGTTTGGGGACAAGCGTAGGTAGGCCTTGTTTGCGCTAGTTGTTAAGTCTGTTTGGGGACAAGCGCAAGCAGGCCTTGTTTGCGCTAGTTGTTAAGTGCGGGAGTGCTGCGGCAACGAGTCGACAGTGCCTGATGGATGAGGTCTGATTGTTGACATTCAATCTAGTCCTGTGGGTTACAGACAGCCTGAGTTTCAAAAGTGTGCCAAGAAATGGCAAAAATAATTTTATTCTAACATCAAAAAATATATAACATGATTACCTGGAGAGATAGGCAGGCTGCTTGCATGAGAGCAAAGACAAAGTTTGAGGATTGCTCGTGTGAGAGCTGCACCTTTTGAGACCGAGCTTTCGGCGACCCTAAAGGAGCCCCTAAGCTGGAGGTATAGGATGTCTGCTTGAGAGCATAGCAGAGGCCAAGCTTTTGGCGACCCGCGAGAGAGCCGCTAAGCTGGAGATATAGGTTGTCTGCTTGAGAACAGTGCAGAGGCCAAGCTTTTAGCGACCCGCGAGAGAGCCGCTAAGCTGGAGATATAGGCTGCCTGCTTGAGAGCAGTGCAGAGGCCAAGCTTTTGGCGACCCGCAAGAGAGCCGCTAAGCTGGAGATATAGGTTGCCTGCTTGAGAGCAGTGCAGAGGCAAGTTAAGTCTTTGGCGATCTACGAGATGATTCACCTCGCCTGGTCCTGTTGATTTCTTCAGCATTCATATATTTTTGAGCTTTTGCCAATAGTTCTGGCATGCTCTTCAGTGGGCGCTTCATCACTGAGAAGAGGAAGCTTGATGACCGGATACCTCCCAAGAAGGCGGTCATGCTAACCTTTCCATCGGGCTCCTCAACCTGAAGGACCTCCTCGTTAAAACGAGTGAGGTAGCTCCTTAAGCTCTCATCTCGGTCCTGCTTTATGCTGAGCATATAGGTGGCAGGCTTCTGCTGGCGGCGTCCACCAATGAACTGTGCCACAAAAGATCTGCTTAGTTCAACGAAGGAGCCTATGGAGGCCGGGGTGAGTTTGGCGAACCATTGTCGCGCTGATCCCTTCAAGGTAGTTGGGAATGTCCTACACAGAATTTCGTCGGGGACATTGTGCAGTTGCATTAAGGTCTTAAAAGTTTTGAGTTGGTCCAGTTGATCCTTCGTACCGTCAAAGGTCTCGACGGATGGCATCTTGAATTTCTGAGGAAGTGGGTAATTCGCCACGTTAGGTTTGAAAGGTTTGTCGGTTCGACTTACGAGGTAATCCACTATCTTGGATCCCTGTGCCTTCATGGTGTTGAATACGTCACCCAATTGATTTTGCACCTCCTTAATTTTTTTGTCCCAGTGATTAGGAGATCCTCTGGAATTATCATGGAAATGGCTCCCGTGCACCATGTTTTGGTTTTCACCCTAATTCTCTTGGAAAGGAGGATCTCCACCATGGGGAGCAGGAGCTGGAGGAGGAGGTTGAGGTCCTTCATGGTGACCCCTCTGTGTGGGACGCCCAAGGGAACCCCCAAAGGTGGGGTGCCCAAGGGGGCACCCAGATGGTGAGCGCATAGGTGGGGAGCTCCTTGATAACTAGGGGGTGGAGCTCCTCTAACATGGGGTCTAGGCTATGCTCCTCCTTGTTGTCCGAGCATCAACTGGAGAATCTACTGGTTCTGGGCTACAAGCTGTTGCATGGTGTCCAGCATCTGCTGTGCATTTGGGACTGGATTGGTAGGTGGAGGAGGAGCAACCTCCTCCTCTCATGCTGGATTGTCTTCAGGGTGATTCATTGATCTGGTGGTGATCGAGTAGATTCAACAGAGAAAGTTTTTTAGAAGTGAGAATTTTGTCGTTCCCACAGACGGTGCCAAACTGATGATGCACAAATTGGGTTTGCACACCACCTGTCAAGTGTGAGTAATAAATGCAGTAATTAAAGTAGAGAGAGAAGACGAGAATTATAGTGGTTCGGTCAATGTGACCTACGTCCACTTCTGAATGGCTAGGGTCGCCGGGTACTTTATTAGCTTAAGTATGTAGGGAGAGGAGAGAGTACAAGCTTAGAGAGGGAGATGAGATATGTGCTCCGTTGAATGTGATGTCCCCAAGTGTTGGTGGGGCTTACAATTAATAGTCGCCCTCATAACAGACTAGGGCGACTTAATAGCAACTAAATAACTATTTTGGTGGAGCTGGAGATTTCTCCTCAACGGGCGAGGTGGTTGTGATGCTCTCTATGAGACTCGGTCAAGGGATGAGGTGAGGGCTGACCCTTTCCAAGTCGGCGAGGGTGAGGCTCTTGATGCTCTCTTGATGAAGTAGTCAAGCTTATGAGTTTGACTGGGCTTGGACCCCATTGGGCCTGCTGGGTCTTTATAATTTTGAGCCCTTTATCATGATTGGGCTTTCAACATGGATTTGGTCCTCCTGGGCTTGGTCCATCAGTTGTAAAAGGCTCTATCCCTTAGGCGTTATGTGGCCTTCTAGAAGCAATGACGTGGCATCCTGAAAATATTAACTTCTTACCCAAGGTTGGCTTTGCTGATAAAAGTCCTTTTCTATTAGAACGACAGTTTCAAGATCCATTGACGAAACATATAATCGAATACAAAAACTTTATTTGTTAACTCTACAAGGTGGAATTAGAGTTTACCTTTGATGAACAGAATAACACGAACAAAAACAGATGTAGATCGAACAGTCGGCTCGACGGATGTTACTATCTTCTACCGTATTTCATTCCATGCTAAAATCCGAATGCAGTGTGGGATGCAATTCTCCAAATTTTCTCTTGCTCTCTCTCTCTCTCTCTTTCTATCTCTCTCAACTTCTTCTAAATGTGAATGTGAAGGTTATGACTGAGAGAACCAGAGAGTACGTGTGTTTATAGGATACAGTAGAGACCTTAAGGAGAAAAGAGGGTCAGGCTTCCAATGGGTCTAGGAATCCTATATCCAACCCCAGAACAAATATCCTATGGTCAATTAGTAATAAGTTAGTATACTAAAAGCTTATTATTGATCTCCGGGCCTTATCTTAAAATTATATTTCGAACTCCTCAGGGAAAACGAGTGGTTCAAATGGTGATATGGAATAAAAGTAAAAAATTTGAATTTTTGGAAAAATGGTTGACGGAATTATCTACTAAAAAGTAACAATTAAAGAAAGACCGATTAATCGTCAAAGTTTATCTCACACGAACATGGATTTTGACCTAATTTTATGACTCACACTCAAACACATTGAAGCGCAAAGTATTCAACTAAAATTCATTAAAATTGACAAATGTGTATTTAAGTTGATTGACCTAATTTTGAAAGAATTATATTCACAATGATTGTAATGATTCCAAGAATTATTCGTGCTAGACCTAACTGTTTACGGATAAGCAAGAAGATATACATATCTATTATTTTTTTCAACTTTAATCATTTATACAACCATTTATACAACCAAATAACTTAATCTTTGAAAAAAAAAACCGTAGTTAGGTCAAATCACCCATTCACGGATGAGACTCTCTCATCCAATCAAACCGGATATTGGCTACTCACTCATAGCGGAATTAAAAACTAAAGCAATTAAAGAAAACATAGTCATACTTCAAAGCAAAATAGAACTGAAACTTAAACCGCAAGCAAAATAAATTACCTTGAATTAAATTGCAAATAATGTAAATCGTTACATGAAAGAGAATTGAAAGTATTCACCTTGCAAGAATTGAACAACTAAAAGTAGAATAGAGCTTGGTATCGAAAACAATGGAAAAACTCTTTAACAACGAGAAACCCTAATTCTAACCCTAGGAAAAGAAGAAAGAACGAAAAATATGAAAGAATGTCTAAGGAACGATCTCCCTTTTCTAGCTTGGCTTGGGTATTTATAGGAAAATATTTGCCGAATATCTTCTAATTTATCCACCAAATCACAGCATTTGAGTATCTCAACTGATTGAATTTCCAAAGGAGTCCTCGCAGAAATAAAATACTGACCTACTGGTAGGAAACACAAATCGACCTACAAGTAGGAAAGTTTATGTTCCACATGTACTATTAGCTCTTCACAACTATTGGTAGAACTACTCTTTGTCTTGAACCTACCGGTACAAAAGTAATAATGTAGCGGTAGAAAAGTTTCTGTTTCACTTCTACCAAAAGATATTTACTGCTACTGGTAGAATCTCAATCTGCCACCAAATGAACCGGTAGGAAACCTACCGGTAACACTAGTCTTTTTCCTAATTATGCTTGCAATGCACGTGGCTTAACTTCTGGATCTCCTAACTCATTCCCAAAGTCTTCCATAACATTAAAATGAGTATAAAACTTCGCTCTTACTTTCATTTATCCAAAAACATGAATATTCTCCATAAAACACAAAATTAAGCTAAAACAAAGGAAATAGATAACTAACATAGCTAAGATGAATGATATGTGACACAAAATATGCAATATTATGCTCAAAGAATTTAAGGGACAAAACAAAAATTCTAACATTACACTTACAAATTCCTAAGTGTCGTTCATAACATAATAAGTTTCATAAATTGAAATACATATGCTCAAAGAATTTAAGGCACACATTTGGAATCAAAAATACTTCATATATACATATGTGTTGTGCTTTTGGGTACAAAAATTAAAATGTAATGGCCTTACTACCTGCTTGATGAAAAACGTTGTTGTTTCTAACCCCTTAATATCATCCCTTTAATGTGTATATGATTTAGGTGCGAAGGGAGTGTCACTCTCCCTTGGGATGATGTCAAAAGAAAGGGCAACGAAATGGTTGATGGAATGAAATGAAATGTATGAAATGGAATGTGCGAAATGAACAAAAGTGATCCCCAAGCACAAGGAGTCTTTTGCTTGTCGTGTTTTACTTGGAAGAGTATTCCAAGGTCGTCTCCTCAGGGAAGGAAAGGACAAGTTGTGTGAAAGTGATTTTGGTGAACAAAAGGGAAAAGTGTAAAATCTTTTGTTTGAGTTTTGTGAGTGAAGTTTTTGAATGAAAATGCAATGAAAACAAGTGTTGGCTAATCCAAATGGTTCACTCCAATGAGAATCTCAACTCAACTCGAAACCTTCCTCCAATGGTGCTTAAATGAACGATTGATTAGTGGGAAGCTAGGGACGAGATGGAGGTGAGGATTCAAGTATACACCGTGACAATGCCTACGGTGTATCAAGAACTCACAACCAAATGGAGGTGAGGATCCAAGCATAACCCGTGACCAGGCCTACGGGATATCAAACACTCACAACCACGTCCAATCTCAACCCAGTCAAACCGAACCACCGTACACCGAGTGGAGGAAAAAAGAAGAGTTGTAATGGAATCCTCACGGGGAGGTCTCCCTTGGATTAACCAACTTAAAATCTAGCTACTCATACTTGAAGGAAGGCATACAATATGTGAAGAGACATGTAAAAGAAATAAAGCATGAAACTTAAATGAATGCAAGAAAACTTAAACTAAGAAGAAAAATATTCAATACCCATTTTAAAACTAACAAAATGAAGAAAGCTTGACACAACAATGGTGAAATGAAGAACATGTAATTAAACTTGCAATATTCTTGAAATAAAAGAGATTACAATGCAGGAAATAAAGATTACAAGAGGTCTACAACTTACTGCAATGAAAATGGGAGAAGAAAATGCAAAAACATAAATTTTATCTCTCTAGCACTATTCATCATCTTCTTCATTGAGCTAAGACTACTCCTAAGCTTAGGTAGCTACCCTCTTAATGCTTGGTGAATGCTGAATATATGGTGTGTTTTCCTTCAAATTTCGTGCATGGTGGTCCCCCCCTAGCTGTGTGAAAGGCCTCCATCATTAGGGGGCTGAATGGATGGGTGTTGCCGGCTAGGACAAGCCTCCCCCAGGCTACCCCTTCTCTCTCTCGTCCCCATTAATGCCCAAGCCTTCAAAGTCTTCAAGTAGGGTGTAGGAGGCATGGTTGTAGGGATAAAATGTCGGGCTAGGTGTGGGAGAAGTGTAGGTGGAACCCCCAAGAAAGTGGAGCATGATTGCAGGCGATTATGGGCTGTCTGGCATGGCGTACCGGTACGGTAAAGCTACTGGAGTTCGGCGTACCGGTACGCATACCGGTACGCTTTTTCTGCTCCGGACCAGTCTTCGTAGAATTGGAATAAATTTTGATCCAACCGTCCGATTGAGCTGAAATTTTGGAAAAATACAGAAGACATCCAGATCTACAACTTTCATGTTTTGAACTTTTTCAGATTGGAAGACGATCATGGTCAAAATGGAGGAATACCGAGGCTCTGTTTCCAGATGGTGTGGTTGTTGGTGCTTTTGTTCCCAAACACCAATACCTCCTTGATTTCTTCACTTTTAAGCCTCCAAATCTTCATGTAATGTGTCCATGCCCTCACCACACATCCATCATAGTTGCAAGGTCCTAAAATCAATCATTTAAGCTATAAAAACTTGCAACATTGAAAATTCAACATTATTCATAAAATTGGCTAACACCTTATATGCAAAAATTGAGTTAAAATGAATGTAATGAGGCCTTCAAATATACAATATTTTGTGCTCATCACACCCCCCAACTTAAGTTTTGCTAGTCCCTAGCAAACAAAATGTAAAAAGCATGCAAACAAAATAAAACATATACTAATTTCGCAATTGCATTTAGCACATGCAACAAGCCTTTAAACCCCTAGGTGATCCCTAGTGGACGAGTTTTGTCTCGTGAAAGTACCTACAAACTTCTTTTCTTAGTATCCAATATTAAAGCATATTCCCTTATCTTAATTAGCACTGGGATGTCAAAATAGCTTGCTCAACACACCCGAACTAATCACACATGAGGCACATCATAGCCTTAAAAGCTATTCTAGAGTATCCACATACACATTCATTTTCAAACTCGTGTGTGTGTGAAATGGACATGTAATTTAAACATTTACACAACGGAGTTCACATTCACTTTGGCTATCCAAATTAAGCTTTGATGCAAAACTCACCAAGGGTTTCTCTCAACAATGAATCACACTATGATTATCTTGGCATGCTCTCCATGTGTATATGTGAGATAGAATATTGTGCTCAAAATGAAATATATTCACATATAATCCAAAAATGAAGCACATGCATAAAAATGAAACAAAATTGGCATAATCTCATGAAATGAATGCTAGGGCATTAGATAGCAAACCAACTTCTCTTTTTCTTTAAAAAGTATGCATCCCCATGCTTCTCTAGATCATTTAGGATTTTCACGGGTTATAATGAGGCCTTGGGGTGATATTGAGGTAAATAAAATGAAGGATATAGGATAACAAAGAGGGTTATTCCGAA
Organism: Ilex aquifolium; assembly: GCA_951799425.1. Lineage (NCBI taxonomy): Eukaryota > Viridiplantae > Streptophyta > Magnoliopsida > Aquifoliales > Aquifoliaceae > Ilex > Ilex aquifolium. The sequence goes on along the minus strand of OX637408.1, from coordinate 1,289,130 downwards.
TGAATGACCTTTATTTCAAAAAGATCTCCCTTTTATGGGATTTCTAGGCTAACACCATCACTTCACTTTTTGTTTCTGTTCCTTAACATTTTTCTTTTCTTTTTCTCCTTTTCTTGGATTTTCATTCTTTTTCGTTCAACTCTTTGAGTTTCAACTTCATTCATCCCTTTTGTTTGAGTTTCCACACCATACTTCTTTCTCTTTTATGATCACTCGTACTTAGCACTAGGAACAACCAAGGTAAGGTAGATATTTATCATTTTCATTGGCTTGGTCAAATGTGTGGCATGGAAACGAATTTACAATTAAGGCTCAATCACGGCACTAGGGATAAATTTTTCACAAGAAAAAGGCAAAGGCTCAAAGCATTTCAAAGATGGTCTAAGATCATTTCTAGATAGACATGGGAGAGCATTGTACATATCAAGACAAAGTCAATTAATTACCCAAATGCACCTAACCAAAACAAGCATAATGAGATTATTGAACAAATTTAAAATATGAAAAATTGTTCCTTGAGTAAATGTAAGTTCCCTCTAAACAAGGATTGGCATTAAAGCTCACATGGGTTCTTACTCATCTCCACTATTCAAGTCAAGCACTAAATGTGAACTCAATCCGTAAATTGCCAAAATTACAAGTTCATGGTGCACTTGTGGTAGAGTTCAAAAGCAAACAAGTATGTGATACTCTTAGCAATAGGATAAACTTATATAATGTGCTCATGTATTCAAAGTTCAAAATGAAGATCAAGCAATCACAAATCCCATAACCATTAGGATAGGGGAATATAGTTCAATATTGGATCCAAAAAATTTCAAAATTTTCACATTTTCCATTATTCTATACAAAAAGTGGTGGAAAATGTAAATGGTGCACCTCACCCCCCCAACTTGAACCATGCATTATCCTCAATGCACAAGGAATCATGCAATGAGAAAAATGAAAGTAAAAATGGGGAATGAGATACCCCCTTTTTTTATTTTTTTATTTTTTTCTTTAGTATACACATTAAAGGGAAAACAAAAAAGTTTGTTTACACCCCCCAACTTAAACTCGCTCATGATATTGAATGATATTTTCTACGATGATGCTCAAATGAAATGAATCCAAATTAGGGAGATGTAAACAACTTCTACACTACAACAAAATAAAAATAAAGATATAACAATAAAAGAAATCTAACTACTATGTACATGAAAGTAAAACAAAGAGGGCTCATGTCAATCCGACTTCAATTCGGATATGAGCTTGCGCCCATTGATTTTTTTGATTTTAACATTTTTTTGTTGTATAAATGTCCTTCCTAACTCATCTATCCAACAATACAAAGGATAAGAAGTCAAAAATCTCAACCAAATAGAAGTGTAGGCAAGTTTATGCAATCCCAACAATGGAGTATACAATTTCTCCTTAAAAGTTTCTACACTTAACTCCTTTTCAATGTCCTTCCCAAGTTGAGAAATGTGAATCTCAACACCACTCATATATGGAAAAATGACTTTGGGCTCATTAGCCTCTTGTACGATAATAACTTCATTAAATTTTTCACAAACAAGAGTGGTGGGAGATTCAACATCAATAGGCATTTCATTGGGATGATCAACCTCAATACATTGACTATGCTCAAGGTGTTGTTCTTCAAGCATAGCAATAATAGCATTAGTCAATGTATCAAGTTGTTGGGTTATCTGGGCATTGAATTCCATTTGGTATTGCATAAAATTGCACAAAATATTTTCCAATTCTTCTTCGGTTGAGTTCCTATATGTTGGATATTGGGAAAATTCATTTGGTGGTGTGAGATTGGATGAAAAATTACAAGGTTCATTCTCCCAACCATAACTCGAATAACTCGGTGTATCATAATGGTTGGGGTAAAAATTTTCGAAGGCCAAAAATGAATTTGAACATTCACATGCAAAGTCTTGAACCGGATAATTTATTGGGCACACACAAGAGATGAGCCCATAGTCATCACAAATTTCACACACATTTTCATAATATGGGGCATTTGATACATTTTCATAATAATTGTAAGACATTATATAAAACACAAACTAAAACAAAATACATACAAAAGAGACGACATACCTTGGCCCGTGATGAAAATCACGAGACTTACCATGCCGTCCAAAATCACCTCCGAACTCGACGCTTAACCTTCCCCGGCAACGGCGCCAAAAATGCTTGATGAAAAACGTTGTTGTTTCTAACCCCTTAATATCATCCCTTTAATGTGTATATGATTTAGGTGCGAGGGGAGTGTCACTCTCCCTTGGGATGATGTCAAAAGAAAGGGCAACGAAATGGTTGATGGAATGAAATGAAATGTATGAAATGGAATGTGCGAAATGAACAAAAGTGATCCCCAAGCGCAAGGAGTCTTTTGCTTGTCGTGTTTTACTTGGAAGAGTATTCCAAGGTCGTCTCCTCAGGGAAGGAAAGGTCAAGTTGTGTGAAAGTGATTTTGGTCAACAAAAGGGAAAAGTGTAAAATCTTTTGTTTGAGTTTTGTGAGTGAAGTTTTTGAATGAAAATGCAATGAAAACAAGTGTTGGCTAATCCAAAGGGTTCACTCCAATGAAAATCCCAACTCAACTCGAAACCTTCCTCCAATGGTGCTTAGATGAACGATTGATTCGTGGGAAGCTAAGGACGAGATGGAGGTGAGGATTCAAGCATACACCGTGACAATGCCTACAGTGTATCAAGAACTCACAACCAAATGGAGGTGAGGATCCAAGCATAACCCGTGACCAGGCCTACGGGATATCAAAGACTCACAACCACGTCCACTCTCAACCCAGTCAAACCGAACCACCGTACACCGAGTGGAGGAAAAAAGAAGAGTTGTAATGGAATCCTCACGGGGAGGTCTCCCTTGGATTAACCAACTTAAAATCTAGCTACTCATACTTGAAGGAAGGCATACAATATGTAAAGAGACATGTAAAAGAAATAAAGCATGAAACTTAAATGAATGCAAGAAAACTTAAACTAAGAAGAAAAATATTCAATACCCATTTTAAAACTAACAAAATGAAGAAAGCTTGACACAACAATGGTGAAATGAAGAACATGTAATTAAACTTGCAATATTCTTGAAATAAAAGAGATTACAATGCAGGAAATAAAGATTACAAGAGGTCTACAACTTACTGCAATGAAAATGGGAGAAGAAAATGCAAAATCATAAATTTTATCTCTCTAGCACTATTCATCATCTTCTTCATTGAGCTAAGACTACTCCTAAGCTTAGGTAGCCACCCTCTTAATGCTTGGTGAATGCTGAATATATGGTGTGTTTTCCTTCAAATTTCGTGCATGGTGGTCCCCCCCTAGCTGTGTGAAAGGCCTCCATCATTAGGGGGCTGAATGGATGGGTGTTGCCGGCTAGGACAAGCCTCCCCCAGGCTACCCCTTCTCTCTCTCGTCCCCATTAATGCCCAAGCCTTCAAAGTCTTCAAGTAGGGTGTAGGAGGCATGGTTGTAGGGATAAAATGTCGGGCTAGGTGTGGGAGAAGTGTAGGTGGAACCCCCAAGCAAGTGGAGTATGATTACAGGCGATTCTGGTCTGTCAGGCACGGCGTACCGGTACTCGTACCGATATGGTAAAGCTACTGGAGTTCGGCGTACCGGTACGCTTTTTTTGCTCCGGACTAGTCTTCGTAGAATTAGCATAACTTTTGATCCAACCGTCCGATTGAGCTAAAATTTTGAAACAATATAGAAGACATCCAGATATACAACTTTTATGTTTTGAACTTTTTCAGATTCTAAGTGGATCATGGTCAAAATGGAGGAATACCAAGGCTCTGTTTCCAGATGGTGTGGTTGCTGGTTCTTTTGTTCCCAAACACCAATACCTCCTTGATTTCTTCACTTTTAAGCCTCCAAATCTTCATGTAATGTGTCCATGCCCTCACCACACATCCATCATAGTTGCAAAGTCCTAAAATCAATCATTTAAGCTATAAAAACTTGCAACATTGAAAATTCAACATTATTCATAAAATTGGCTAACACTAAGTACTTATATGCAAAAGTTGAGTTAAAATGAATGTAATGAGGCCTTCAAATATACAATATTTTGTGCTCATCACTACCTAAGGTTCTTCTATTAGGATATTACTACCCAAAAAGAAACATCATGAAGTCCTTTAAATGCTAAATACAAACTAAACAAGAAAAATCAAAAGAAAACCATAAAAGTCATAAAAGGTGGGGTCCTAGATCAAGTCACTCAGAATCTGAAGCATCCCCCTCATCATCATCTCCATCCTCCTCCTCAATTGTAGCATACTCGCCACTACTACTCTCCAACATCACACTAAGAGGCGATGATCCTCTCTTATTAGCAGTAGGAGGGCAGACGTAGGTGTCGTAGTCCCACTAGAAGTGTCTCTCCTAGGAAACCACTCTCAAATAGTCTCAACAGAATCTTCATACAAGCGTCCACCTTCATCTTCAACCTATCCTATGATGGCCTAACCACCCTCACATCATTGTCTATGCCTCCTAGCCTCTCATCCAAATTACTAACTCTCTAATGCACAATAGCCCAAGAGGTAGGAGTAGTCTCAGTGTCAGCAATAATAGAAGTAGCAGTCTTCCCTCTACTAGCAAAACCACTTGCCTTGGACATAGTGGAGCTCTTCACCTTACTCTAGCTACTGATGGGTCCAAGGTCAGGATGATCCGATGCTAGCTTCTTCACCCCAGCTCCTAGACAGAACTTGGTAACCATACTATCAGAGGGCATGTTCCCCTTTGGCTTCCTCGTCGTACAGTAGTCTCTCCACACACCCTAAATCATCAGGCTATGCTGATCCTTAACCCTGCCATAATCTCAGATAAAAGAACAATCTTAGGCATACCAGGTTGCTTCTTCGAACCCTTGGGATAAACATTTTAGTGAAGGATCTTGTTCATCATCCTATGCTCAGTATCCAAGTGACCATGCACAAAATTACCCCTAAACTGCTCAGGTCGATCATACATCTTTGCAGCATGAGCCTTGGCCTCCTTCACCACATACTCAGAATGAGGATAGTCAATCTTAGAAGGTTCAGGCTTCTTATAGCTCAGATACTTAGCTATCTTCGTAGGCGTGACCTCAATCGCCTTACCAAGAATAATGGTCCTCAAAATATGCAAATCACTATCAACCACAGTCAAGACCATGTAGAATTCACGACAAAAGGACATAATATAGCCTTCAACTAGCTTGAAAAAGAAATCAAGTCCATAATCCAAAACCTTCCTCATAGTCGTGTTCTTTGCCAAACTACCTACATCGACCACTCATTCACACATCACCCCTCTTTTCTCCAAAGTCTCCTTATACCCAGGTTTCTTCCTCTTCTTGGGCACAGGTGGCTCAGGCTCATCCTCACTCTCATAAAGCACCATTTGCCTCTTGCCTTTCTCCTTAGCCGAAGCATTGCCACTAGCCGAACCCTTGGCCTTGGCTTGGGCTTTCCCTTAGCTACCCATAGTCCTAGCCATGCCCACAACCACCATAGATATCATAGAAATAAAGAACATCAAGCAAAAAATTATAGAGAGTCAAGATTGATCAACTGGAAGGTTCACTTGTCTAAGAGCCATTTTTTAAAATCAAAGACAAATCCAAGTTGATTGGAGATAAGGAGCGATTTGGAGGGGTTAAGAACTTTGGTTAGGGTTTTTTGGAACTTCAGAGAAGGTTTGAGAGTTTGGGTCTTTTGATTTATCAAGAATGAAATGAAAGAACCATTAGGATTCCCCTTTTAAAATTTTCGGACCAAATAAAGTTATATCGGTACGAAGCACTATTCGACTTACCAGTAGCTCAGAACAAAAATTCCCTAAAAAATTTTATTTTTTCAAAACCATATTAAAATTAGCTAAAACCCTAAATCCTAAGACTAAAAAATGTACCCATTAAAGTTTTAAATCATATTCTATATGTGCCAAAAACTTCAGAGTATATTCAATGCAATTTATTTCATAAAAAGAACATATAAAATGTAAAGAAATTTAAAGTATAATAAAACAACCTAATAAGTACAAAAATGAAATTAAAACATAGAATCACTTTCGCAAGCAACATGATTGCATTTAGCCTATGCAACAAGTCGTTCAGCCCCAAGGTTACCCCTAGAGGACGAGTGTTGTCTCGTGAAGGTTTCCAGAGAAGATACCTGCAAACTTCAATTCATCTATCTGGAATTTAAATTATTATTTTCTATTCACCATGAAACTAGAGACACACCATATCTACTCAAAATTAATTCACACATGGTTCTACTACAAACTTAAAGGCTATGCAAGAATATTCACAATCATGTTAGCATCCAAAGCTCGTGTGTGTGTGTGATATGATCATGTAACTCAAGAGATTTATCAAACAAAATTCATATTCCTATTAGCTATTCAAGGCTAGTTTCAATGTCAATCTCACCAAGGTTTTCACACTTGGAAAAGAATTCTCTGACTATAGTGATCTTTTTACTCATAAGTATATGTGAGGATCGAATTTATGCAGTCAAAACAAATTATACTCACATATGTCTCAAAAATAAAGAGCATAAGTCAAATGAAACGACATTGGCATAATCTTATGAAAGAACTTAAAAGACATAAAATCATACACACTCAACCATACCTGATAAAATCAAATAGGGCTTTATCTGATTGTAACGGGGCCTTGGGTGAAGGTTTAAGAAAAAAAGGAAATTAAGGATTCAAAAGAAATTAGGTTTAATTGCATTGGAGGTCCCCCAATGTATGAAGTTTATCTCATTTTGGCGTCCAATGTTTCAATTGCATCATTTTGGTCCCTGAAATATTGAATATGTTTCTATATAGTCCCTCAAGCAGACAGTGTCCAGAGTGCTAACAATTTTTTATCATAAACTTGTCACGTGAAACTTAAATATGGACAAAAAAATAATTTGGATAACTCTTGACCAAATTTCTACTCAAATTTTGGTTAAATAGCTAGCTAAATTACACAGTTTTGATCATGAACTATCTAAATTTTAGTCAAAAGCTACCCATATTACATATTTTTTTGTCAAGAGCTACTCAAATTTTGTTTAAGAGCTATCAAAATTATTTTTTGTCCATATTCTGACAAGTTTATGACAAAAAATCATTAGCAATATGGATGTTGTCTGCTTGAAGGATCATATAGAAACATATTCAATACTTCAGGGACTAAAATGATGTAATTGAAACATTGGGGACCAAAATATGAAAAACCCCATACTTTGAGGACTTCTAGTGCAATTAACCCAATAAATTATCCCATATATAAATTCTATATTCAACACTTGCACTTTTCTTTTGATACAACATAAAAACTCCTATCCTTCATTCTTTCTTCACACACTTTTTGCTTCCACCTTTAATATTCTTTCACATTTTAGCACAGTTTTTTTTCAACTCTTTTTTCTAATTTCTTCTCTTTTTGTCCTCTTTCTTTTCATTTCCCTTCTTTTAAATTCATTCATGATTGAACATTTCACCACAACTCTCAAACATATATCAAGTGGATGCAAATCTCGGGATAACCAAGGTCAAGTATATATCTTTTTTTTTATTCTCTGTTTGGCTATTATTTGTGGTAAAGAAAATAAAATTCATCATGGCTCAATCATGGATTCTAAATCTAATGAAATGAAAGAACAGGTTTAAGACTCAAATAAAGTTCAAAGATAGACTAAAATCATCTCTCAGAAAGCATAGAAAAGTGTTGCTTATTATTTAGATATAGCCAACTAATCACTCATACGCTCCTAACCAAAGCTAAAATAATGAGAATATTGAAAAACAACGGATTTGAAATGACTATCATCGGAGTGAATGTATTATAACCATCCAAGAATGATAAACCCAAGACTCATAGGATTTGTACATGCATCTCTACTATAGATGTCAAACTTCTTCAAAATATAAATCTCGTCCCATAAACCACAAAAATTACATGTTTACAATGAACAAAATTTGAGTTCCAAATACAAACATAACTATGATACTTAAACATAGAATAAAATTCTATGGAGTAACAACATGCAAACAATTTAAGTATTAAATAGAAAATCTAAACTTTCACAACTCTTAAGAAACAACAAATATCATCTAGATAGACATAGTTTTTCAAAGTTTTTCAAATTTTTACTAAAAACTAAAACAAAAGAAAAAAATAGTGGTGTAACCCTCACCCCCAACTTAAAATCTGCATTGTCCTCAATGCAACATTGATAATGCAATGAGAAAAATGAAAATATAAGGAGAAGAGAACACCTGGAAAGAAACTCCTAAATAAATACTAAATGCAAAATCAAGCAAAGCAAAATGAGCATATAAAAGAAAAGAAGTAAAACTAATTAAAAAGAAAAGAAAGAAGCTATCTAACTAATCTATTATACACAAGGGTTGTTTGATTGAAAGGATCATCTAGGCTCCAATAGCCTAATCCCCGAACCCACTCGGGATTTCCCTCCACCACAGAACATTTTCTTGTTTGTCTTTCTCTCAACTCCACATAACTCCTACGAATTATTCAGCAAACCAGTATAAAAAATAGCCTCGGAGTTCTCTTCATCAAGTACATAATTAATCATAATAGCTTGCAAAGGGTCAGAACAAATAAAATTACTAAATTTTTTCTCTGCAAACTTATCAACTACATCTATCTCACAAAATTCTCCCTTACCACTTGGTTGCTTCACTACATGAAAGATATTAAATTCAACAGTCATATGCCCAAAAGAGCATTTCATGACACCACTCCTCTAATTTATCAACACTGCAAGGAATAAGCATCCTAAAATTATGGGAATATGTGCAATATTATTAGAAACAGGTGTAGTGTCAAGAACTATGAAATCAATAGGGAAGTAGAACTTATCCACCTGAACCAATACATCTTCCACTATCCCTCTCGGTATATTCATACTCCGAGCTACAAGCTGGAGAGTGATTGAAGTGGGCTTCAACTCTCTCAAGCCTAATTGCTTGTAAATTGAGAAGGGTAGGAGATTCACACTCACACATAAGTTTAGAAGTGCTTGTTCAACCCGGTAGTCCCCAATGGTAATAGAAATAGTGGGAAACTAGGATCTTTGTACTTGGGTCAAGTATTGGTTCATAGGATAGTACTTACCTGCTCTGTCAAAAATGCATTTTTTCTGGATATTTAACTTCCTTTTCACAGTGCATAGATCCTTTAAGAACTTTGCATAAGACGGCACCTGTCAGATGCCATCAAGTAAAGGAATGTCAATTTTCACCTGTTTAAACAAGTCAAGAATTTCATAATGGTTAGCTTGTTTAGCAGATATCTTTAAACGGTAAGGGAAAGGAGTACCCTTAGGCAACTCAAGTGACTCACCATCCTTGGAAGTGCCATGAGTCTCTTTTTTTGTAGGCTTAAAGACTTTAGGCAGGATGGTTTTGTCAACCTCTTTACCACTCCTAAGGATGTTGATTGACTTAAATTGCTCTTCATTATTTTTTATGATAGAAGAACCCTCAATGCCATGTTGACCCTTCGAATTCTCTTGGGATCGTGCAGGGAACTTTCCCTTCTCTTGTTGAAGCACACCCATATTGTTGGTCAAATTGGTCATTTGAGTTGTTATATCATTCAAAGCTTGGGTAGTCTGGTTGTTAATGGTAGTTTGATTTTGGATGAACTGATAAATGACATCATCATGACTTCTTTTGTGTGGGGGCTAGTCAGGAGGTACATTAGTTGGTCCCTAGGGAGCAAACCCTTGTGTAGGTGGGTTCTGAACAAACCCTTATGATGGTGGGTGCATAGACTGAGGACCTAAAGACTGGCTGGGATCAGACACTTGTTGATTTGGAAGGGCATAAGAAATAGGGGCAGAAAGTTGAGCCGAGGTATCATTTCTCCAACTAAAATTTGGGTGGCTACGCCAACCTGGATTGTATGCGTTAGAGTAGGGAGAAAATTGTTGTTTTGACTGGTGGTTGGGTAGTCCTTAACACAATGCTCAACCGACTCGCATATAGTGCAAGGCTCCTTTTGAGGCACACTTACCATCTTATTCACCTTCTAGACCTCTAATTTTTCCACTTTTCTAAACAAATACGCAAGCTTGGCTAGCAACTCCTCTTGTTCTCTTAAAACATATTTTTCGCCCTCAACAGACTAGGATGAAATAGATTGCTTTGAGCTCTTAGCAGGATCAGCTAAGAGTTCAAATAAATCTAGAGCTTCTTCTGGCTCTTTACTTAAAAAATCGTCATTGCACATCATTTCTATGAATTGACGATGTGCTGGTGTAATTCCTTCATAAAAAAAAACTCAACAATTTCCAAAGAACAAAGCCACGATGTGGAACGACATTTAAGAGATCTTTAAACCTCTCCAAACAGTCATAGAACTATTCATTTGTTTTTCCATAAAATTTTGAATATACTTCTTTAAAGCAGTTGTTCTATGAACTGGTAAAAGTTTCTTTAGGAACTCTTTCTGTAAATTAGCCCAAGTAGTTATGGTTCGGGGCTTAAGAGAGTTTAACCAAGATTTTGCCTTGCCTTTTATGGAGAATGTGAACAATTTCATTCTCCCTATCTCTTCACGCACATTTTGCTCAAGGAATGTTCTAACAACCTCCTTAAACTCCTTGATATGGAGGTAGGGGTTTTTCCTATCCATACCGTGGAATTGTGAAAACAGCTGGAGCATTCTTGGTTTAACAATAAAAGTTTGTGCCTGCACTAGCGAAAGTATACAAGAAGGTGCAGAGGAGCAAGTGGGTTGGAGGTATGCCCTCATCGTCCTCACAGAAGGAACAGGTGAGAGATTATCTCCACATGTTCCCCACATTCTATGGATTTTCATTATCTACGCCTTCCATTCCTAAAGTGTTTGTGGGGTCGAGTCTTACAATTTTATTGTGTACGGTGTCTCTGCCCACATGCAAAAATTGAAACTAAAAACAAAAATAGAACAGTAGTAAATTAAAAACAAAGTACAATGGAGAATGCACTAGGGCTCATAATGAAAATCATAAGATTTACCTGACACACATCCGAATCACCTTTTGAATCAATAATGCCTTCCCCAGCAACGACGCCAAAAATGCTTGACCTCGAAAGTGGGTGATCTTAAAATTGTTCCCAAGCGTAGGAAGTGTATCATTTCGTAACTTGGTCGATTACCAATGTCGTCTCCTTAGAAAAAATGAGTGGTTCAAAGGGTGATAAAAGAATAAAAGTAAAAACTCTGATTTTTTTGGAAAAATGGTTGAATGAATTATCAATTAAGAAATAACAACTAAATAAAGACCGATTAATCGTCAAAGTTTGTCGCACCGTGAATAGGGATTTTGACCAAATTTTATGACTCACTCAAGATTGTATTTAAATGCACTTAAGTAAAAAGTATTCAAATAATATCCATTAAAAGTGACAAAGTTGTATTTAAGTTGATTGACCTTATTTTGAAAGAATTACATTCACGTTGATTTCAGTGATTCCAAGAATTATCCGTGCCAGACCTAACTGTCTATAGATAAGTAAGCAGATATACATATCAATTGTGTTTTCAACTTTAATCATTGAAGCAACCAAATAACTTAATCTTTGGGAAAAAAAACCCTAGTTAGGTCAAAACACTTGTTCATGGATGAGACTCCCTCATCTGATCAAACCGGATATCGACTACTCACTCATAGCAGAATTAAAAACTAAAGCAATTAAAGAAAATGTAGTCATATTTCAAAGCAAAATAGAACTAAAATTGAAATCGCAAGTAAAATAAATTACCTTGAATTAAATAGCAAATAATGTAATCGTTACATGAAAGAGAACTAAAAGTATTCACCTTGCAAGAATTGAAGAACTAAAAGTAGAATAGAGCTTGGTATCAAAAACAATGGAAAAACTCTTAAACAGTGAGAAACCCTAATTCTAACCCTAGGAGAAGAAGAAAGAATAGAAAATATGAAAGAACATCTAAGGAGCGATCCCCCTCTTCTAGCTTGGCTTGGGCATTTGTACGAAAATATTTGCTAAATATCTTCTAATTTATCCACCAATCACGGCCTCTAAACATCTCAGTTAATTGAGTTTCCAAAGGAGTCCTTGTAGAAATAAAACACTGACCTACTGGTATGAAACACAAATCGACCTACTGAACCTACCGGTATCAAAGTAATAACCTACCATTATAAAAGTTTATGTTTCACTTCTGCTGGTAGATATTCACTAATATCAGTAGAATCTCAATCTACTACCAGATGAACCAGTAGGAAACCTACCAGTGGGACTGGTCTTTTTCCCAGTTATGCTCGCAATGCCCTTGGCTCAACTCTTGGATCTCCTAACTCATTCCCAAAGTCTTCTATAGCATTAAAATGATTATAAAACCTCGTTCTTACATTTATTTACCTACAAACACAAATATTCTCCATAAAACACAAAACTAAGCTAAAACAAAGGAAATAGATAACTAACATAGCTAAGATGAATGATATGAGACACAAAATATGCAATATTATGCTGTCATCACTAACTCCTCAAAACGTGCCTCATATTGAGCCACACTCATTCCACCCTGTTGCAAATTCAAGAAATCTAACAATAAACCATCTCTAACACTCTCAGTAAAATACTTACCATTGAAAATCGTCTCAAATATTTTCCCAAGTTATGTCTTCCACTGGCTCTCTCCCTTTAATAAGATCCCACCAATGATCTGTTTCTCCCTCAAATAAGTAGGTAGGTAGCTAAGAACACACAAAACCCTTGTGATATTCTCATCTACATTCTTTACTTTTCTTAACCACTTCTCAGCTTCTAGTGGTTTTGTAGTTCCTTGAAATGTTGGTGGTCGTTGTTTCAGAAATTCCTTTAGAACCATCATATGTCTATCACCAACTTCACTTGGATTAGGTAGTAACTGTTTCCAAATATTTGCCTCTGGTACATGGGCTAACGGTGGAACTTCTAGATTTCCTACACCCTGCACCGGCTTCGGCTGCGACTGCACTTGAGTATTATCTAGGTTTCCTACAAATCTCAGCAGCTGAGTCTGAATTAACATAGTAAGTGTAGCTAGACAATGGTATAATTGTTGTAACCCACCTTGTAAAACCCTGATCCATTTCCATAATATTCAGAGTGCTAATAACCTTCATAGGTACTAAATGATGCAGTCTCCAAATAATGAGCAAACTCTGATACCAAATCCATAAATATAGCGAGTATTTGCTATTAAGCTCAACAGATCCACTTACTGTACACAACTATGATACGATTCAGACATAGACTTGTTACAATCTACACATATACGCCATGCTCACTACAATTTACATGCCTCAACAACATTATTCAACACTTAGAATAAAAACCCCAAAATTCGGCAGTTCAAACTATCACGAACTTCCTTGCTACCTGCTAATCTGAGAAAAAAAAAATTAATGTAGGGCGAGCATCAACAGCTCAGTAGAATAACTCAATTTTCAAACAAACAAGTTTGAAGATAACATAATTTGACATGATTGGACAATATAAAAAATAGTTCATTTCATACATAAATAATATAACAGAAAACATTGAGCAAAAACATTCAAAATTTAAAACAACAATATGATCACAACATCAATAAAGTGCTGCACTGGTGGACGATCATCCTAATAGACCATTGAGGGTCAATACGAATATACGATTCAACCTTTTGGGGGACTTGCACCTTCAGGAAGAAATGCTTCCTAATCAAAATTTTGTACCCAAGTCCAAAGACCAATAAGGCCACCTAGGCATTTACGAACTCAATGAGAAACCCTCTATGACCTCAAACTAGAATGTAAACCCTCCGCCACTCGACCACTGTGCACTTACATTTAATTCTAAAAGGATCCCAGATTTTTCATTCAATACGAACAATACGGACATTTTCATCATTTGTGCGAAAAATGCACTCAAAACCCTAATTCGGGTCTGGATTTCCATGTCAACATCAAAACACCCAATCATATATTTCAAAACAGGTGAAACAATCTGTAAACCCCCACATGTTTAGATTAATATAATAATATAATTTTCTAGTAATTCTAATATAAGCAATGATGTAAGAATAAACTAAATAAATTGTAATAGTAGGAATAAATACTAGGGAGACAAAGTAATTGTGAAGTTTAAGTTTCGAATGCGTTTAAACTTGGAAAAGGTTGTTAGGTAAATTTCTAAATATTTTTAGGTCAAAATAAGATTTCCATTGAATCCGGAAGATCGAGAAACCTTGGGAGAGGTAATATAGGGTGTATTAGAAGTTAGGAAGTATCCCGGAGTTGAAACACATTTTAGAAAGAATTCGGATGGGGAAGAATTTGACACTACCTTAGTACTTTAGCCATAAATTTTTACTCCTAACTCCAATTGATCTGAATTTTGGACAGTAGAAACTAGACTTCAAGGGATACAAAAGTGTATTTGATGAAAATTTTCTAAATCAGCTTCTAAATAGGTCAAAATTGATCTGGAAGTTGAGGGCATACTGTCACCCGCGTCCGGACGGGAATAGACACGCGTCCGGACGCGTATGGCAGAAACTTGGACGCAAAAACACGCGTCCGGACAGCACAAAACACGCGTCCGGACGCGCCAAACCGAGGGCTTCACGACTTAGACTTGTTTTGGGCGTTTTCTCTCCCATTTGCAACCCATTTCCATCAATGCAAACCATAGAGAGGCTTAGAGAGGAAGGAAAGAAGGGGAAAACAAGAAATTCAAGGGTTGATTCAAGTGGGAAGGATCAAATCTTCTAGTTCTTCACACAAAAATTAAGGAGCAAGGTAGGGGTTTTTCTTCCATTCTTTTACATTGAGGCTAGGTTTATTTATATGTATCTCTTAACTCTAAATGTTATATGTATGTTATTCAATCCTTAATTCTTGCTATTCTTGCAATTAATGACATGTGGAAAATAATGTGATTGTTAAATGTCCTGGTTTTACTTCAAAAGTTATGTATGAAATTTGTGAAATGAGACCGACTTGTTTTCCATGTTTTCTAAACCTTGTTTGAGTTTGGGAGGATTTTCCTACAGAGCTTAGTGCTCATCCCCTACAAACCAACACGTTTTTCAGGTGATGCTGTAAAAGAGGATCAGTTAGAAGACGAGTAGGGGGGATCCAGAGGGGGATATCTCGACGGTCCTTCTTGTACTAGATTGAAGGGTTATTTTGAGATCATGTAAAATATAATCTTTTGTTATTCCGCTACTAAGTGTAATTTAATTCTTTTGGGATGTAATTGCCATGATTTGGCTTATTCTTTTGGGATAATGCTATGGACATGATATCTGATGAATGAAATTTCTTTATTGAGGGAATTTATTTAGTTGCTCTCATGTTGTGAATGGTCTTAGATAGTAATGCCGTCCAGGGTGGATTTTGGGGCGTTACACAATCATAAATAACATATGGAATAATTTAGAAACAAGTTTAAAAACATCGCATGTTCCAGAATTGAGAAACCGTACCAATCTCTTTATTTTGATATGAAATAGCAAAAAAAGAAACGATATTATTTTTCGATGAAATTACATACACATACAAAATTTAACTATTCAAAAGTAGTGTAAATTTTTTTTTTTTTTGGTTAAAATCCCTCAAAAAGTAGGTCAAATTCACCCTAGAGCGAAAAATAGACTTCTCACATCTCATATTGATCCGATCGTCGAACCAACCTTAGCCTTTACAAAAACCTTCGTATATGTCCTAGGGTCATAACCTAAAAATTTGGGGTTCATCAGATACTCAGGAGGCTCGTAACGGTACAAATTTTACCAATTCATCCAAAAAGACCCCGGTGAACTGGTTCAACAAAGTTGTACCTGTTAGACGAAGAAAAACTCTGATGAAGTGGTTCATCAGAGTTGTACGGTTCATCCTTGGATTTCCTCCATGGACAGGCCTGCAACTGGCATTTTGACCCTCTAAACCACCCCTAAACCCATTTTAAACGGTGGAAATGGACTCCTTGGTTCCATTTTAGGCTAGAACAATACCCCTTCAACATTAAAACATAAGATTTTGCAAGTTTGATTTTCACCTCCACTAAACCCTAACCTTGGTTCATAACTTCGAGCCATCACCACTAGCCACGAAAACCAACACAACCACCCCCAACTTCATTTCAAGCACTCAGAAATCAACCCCATACCTTAACTAACCCAAAACATCAAGAATCCTCAGACCCTTTCAACCCAAAAAATTCCAAAACTCTTCAAAACTTGTTATCTTGCATAAACTGTGATGAAAACATAATTTAAACACTATAAATGAACTCCTTGCATCCCTATTAGCCAGTTAATTACCTTTCAATGTATGAATTCAATCTTCACCATAGTCAACAATCAAATCGCCACTGTTTTTAATGATATCCGGACTCAAATCACTAAATTGACCAATGTCATAGGGTCATCCCAACAAGAGAAAGGGAAATTTCCCACTTAACCCCAAGAAAACCCAAGGGGTCAATACGTGATTGAGTCTTCTGAGTCTACCAAGGAGAGTTGTGAGCAACGCAAGGCGGTCACCACCCTTAGGAGTGGCAAAAAAATTGACAAAACTATTTTGCCAAAAGTCTCACCAAAGGCCACATTGAAAAATGAACAAGAGACTAAGGGCAACTCCGAGGAAGGTGAGACACTTGAAAAGGAAAAAATTATTGATTTGAATGTGCATGATTGTCCTATTCTGGCCCCTTTTGCCCAAAGTTTGAAGCCACCGGCTAAACTTGCTAAGTATTCGGATATCATTGAAATGTTTAAGCAGGTGAAGATAAACATTTTTCTCCTAGATGCCATCAAGCAAATACCTTTATGTGCAACGATTTTGAAAGACTTGTGCACCGTGAAGGGGAAGATGAATGCGCATAAGAAGGCATTTCTCACAGAGCAAGTGAGTTCCATTTTGAGGACCAACACACCACTCAAGTTCAAATTTCCCGGCTGCCCTACCATTGCCATAACTATAGGGAATTTCCATGTGGAGCAAGCACTTCTAGACTTGGGAGTAAGTGTCAACCTCCTTCCCTTTTCGATGTACCAACAATTGCAACTTGAAGAGTTGAAACCAACCACAATCACTCTTCAATTGGCAGATCGAAGTGTTATAACACCAAGGAGAGTAGTTGAGGATGTTTTAGTTCAAGTAGACAATTTCTATTTTTTCGTTGATTTTATTGTACTTGATACTCATCCGGTTGCTATCCTAGTTCACAAATTCCTGTCATATTAGGTAGGCCTTTTCTTGCTACATCTAATGTTGTGATAAATTACAAGAACAGACTAATGAAGCTTGCCTTTGGGAACATGACGATGGATCTTAATGTATTCAAATTGTGCAAGCAACCAAGTGATGATGAGGAAGTGCATGAGGTCAATCGGATTGACACCTTGGTGGGGGACCATATGGAGCTACTTTGCAATTCAAAGTTGGAGGAGCAAGATTTTGTTGATGATAAAGAGTCGGAACCAGTGCAAGAAGTAGGAAATTGGGCCCCGACATTTGAGAAACTTCCACAACAAGAGAATAAAATCTTTCCATCAACCATACAAACACTAATCTTGGAGTTGAAGCCACTACCTTCTACACTTAAGTATGCATTCCTAGGGGAGCACAAGACATTCCCGGTGGTGATAAGCTCTTCCTTGGCGCCAAGGTAAGAAGAGAATTTATTGAAAGTGTTGAGGAGTTATAAGAGAGCAATTGGTTGGACAATTGCCGATATCAAGGGGATTAGCCCCCTCATTTGCACACACCGAATCTACTTATAGAAAGACTCCAAACTATTTTGATAACCACAAAGGAGGCTAAATCCTATCATGAAGGACGTGGTGAGGGATGAGGTACTCAAACTACTTGATGTGGGCATTATCTTTGTAATTTCTAATTTTAAATGGGTTAGTCCCACTCAAGTAGTGTCAAAGAAGTCGGGGGTCAGTGTGGTAGCAAATGAGGAGAATGAGTTGATTCCGACAAGGGTGGTCACTGGTTGGAGAGTTTGTATCGACTATCGAAAACTCAACTCAAGCACAAGAAATGATCATTTCCATTTGCCATTCATTGACCAAGTGTTGAAGAGAATAGTCGGACATCTTTTTTATTTCTTTTTGGATGGCTACTCCGACTACAACCAAATAGAGATTGCTTTGGAGGACCAAGAGAAGACAACATTCACGTGCCTTTTCGGTACCTTCGCCTATCGTCGAATGTCATTCGGGTTGTGTAATGCCCCGGGAACTTTTCAGAGATGCATGATGGGAATATTTAGTGATATGGTGGAGAAAATTGTGGAGGTGTTCATGGATGATTTTTTCGTGTTTGGGGACTCATTCGAGGGTTGCTTTGGAAAATTTGGAGAAAGTGCTAGAAAGATGTGAAGAGAAGAATTTGGTGATCAGTTGGGAAAAGTGCCACTTCATGGTGACCCAAGGGACTGTGCTTGGGCACATCGTATCGGTAAAGGGGATTGAAGTAGACAAATCCAAGGTGGAAGCAATTTCCAACCTCCCCACTCCAAAGGTCATCAAGGATATCAGGTCGTTTCTTGGCCATGCCAATTTTTATCGTAGATTCATAAAAGATTTTAGTCCATTGGCAAGACCTTTGACCAATTTGTTAGCAAATGATATTCCCTTTGTGTGGTCGGATGATTGTGAGGCATCTTTTAAAAAACTCAAAAGCATGCTCACTTCACCTCCAATCATGCAACCACCCAAATGGGAACTACTATTTGAGCTCATGTGCGACGCGAGTGATTATGCGGTCGGCACAGTGATTGGTCAAAGGAAAGAAAAAAGACCATATGTAATATACTAGGCTAGTAAGACTCTAAATGAAGCACAAATGAATTACACTACCACTAAAAAAGAGTTGCTAGTTGTAGTGTTTGCATTGGATAGATTTAGGTCTTACATCATTGGTTCGCCTATTGTAGTCTACACTGATCACTCTTCTTTGAAGTATCTTTTGTCTAATCATGACGCGAAACTGAGACTCATTAGGTGGATCCTCCTCCTTCAAGAATTTCATTTGATCATAAAAGACAAAAAGGGAGTCGAAAATGTGGTGACGGACCATTTGTCAGGACTTGTAGTCCAAGATGCCGAAGAGCATATCCCTATCCTTCACTCTTTTTTCGATGAGCATTTGTTTTCTATTCATTCTATTTTTTCATGGTACTTGACTTGATCTGATATGTGTACACCCAAGTGCAGGCAGTCAAGCTGTAGTAATAATCCGGTTTGAGTCCGGAGTCGAATCCACAAGGAACTTTTGTTGGTATTTTTTTGGGATAATCAGTGATAGAGACCTATTGATTGTAACCCTTGAGATTTGCTGTGAGGTGTGAGATTTCCTGGACAGAATATAAGATTCTTTCCAAGAGAATTTTCTTAAGAAAATAGGAGATAAATGCTAATGAAAAAGAGTCACTCTTTAGTTCAAGGATTTGGACATGTAGTTAATTATCCGGTTTATTATACTTGTGTTTGATAACTCAATTAACTCCCGTGTCAACAGCAAGTTAATCGGAAGATAAAGATGGACTGTGAGAATTAAGAACATGATTCCGATGTCTTTCTAGAAATTTACAAGAATTGTCTGTGCCGAGACTTAACACGTCTACAAACAAGCAAGTGTTTCTACAAGACATCCAATCATGACATTAATATTCCATTTTTTAAATGAAGCACAATAAGGGGGATGATTGAAGGGTAGTCATGAAGATCTAGCCGGGGTACTTGCCTTGAACCGATGAGTCTTTCTATGCAAGAGTCATCCGTGTTATAGAAGGAGCCCACGGTTATACAAAGTACCTTAGCTTTTGCTAGATGCAATCAATCATCCAATAAATAAGAAGAAATAAACGTTAAGCATAAGAACAGTGCACAAATATAATTCTCGGATAACTTATACATGCCCTTCTCCTCTTACTAAAGAGTGAATGAGAAACTACTCACTCTTCATGGCTTTGGTAAAGCTAGAAAAGTGGGTGATGCTCATCCCTCCAAGTAGAGGACTTAAAAGATGAAATAACAATGAACATGGAGCCAATCTTTAACAAAGATTGAGTGAATCACGTTCCACTCTTCACGGCTTTGGTAAAGCTCTAGAAAAGTGGAAGAGTTTCACTCCTCTAAGAAAGAAAGAAGCTGAAGCAATGGAAGTGAAGTACATAAACAATAAAAGTAGAAGAAAGCTAGTCACATTTGGAGGGTGGCTTCCTCAACCAAGGAATGGAGGGTTGTTTCCTCAACCAAAAGATGAACTAACTCCCTTCTATGCATGTAGATGAAAGCATAAGCATAAAACTACTTTTATAACAAGCAAGGAGATGTTGGACTAAAGCCAAACTAATCTCTAAAATAAAGACTTCATACAAGGAAAATATAAGCTTAAATCTACAATGTGAGTGGGTGTCTAAGCCTCCATCAACCTCTCTACTTGGCTCCTTTAGCTCTCCAACAATGGGAGTATTTATAGGCAAGAGGAGGAGACAAGAGGGGGTGAAGGAATAGTGTATGCCACCCAAGTCCAAGTGAAAAACCAATTACTCTGCTGCTAGTCTGTGGAGAACGTTCGAACGTGAGTTGGCGTTCGAACGTTGTTTCTGTTTTTGCTTTATGGTCATTCGAACGTTGTCTGCTGTTCGAACGTTTCTTCTGTCTTTGCACTAGGGGCGTTCGAAAGCCAGACGTGCTCTGATCCTCTCACTCGAGTGATCTGTTGGTCTTCTGTGAAGTTCAGTTCCACACTCTATGCAGTTGTCTGGTCTTCAATCAACTCAAGTGCACGTTCGAACATGAGTTGGCGTTCGAACGTGACACTCAAGTGCCTCAGAGCTTCACAGTCTTCTTTCCTAGCTGCAACACGCCTTCTCTTAGCAGTTGGGTCTGCTACAGTTCAATTTGGCCGTTCGAACGTTCTGGCTGTGCTCCAAGCTTTTCCAATTTTGTGCTCTAATGTGCTGGTGTTGCATTCAAGTGTGCTACTTGTTGTTCTTGAGTCTTTGTTCAGTTTAGGGTCTGAAATGACATCACTTAAACTCCATCAAATTACAATTAGTCTTAAAACGGCATAGTAATATGCTAATTTTAATTGCTAATCACAACTCTCCAACCTAAATATTGCTAGTCTCTAGTAATACAACAAAAAAAATCTACTCCTAATACCATTTTCGTAGGTCATCCGGTTGCATTTAGCTTATGCAACAAGTCGCTGAACCACTAGGTTTACCCTAGTGGACGAGTGTTGTCTCGTGAGGGTTTCCAGTGAAGCTACCCACAAACTTCAGTCGAACAGATGTGTATGTGAGATTGCTGATTAAAGTAAATTAGCATCATAGTCGTTGAGGCACCCAACTCTCAATTTCGACTTATATCTCGCATGTCCCTCTTTCATAGGTATCTATTCTATGCAAAAATTAGCATCTGTTACATTGGCATTTGGAATTCCCTGTGTAGTAGGAATGATCATTCACGCCACAGGAATTGTTATATAACAAACACTCCCTTTTACCACCTTCCATGGATAGCTTCGATTCCACAAACCTCTCGTAGAATGCTCTCTGCAAAAGTTCGCTTCGATTATAGTGACTTGGATCTCACAGATCATGTGATTAGAAGTTGGCCAATCGAAAAATCACATGCACAATTAGGAAGGGAGTGAAATTTTAAAGAAGCAACTACTCATGTTTGGCATAATCTCATGAAAGAATATTGGCGCAATTTAAAGAAATACTATTTACCATATCCCAATTTGTAACAGACTTGAGATCAATTAGGGTTTTTCATAGGTTGTAACGTGGCCAGAGGTCAGTGGCTAACAAAATGACGTCAGAAGTATTCAAAAGTTATCCTCTGTTTATGTAGTGGCGCACACCTCTTTCTAGATTTTCGATATTTTGCCCAGAGATGATATTTCTTTCTTTCATTTTTCTCATTTTTCACTTTCTTGGCAATTTCTTGCCTTTTTGCTTCTTTTCTGTTTCAATTGTTCCCATTGATTCTTTTTGTCATTGAAAAGTAGCCTCCACAGCCTTTCCATTTTCCTTGCATTTCTGTGTCATATTGATTTATAAGAGGGTGCAAGAAAATTAGATAGCAATGGTGTGTCAAGTATGTTTTCTTGTAGCTTGGTAATCATACGGGTTTATCGAAGAAGAAATCATATATTGAGGGCTCAAGCATGGCTGACTAGGGAAATAATTTTGTAAAAGAAATGGCTAAGGCTCAATATCAAATCAAAGATGGCCTAAAATCATTTCTCACATATGTGCACATGTATGTGTCAATAGATCACTTTTAATTGCGTCAATCAAAGCAAGATTAATGAGACTATTCAAAAATTGAGAATGAAAGACTTTACTTGAGTAAACATCGATTGTCTCTCGAAAGCATCGTAAGGCTCGAAACTCACCATGGTGTTCCTTGTTATCTCCACTAGTTATGTCGGGTTTTCCAGGGGATGTCGGTTATATACTGATTCCATTTTCGAGTCAGATCATCATGTACCTTGAAAATAACAGATATCGATGCACATTTGACAATTTAAGCATAGAAATAATACCAATTTTCCAAGAGATGTGGTTTTAAGTCTCGGTTGATAAGTTGAGGTGTCAAACCGATCATGTGCGTAGTTACTCTAACAAACATTCTTAACATCCACATTCGTTCCATCATATATTAATTTTAAGCTAAATCTACATATGCATTAAAATAAATAAAAGTGATAAATGGAACCATTCATTTCTCAAAATATCGTCATTTAACATCAACATCAACGATTCAATTCATCCACAATCACACACAAAAACTTACAACATCTTTAACACTATCAAAGAAGAAATTCATAGAAATAAGCAATAAACACACAAAAAAAACATAAACAAGAACAGGGATCCCTCTCTCTCACTCTCCTCCATGTCCACCATCTCCACCAGGTCCACCCCTCAGAAGTCTAAGAATCTCATCCTGCTTAGCTTCAATGCTAAGCATGATATCTCGTAAAGAGCGTCGGGTGCTGGTGCTAGGTCCTGCCTCCTGTGGTTGATCTCTCTCTTCCTCCATCTTTCTCTCCTCCTCCGCATCAAGCTCTTCTTGCACCTCGTCCATTCCATGGGTAGGTGGCATCTCTTGTCTGGCCGCTAGGCCGCCACTATGACTTTGGCTTCTCCGGAAGGAAGCCTTGTTCAGTGGCCCCATTGGCTTTTGAATCTCCATCTCTGGCTTCACCCTAACCCCATGGTCTTTGCATATTTCAGTCACTAAGGTACCGAAGGGAAGTGAATTCCGCTTCACGTCACACCCTTTTTTCATCTCAGTCAACACTAGGGAGGGGAGGTCAATGCTTTGCCCTTTTCCAATTGCATACAATAGTCGGGCCATGTCGGGGAGGATTTCATTCTTTCTTCCTAGCGGAGCAAAGTTGGCAACCGCAATCAAGTTCAACATTTTGTATTTGTCGGTGAGTTCTCCTTGTCTAAAGAATCTCTTTCCCGTCCAAGAAAAAGTAGGCATTCCCGTTAGTTCCCTCCCCACTTCATTCATTGCCACGTTCTTTCTTGGGGGATAGGCGGGATGTGGTACCCGAGGCACTTCTTGCCTTATCCCCCAAATGTAATCATTATCTATGTCCACATGGACTCCCCTTACATATGTTCGAATTTCCCCGTCGATGATCTCGGCGTTGGAGTAAAACTCCCGCACCAAGTCGACCACGGCCTCCCCGCCGTTCCTCAAATAAAACAACCACCCCCTCCTCTCCATATCCGCAAAGATCCCCAACTCCACAAAATCAGCCAAAATCACATCTCGTTCACAAACAATGGCTTTGTTTTGGTAGAAATTTTCATAC
The DNA here is from genome assembly GCA_951799425.1 of Ilex aquifolium. Taxonomy (NCBI): domain Eukaryota; kingdom Viridiplantae; phylum Streptophyta; class Magnoliopsida; order Aquifoliales; family Aquifoliaceae; genus Ilex; species Ilex aquifolium. The sequence continues at coordinate 1,265,237 of OX637408.1, read as the reverse complement.
CTGTCAACTTTTAGAGCTGTGGGAAACCAAGTTTTGTCGTATCTTCGTGTAAGTGGTGGCATTCCTTCTCTCACTTCCACCACCTCCTCGACGAAATTGAGCTCTTGGGTGTTTGGGTTGCGCCTGGCAGGAAGCTTGACTCTTGGCATTTTCAGTTTTTGAGTTTGAGGGCTTTGAAATCTTGGATTTCTTTTTGAAAATGGAACTTTTTGATATGGGAATAGTTTTGGGAGGATTGATTTTTGGTAAAAATGGAGAATGGTTGGTGTTTTGGGGTCTGGGTAATGAAGAGTCACCAAGGGTTTTTCAATTTTTCGAGGGTTTTGAAATGAAGAAGACGAACCAGGCTTTTATAGCCTGAGTCGTGACATTCGAACGTTGGTAACGTTCGAACGTGTCTAGAAGGATTTTAAACAGATCGTTCGAATGTGGTTTAGCGTTCGAATGTGGTGTACTTTTGAGTTCTGTCAGAGGCCAAAGTACTGTAGGTTCTCTTCGTTCGAATGTTCTATTGGCGTCCGAACGTTAATCTCATTCGAACGGTCTATTGGCGTTCGAACGGACTGAGCTCCCAGTACTTTTAAGTTTCATCAGAAGCTTCATCAGAGGCTGAGTACTGTAAGCAGCTGACGTTCGAACGTCACCTGGTGTTCGAACGTTGAATCAAAAATCAAAAAAAAATTCTCCACTACACTATACACAATCAAAGAGGGCCAAACACACAATTTTAAATCAAAAACCTATGGCGTCTCAGGATAAGCCCCTACCCACACTTCAGGTTGACATTTTGGGACATTCCTTACTCGGCCCATATTTTCATTTCAGTCAAAAGAGTTTATACAAAAAAAAAAATTTTACACTTTTTACAAAAAATTCGGACCATTGGCTTTCACCCCCAACAAAAGTACACATTTCCTACAGAAAATTATCTAATCCGAGTCTCCCTCTGTGTCTGTGTAGAACGAACAACCAGTGACTCTCCCAACTTCCTCTCTCACAAAACGGTTAAGCAAAGTACCGGAATAGCATGGCGTATCAGGGTAATCCTTACTCAGCCCATTCACTATCCAGTGTAATCGATCAAGTGCGCGATCGGAGATTGGTTCAGAACACTAGTTGTATTTTTTTCTCGTGAAAGACTCTGCCACACTGTTTACAAGCACCAAGTCTTTTGGCACGTCGGGGTTTGGCAAAGCTGCTTCTACCACAGAGGGGTTTCGCTTGTTTTTCTTGGATTTCGGTCTTCCTTACCAGTCTTGCTTTTCTCATGATTACAGTATGCACATCAGATGGAAAAGTGCGTAGAACTCCTAGACTAAACCAAAAAATTTTAACATTCATGATTTCTAAGCTTTAAGACTCACTATCTAGTTCTTTAACGTCTGTCAGTCACAAAGACGATTGAAGCTGACTCACAAACATAATTATCAATTTATACAAGACAAGGTACATAAAATGATCAGAATAAAAACAACGACAGCAAAAAATTTTAAAAATTTTAAAAATTTACGGGCAAATATGAACTGTATTCTCACACCCCCCCCCCAACCTAAACTGAACATTGTCCCCAATGTTTCGAATTTACCAATTCACGGATCTTGGAGATGAGGTTGAATGGTAGAGATCTGTTCATTTGCTGAAACCTACAAATAAAAATACACAAATTACTCATCTGTGCGCAGATCTGGGTTTCGGGTAGGCTGAAAATTCTTGTGTGTGAGTGCGAACAAGAGAAGGACACTTGTGAGCAAATATAAGATTAAAATGCAAAACATGAAGCAAAAGATTGTGTTTGTAGAGTGTGTGGTCATGGGTTGTGTAAAAAAAATAGAGAAAAATGAAGAAGAACAGAAAGAAGAATAAGAAAAGAAAAAGAAGAAGACGATGAAGAAGAAGAAATGGGGGGGGCCAACAACGGCGGCTGGGAGAAAAAATGGGTGCCTTATAAAGGAGCCCTAGTGGGTCAGGTTGGGTTAGATTTTTCCTGGCCCGATCCACTTGAGTGTCGGCAGGCACGACTTTCGGAGGAGTATTCTGGTTCCATTAAAAGAATGGTTTCCACATTTTTAACAAAATCCTCCAAAAATGGTTTTAACCGCTGACCTTTGACAGTAAAAATATTACCGTTTGATGGGTTTTCCACTTCAACTGCTCCATGTCCAAACACCTTTTTGACAATGTAAGGCCCAGTCCATCTTGACTTCAATTTACCAGGAAAGAGGCGGAGTCTTGAATTAAATAACAAGACTTTTTGAGAAGGCTCAAAAGATTTCCGCACAATATTTTTGTTATGAAAAATTTTCATCCTGATTTTAGCAATCTTAGCATTTTCATATGCTTCATTTCTCAATTCCTCCAATTCATTTATCTGAAGTTTTCTTGCTAGTCCAGCTTTGTCCAAGTCAAAATTCATTGCTTTAATGACTAGTATGCCCTATGTTCCAATTCCACAGGCAGGTGACACAGCTTTCCATAGACTAATCGATAAGGAGACATGCTTAAAATTGTTTTAAAAGCAGTACGGTACACCCAGAGTGCATCAGTTAGTCTTAACGACCAATCTTTGCGGTCTGGATTCACCGTTTTTTCCAAAATTAATTTGATCTCCCGATTAGCTAACTGAGTTTGTCCACTGGTCTGTGGATGATAAGAGGTTGCAATTTTGTGAAAAATCAAGTATTTTTTCATCAAATTCCAGAATGGACGATTGCAAAAATGAGCACCCACATCACTTATGATTGATTTCGGAATTCCAAACCGGGACAAAATATTTTCTTTCAAAAACTTGATCACTGTTTGGTGATCATTGTTTCGGCATGAAATTGTTTCAACTCATTTGGATACATAGTCTACAGCCACTAAAATGTATAGATAGCCAAAGGAATGGGGAAATGATCCCATAAAATCGATGTCCCAACAGTCAAAAATTTCAATTACCAGAATGGGGTTTAAGGGCATCATGTTTCTTTTAGAAATACTTCCCAACATTTGGCATCTATCACAAGTTAAACAAAAGACATGGACATCTTTGAAAAGTGTGGGCCAGTAAAATCCACACTGCAATATTTTTGTAGCGGTTTTTCTTGATGAAAAATGGCCACCGCATGCTTCAGAATGACAAAATGTTATTACCTAACTATTTTCATGAGTGGGGATGCAACATCTTATGATTTGATCCTTACAGTACTTGAATACGTAGAGATCTTCCCAAAAGAAGTTACGAACCTCCCTCAGAAATTTCTTTTTGTCCATCATGGTAAAGGATGGAGGGAAAGTACCAGTAGCAAGAAAGTTAGAAATATCCGCGTACCATGGTGTCTTATCAATCATGAACAGTTGTTCATCAGGGAATTTCTCATTGATTGATAGTCCATCCTCACGAAATTCATATGTTAGTCTGGACAGATGATCTGCCACCACATTCTCGACACCTTTCTTGTCTTTGATGACAAGATCAAACTCTTGGAGAAAGAGTATCCATCTCAAGAGTCTTGGTTTGGCGTCCTTCTTTGTGAGCAAGAATTTTAGGGCTGCATGGTCAGTGAATACAATAACAGAAGAACCAACAAGATAAGAACGGAATTTTTCCATTGCAAAAACTACAGCAAGCAATTCTTTTTCAGTTGTTGAATAATTCATTTGAGCTTCATTCAAAGTTTTGCTTGCATAGTAAATCACATGGGGTTTCTTATCTTTTCTCTGTCCCAAAACAGCACCTACAGCAGAGTCACTTGCATCACACATTAGTTCAAAGGATAGATTCCAGTCAGGGGGTTGCATTAATGGGGCAGAAATTAACATGTATTTTAGCTTGTCAAAGGCTTTCTGGCATGCTTCATTCCAATCAAAGATTACATCCTGACTTAGAAGGTGACACATGGGTTTTGCTATGGTACAAAAATCTTTTATGAATCTCCTATAGAAACTTGCATGTCCTAGGAATGATCGGACATCCTTTACAGTCTTAGGAGCAGGCAAATTTCCAATCAGATCTATTTTTACCTTGTCAACTTTCATGCCTTCAGACGACACAATGTGACCAAGGACGATGTCTTGTGTTACCATGAAATGGCATTTTTCCCAATTGAGCACTAGATTGGCTTCCTTACATCTGATTAGCACTTTCTCCAGATTGGTCAGACACAAATCAAAGGAATCACCATATACAGAGAAATCATCCATGAATACTTCCAAAAAAATTTCAACCATATCACTGAACAAGCTTAGCATACATCTTTGGAATGTTGCAGGAGCGTTACAAAGTCCAAATGGCATCCTTTTGAATGCAAAGGTGTCAAAGGGGCATATGAATGTTGTTTTCTCCGGATCATCTAGTGCTATCTCAATTTGGTTATACCCTGAATACCCATCTAGGAAACAGTAAAATGCATGGCCTGCAATTCTCTCTAGGACTTGGTCAAGAAATGGAAGAGGAAAATGATCTTTTCTAGTGACCAAATTGAGTTTTCAATAATCAATGCACATTCGCCATCCTGTGACGACTCGAGTTGGTACTAGTTCATTTGCATCATTTTTTTACCACTGTGACCCCATATTTTTTTGGCACAACTTGGGTTGGACTAACCCACTTGCTATCAGAGATGGGGATGATTATCCCCGCATCTAAAAGCTTGAGTACCTCAGTTCTCACTACTTCCTTCATGTGAGGGTTTAGTCATCGCTGCATTTGACGAGAGGGTTTTGAATCCTCTTCAAGGTATATAGCATGATTGCAGATTAACGGGCTTATACCTTTCAAGTCAGCGATGGTCCATCCAATGGTGCTTTTATGACTTTGGAGAACTTCAATCAATTTAGACTCTTGCAAGTCTGTGAGCTTAGATGAAATTACCACTGGGTATGACTCGTCATTTCCTAAGAATGCATATTTGAGGTCAGATGGGCCATTAAGAATGCATACAAAGACCCAGGGTGTCCGACGGTGTCATGTATCATTGGAAACTTCAGGATTGAACAAGCACTGTTAGACCTTGGAGCCAGTGTTAATTTGCTACCCTACTCTGTCTATCAGCAGTTGGGTTTGGGTGAACTTAAACCTACTTGTGTCACACTCCAGTTGGCCAACAGATCTGTCAAAACCTCTCCCATCTGACCTCAAATATTCCAGTTAGGAAGGCTCTTTTTTGGACATTCTGGCTTCTCTTGACTGTGCACAAGTCTTTTAGAAACTTGGCATAAGACGGAACTTGTTTGATTGCATCCAGAAGTGGGATGTTGATATTTACTTGCTTAAAAAGCTCGTAAATTTCAGGTTGATTTTTCAACTTCTATTTGGTTTTGAGTCTATGAGAAAAAGGAGCAGGAATGGAACACGAAGGGTCTTTTTCCTCAAAAGGTTCTGGCTCTTGTTCAATCATAGGCTCAAGTTCTTCTTCAAGTTCATTCTCAATTGGTTCAGGCTCAGATGATGGGTTGACTGGGATTGACTCAGGTCTTGGCTTTGGAATGAGTATGTGTATGATGGTCTTGTCAATCACCTTGCCACTCCTTAGTGTAGTGACAACTTGGGCTTGGTCTTGTGTGTTTCCTGTTGTTGAAGGGTTCCCTACATGGAATTGGCCTTGTGGTTGCTTTGGTTGGGCAGGAAACTTGCCCTTTTCGTGTGTAACCATGGATTGGGTCAACTTTTGGATGTGACTTTTAAGATCCTCAAAAGATTGAGTGGTCTGGGTTTTGAAATAAGTGAAAGCCTGTGTGGAATTATTGTTATAGTTCATTTGGCTTTACATGAACTGATTCAGTGTGTCCTCAAGGCTCCTCTTTTGTGGTGGTTGGTATGGTTGATATGCGGGAGGTCCTTGAGGTGGTGGGTATGAGCCTTGTTGTTGGTTCATGGGCATTGGTTGTGTGTTCTTCCAACTGAAGTTAGGGTGGTTTCGCCACCCTGGATTGTATGTTTCAGAATATGGGTTGAAGTAAGGCTTGTTGAAGTTGAAAACTACATGTGTCTGTTCCAACAAGACCTCTTTGAACGCTAGGATAGTGGGACACTCCCTAGTAGGGTGTCCTGTTAGCGCACAGATTCCACACACTTGTTCTGTGGAAGGGCTAACATCAACTTGATGGACTTTCTTCATCTCTAAAGCTTCAAGCTTTCGAGACAACGTAGACATTTTTGCTCTCAAGTCATCATCCTCTCTCAAGACATATTTACCTCCTTGGGAAGTAGATGGTCTGGCTTCTACTGTGGTAGGAGAGGCTGAGTCCCACATCTGAGAACTGTCAGATATGGTGTCAAAGTAATTGAATGCCTCCTCCGGACTTTTTCCCATAAATTCTCCATGGGCCATCATTTCGACAAATTGACGTAGTCTAGAGGGTAAGGAGTCATAGAAAAATCCTACCAAAGTCCAATTCTCAAAAGCGTGATGTGGGCAGGATTGGAGTAGATCTTTGAATCTCTCCCAACTTTGATAAAAAGTTTCTCCTTCTTTAACCGCAAAATTCATGATTTACCTTTTTAATGCATTTGTGCGGTGCAGAGGAAAAAACTTTCTAAAAAATTCATTTTGCAATGCCTGCCAGTTAGGTATTGAAAAAGCTTTTAAAGAATTTAGCCATTGTTTAGCTCTATCCCTTAAAGAGAAAAAAAATAGTTTCATTTTGGCTAGTTCAGAATTGTCTTGAAATGTTCCACACACTTCCTCAAAATCTTTTATATGCAGATATCAATTTTTTGAATCTAATCCATGAAACACGGGTAATAACTGCACTGTCCCCGGCTTTACAGTAAAAAGGGGAGTATTTTCAGGAAATATAAAACAAGATGGGACACTGTTTCTTGTGAGATTTAAGTAATCCCGCAAAATTCGGATGTTAGGGACTTCCTCCTCTCTCATAGGGACTTCTCCATTTCTTTCATTATTTGTCATATTACTCTCACAAGAGTCTGCTACTGATCTAGGTGAATTTGGTTCAGGCTGATTCACAGACTCACAAGATTCTGCCGGCAAATTTTGATAGTGAGTAGTGCCCTCAGTCATAAAGAGAATAAAACAAAGTTATTTACAGTAAACCAAAGAATATATACAAAGATGGAGGTCTTTTTACCTTTTACCTTAAAACACCTCTTAAAGTTCCCCGGCAACGGCGCCAAAAACTTGACTTGATCCGACATGTGTACACCCAAGTGCAGGCGGTCAAGCTGTAGTAATAATCCGGTTTGAGTCTGGATTCGAATCCACAGGGAACTTTTGTTGGTATTTTTTTGGGATAATCAGTGATAGAGACCTATTGATTGTAACCCTTGAGATTTGCTGTGAGGTGTGAGATTTCCTGGACAGAATATAAGATTCTTTCCAAGAGAATTTTCTTAACAAAACAGGAGATAAATGCTAATGAAAAAGAGTCACTCTTTAGTTCAAGAATCTGGACATGTAGTTAATTATCCGGTTTATTATACTTGTACTTGATAATTCAATTAACTCCCGTGTCAACAGCAAGTTAATCGGAAGATAAAGATGGACTGTGAGAATTAAGAACATGATTCCGATGTCTTTCTAGAAGTTTACAAGAATTGTCTGTACCGAGACTTAACCCGTCTACAAACAAGCAAGTGTTTCTACAAGACACCCAATCATGACATTAATATTCCATTCTTTAAATGAAGCACAATAAGGGGGATGATTGAAGGGTAGTCATGAAGATCTAGCCGGGGTACTTGCCTTGAACCGATGAGTCTTTCTATGCAAGAGTCATCTGTGTCATAGAAGGAGCCCACGGTTATACAAAGTACCTTAGCTTTGCTAGATGCAATCAATCATCCAATAAACAAGAAGAAATAAACGTTAAGCATAAGAACAGTGCACAAATATAATTCCCAGATAACTTATACATGTCATTCTCCTCTTACTAAAGAGTGAATGAGAAACTACTCACTCTTCATGGCTTTGGTAAAGCTAGAAAAGTGGGTGATGCTTATCCCTCCAAGTAGAGGACTTAAAAGATGAAATAACAATGAACAAGGAGCCAATATTTAACAAAGATTGAGTGAATCACGTTATACCCTTCACGGCTTTGGTAAAGCTCTAGAAAAGTGGAAGAGTTTCATTCCTCTAAGAAAGAAAGAAGTTGAAGCAATGGAAGTGAAGTACATAAACAATAAAAGTAGAAGAAAGCTAGTCACATTTGGAGGGTGGCTTCCTCAACCAAGGAATGGAGGGTTGCTTCCTCAACCAAAAGATGAACTAACTCCCTTCTATGCATGTAGATGAAAGTATAAGCATACTACTACTTTTATAACAAGCAAGGAGATGTTGGACTAAAGCCAAACTAATCTCTAAAATAAAGACTTCATACAAGGAAAATATAAGCTTAAATCTACAATGTGAGCGGGAGTCTAAGCCTCCATCAACCTCTCTACTTGGCTCCTTTAGCTCTCCAACAATGGGAGTATTTATAGGCAAAAGGAGGAGACAAGAGGGGGTGAAGGAATAGTGTATGCCGCCCAAGTCCAAGTGAAAAACCAATTACTCTGTTGTCAGTCTGTGGAGAACGTTCGAACGTGAGTTGAGGTTCGAACGTGAGTTGGCGTTCGAACGTTATTTCTGTTTTTGCTTTATTGTCGTTCGAACGTTGTCTGTCGTTCGAACGTTTCTTCTGTCTTTGCACTAGGGGCGTTCGAACGCCAAATGTGCTCTGATCCTCTCACTCGAGTGATCTGTTGGTCTTCTGTGAAGTTCAGTTCCACACTCTATGCAGTAGTCTGGTCTTCAATCAACTCAAGTGCACGTTCGAACGTGAGTTGGCGTTCGAACGTGACACTCAAGTGCCTCAGAGCTTCACAGTCTTCTTTCCTAGCTGCAACATGCCTTCTCTTAGCAGTTGGGTCTGCTACAGTTCAATTTGGCCGTTCGAACATGAGTTGGCGTTCGAATGTTCTGGCTGTGCTCCAAGCTTTTCCAATTTTGTGCTCTAATGTGCTGGTGATGCATTCAAGTGTGGTACTTGTTGTTCTTGAGTCCTTGTTCAGTTTAGGGCCTAAAATGACATCACTTAAACTCCATCAAAGTACAGTTAGTCTTAAAACGGCATAGTAATATGCTAATTTTAAGTGCTAATCAGTACGCTAACATTTGTAATTATCTTGCCACAAGACAAATACCACCGCATTGGAATCCGGAGGACAAACGAAGATTCATGCAAGATGTGAAGTACTTCTACTTCGACAACCCGTATCTGTTCAAGTATTGCCCAGATCAAGGGATGAGGAGATTCGTACCTAAAAATGAACAACAGGATGTCCTTTCATTCTGCCATTCTGAGGCATGTGGTGGCTATTTCTCTTCAAAGAGAACTTCGGCTAAGGTTTTGCAATTCGGTTTTTATTGGCCTTCTTTAATTAAAGACTGTGTTTCATTTTTGTAAAGAATATGATAGGTGTCAAAGGTTGGGTAGTGTGACCCGTAGGAATATGATGCCCTTTTCCCCCGTGTTAGTCATTGAAATATTCGATTGTTGGGGCATCGACTACATGGGTTCATTCCCTATGTCATTTGGCTACCTATATATACTATTGGCAATGGACTATGTGTCCAAGTGGGTAGAGGCCATCCCAACCAAGAAAAATGACCATAGAGTTATAGTCAAGTTTTTAAAGGAAAACATATTTTCAAGGTTTGGGGTACCTCGTGCAATGATAAGTGACGGTGGGTCTCATTTTTGCAATAGACCATTTACATCCTTAATGCATAAATATGGCGTAACACACAAGGTGTCCACCGCTTATCACCCACAGACTAATGGCCAAGCTGAGTTTGCTAATAGGGAGATCAAAAATATACTAGAGAAAATGGTGAACCCAATTCGAAAGGATTGGTTACTTAGGTTGACCGATGCCTTGTGGTTTTACCGCAATACTTACAAGACCATCCTAAGTATGTCTCTCTATAGGCTAGTTTATGGCAAGGCTTGTCATTTGCCTGTAGAGATGGAGCACAAGACATATTGGGCCATTAAAACCTTGAACTTCAATTTGAGAATAGCCGGAGAGAATAGGAAGTTGGAGTTGAATGAATTAGAGGAAATCCGTAGAGATGCATATGAGAGCTCAAAAATTTCCAAACAGGGGGCAAAGATTTTTCATGACAAATCCATTGTGAGAAAGACATTTGAGCCTGAACAAAAAGTGATCTTGTATAATTCTCGACTCTCCATTTTCCAAGGGAAACTCCGATCTTGTTGGGATGGCCCCTATCTTGTCAAGGTGGCCTACCCTAACGGATCCGTGGAAATAACAAACCCCAAAGATGGTAAATCATTCAAGGTTAATGGCCAAAGACTTAAGCCATTCTTCGAGGTTTTTGAATTTCAAATGGTGGAGGAAGACTTGATGGATCCGGTTTACCCAGACCTTGTTAAGGAATAAATGTTCAAGTAGATTTTAGTGTACAGTCGCTTTCTTTTATCATTTACCTTTCAATCTAATTTGTTTACTTACTTTCATCTTTGCATAGTTTTCTTTCTTCAAATGTGCATATTATGGTGTTTTTGTCAAAGCTCATTGTGAGGTGTTCTCTAACCCTACTTATCTTTTTAAGCCCATCATTGCATTCCATATCTTTTTGTTGCATTGAGGAAAATGCATAGTTCAAGTTGGGGGGTGAGGTGCACCATTTGTATGATACACCAAAATTTTTGTTGATAATACCATTTTGTGATGAAATTCACCATTCACATATTTGACCTAATTTTGTGTAGAATAGTTGCATAATATGTGAAAATTTTGAAAATTTTTGTGAAAAATATCTGAATGTTGAACCATATTCCCCCTATTCAGAGCGTTATGGGTTAAATGATAGTGAGATCTTTACTTTGAACTTTGAATATATGAGCACATCATAGAAGTATATCCTATGCTTGAGTATCACATATGTGTTTTCTTTTGAACTCAACCATAGTGCACCATAAACGTGTAACTTTGGCAATTTACGGATTGGATTCAAATTTTAGTGCTTAGCATGCATAGTGGAGATGAATTAAGTACCCGTGTGAGCTTTAGTGCCAATCCTTGTTGGAGAGAACTTACATTTACTCAAAAGAACAAATTTTTAAATTCAAAATCTGTTCAATATTCTCATTATGCTTGCTTTGGTTAGAGTGCATGTGGATAGTTGATTGACTTTGTCTTGAAATGCCAATATGCCTCCCCATGCTAATCAAGAAATGATCTTAAATCATCATTCAAATGCTTTGAGCCTTAGCCCTTTTCTTGAAAAAACTTATCCCTAGTGCCGTGATTGAGCCTTATTTCAAAATTCGTTCCATGCCACACAATTGACCAAGCCAGTGCAAAATGATAAAAATTTAACACACCTTGGTTGTTCCGAGAACTAATTGTGATTGATCATAAAGGGAAGGAAATGTGGTGAGGAAACCCAAAAAGGGATAAATGGTGCTGAATTCAAATTTTGAATGAAAAAAGAGAAAGAAAGCCCAAGAAAAAGGAGAAAAAGGGGTGAAAAAGAAAAGAAAAGGAAAGAAGAAGAAAAAAGAAACAAAAAGTGAAGTGAAGGTGTAAATCTGAAGAAAAAAAAATTCCGCAAAAAGTAGATTTTAGTAAAAAAGGTCAATGCCCTCGGAATAACCATTTTTGTATTCTTTGACCCTTCATTTCACTCAGCTCAAATATCACCCCCAAGACCTCATTACAACACTTGAAAGTCCTAAATGATCTAGAGAAGCATGGTGAAAGCATAATTTTAATGAAAAAGGAAAGTTGGTTTTGCTATCTAATGCCCTAACATTCCATTCATGAGATTATGCCAAGATCGTTTCAATTGTCATGCATGCACATCATTTAGGGATTATATGTGAGCTTTTGATTTGGGCACAAGATTCTACCTCACATAAACACATGGAGAGCATGCCAGGATAATCATAGAGATAATCGTTCTTGAGAGAAACCCTTGGTGAGTTTTGCATCAAATCTGAATTTGGATAGTCAAGTAAATGTAAATTCTATTGGGTAAATGCTTAAATTACATGTCCATTTCACACACACACGATTTTGGAAACAAATGAAATGTGTAGGTGCATACTCTAGAATAGCATTTAAAGTCATAGTGTTGCTCATGTGTGCTCAGTTCGGTTATTTGAATAATGTGTCATGCAACCCTATGCTTGTAGGATGAGGGAATATCGCTCAAACTTTCGATATTGGGAAGAAATATGAATGCCTTTACTATTTCAATTTGTGCTTTACATATTGGGTATTCATTTTGGTAGTTAAATTTAGAAATCCATGTCTCGTGTTTTGAAAGCATCAAAATTTTAAATCACATTGCAATTTCGTAAATGAATTTGGGCATGGTCACTCATTTGTGTTTCATAAGCGTAGTTCAGGTTTTTGGTGGAGTGCAGGTTGTGAATAGGTTGTTAGAATGTGTAAAGGTTGAATAAATTTGGAGTGGAGATGAAAATAGGAGCACATAAATTTTTTGGGAAAAAGCTAAAACCTACCGGTAGAAGTTTGTCTAAACCTACCGGTAGGAATTTACAGTGCACAAAACCTACCGGTAGGTTTTGATCGTTCTACCAGTGGGTTTTGCCAGAAAACTAGGAAACGAGGGTTCAAGTCTGATTTTTTCGGGAAAACTCTTCACTTTCTCCACTTCTCTCCATCTTAAAAGCTCTCTACTCTCCCTCAAAACATCTCTCACCCTAAAAGAAACCTTTCCCATCCATCAAACCCCCAAATTAAGATATCTAGGGTTGATTTTTACTTTAATTACATTGCAATGTGTTGGATTTCTCCACAAAACCCTTGTTTTCTCTAATTTTCCCCCAAATCCATTACACCTAGGTTTTCACCAAAAGCTTGGATTCCATCCTTATGGCTCATTTAGGAAAGCATTCTCGTGTTTCTTTTGATCTTTTTGAGCAACTATGGATGTGGATTTTGCCATTTGTGGCCCTTGGGGCATTTTTTATTTTCATGGCCCGTACAAAACAAACAGGGCCAAGTTCTCCACCACCCGCGGGCACGGTGTCCCGCAAGAGAACGGTGGTGGGCCCTAGTGGAGGGAGTGGGGAGAGAAGGAAGAATCATAAAAACGATGCTCACACGAAAAGCATTGAGGAAAAGAATGTGACGTGCGAGCGTCACGTGGACAAGCCCACCCTCGGGCCGAACGACAAGGTTCTACGGGTGATCGAGGGGCACGGGATAGACATTTGGTTTATGCCAGTGGGGCGTTATGTCTTCCGATGTGCAGGGAGTTTTACCAGAGATTAAGGGTAGAAGATGAGGATATATTCCTACTCAAGACGAACGTGAGGGGGAAGGTTATGGAGGTCACTTTGGGATTGATTCCAGATTTGATGAAGTATGAGAGACCTCCACGCAACGTCTCAGTCTATCCCTACAACACCCAAGGGAGGAAATCACTCCCGGAGTACGTACATTTGATGTATAAGGACCCGACACAATTCAAAAGAAAAATTCAAGTCGGGGCTCTCAAGCATTCATACAGGGTGATGAACAAAGTCTTGCATTACAACCTGATGCCCAGGGGTGCGGAAAAGACCCCAGGGGAAGAGAAGCTTGCCCTCCTCCACGCTTTCATGACCGGAAAGATGATGGATGTGACCCTGTTGATTTGGGAATTCATGAAGGAGTTCGCCCAGGCTAAGAAGCCGAAGGCAAATCTCCCATTCGCCAACTTGGTTACAAGGATGTGCTACCACTCCAAGGTCAAAGCCTACCCCTCAGATGTGTTACTACCTCTGGAGTTCAGAGCCATCGGGAAGTCTAGTAGCAGCAAGAGAATGATGATGACAGGAGGGGAGAGAGCAAGGACACCTAGAGTTGAGCCATCCACGGCCGGACCGTCCACTGCCAGGCCATCCACCACTGCTCCGCCTCGCACAGTTTCTCAGTGCCTAGACGCTATGGAGAGGAGGATGGATGACCTTGGTGGGACGATGCATCAGCTCTCCTTGATGATGATGAGGATGTATGAGCACACTTTCCTGGGAGAGCCGATCCCCGGTGGGCCTCCGCCTCCTACTATCTGGCCTTCTACCTCTGTCCCCATGGCTTCTACTATTGTTGAGGTGGAGGGTTTCGACGATGAGGACTCTGATGATGAGGAGGGAAGTGACTATGATGATGACGAGGAGGAGGGGATAGGAGACGAGGATGAGGAGTAAGGAGATTTTTTTGGTTTTATCGCTTTTAGTAGTTGCACAGTTAGTGTTTAGGGTAGTTGGCCTAGTAGAAGATTCCCTAGGATTTTAGGCTGTTTTGATTTTGGCTTTATAATCCTTAAACAATCCATTCTAATCCTTGTTCATTTATTTAATTGCATTATGATTTGAGTATTTTGATTGTTTGGTGAATTGACTTGCATGAATGGATTGTTTAAGTTTTATGCATTATGGTTTGGAAATAAAGTTTGCTAGGGATTATCAAAACTCAAGTTGAGGGGTGTGACGAGCATAGAATATTGCACATCATGTACCTCTTTGCACCCATTTATACTTGCTTTTGTAGTGAAAATGGGGGCAAATTCGTTTAATCTAACATTTAATGGAGTTTTGTGTGATTGTAGGTAAAGAGCAGGTAAGGGCATGTAGTAAGTCCCCCACCAAGTGCTTAAAGGCAATGGAGAAGAAGGGGAGGCTTAACGGATGGTTCGGGACATCAAGAAACCAAGAAATGCTAAAACATGAGAAAACCTACCGGTAGAAGTTGGTCAAAACCTACCGGTAGGTATAGTGCACTGGATTTCTTCTACCGCAGCCTCTGCCAAAACCTACTGGTAGGTTTTGCCTACTGGAAAAAACCTACCGGTAGGTTTTATGATCGTTCTACTGGTTGGTTTTGCCTAAAAATACCAGAAGCCTGCAGTCTCAACTCCACCTACTTCCGGGGCCCACCTCTTGTCACCCCACACATGCCCTGACATCTAAAGCCTGATTTTTGAAGACAATGCATGGAGGAGGTGGAGAGAGAATAGGAGTGGTTGGGGGAAGCATGGAAGAGGCAATGTTGGGCCTGTGGTTGCTTGTAGCTGTATCTATACCCCTTCCAATCATAGGAAGTCAGTTCTCACAGACCATGTAAGGGGTATGGACGAATTTTGACCAGGTTTACATCGGATTCAGTTTTTTTTACACAAGTTTGGAGAGAGAAACTCAAGGAAGAAGATGAAGTTTTAGAGAGAGAAAGTTAGGTTTTTGCATTTCCTCCACCATTTCAATTGTAGTAAGCTTTAAATCATTTGTAATCTTTACTTCTTGCACTTTAATCCCATTTATTTCAAGTGTAATCAAGTCTAGCTTCGTGTTCTTGAATTTCCATGTTTACATTTGGGTTTTTCTTCCCAAGCTTTCTATTTGGGTATGAAATGAATTTGCTTTTGTAGTTTAATTTCTTCTTTACAAGTTTTAAGCTTTATTTGATCACCATGTCTCTTTACATTTTGTATGTTCTTGCTTTGACTATGGGTGGCTAAGCTTTTAGTTGGCTAATCCAAGGGCAATTTCTTCTTGGGTATGCTAAATCAACTCTCCTCCATTCTTCCTCATAGTATAAAGTGTTTGGTTTGACTAGGTTGAGTTCGGACGTGGTTGTGAGCTCCTAATGCACCGTAGACTTGTCACGGGGTATGCTTGAGCCTACACCTCCACATTAGTCCCTCACTTCCTACGAATCAATCAAACACCTAGGCACCATTGGTTGAATGAATTGAGTTGATTTGACATTCCTATTGGAATGACCTCTTTGGATTAGCCAACCTTGTTTTCTTGCATTTTGTATAAAATCCACTCACCAAAACACAAAACTCAGAAGATTTTACACTTTTCATTTCCTCACAAACCACCCTTCACTATAATTCGACCTTCCTTCCCTGAGGAGATGACCTTGGAATACTTAATTCCAAGTAAAACACGACATTGCAAGTCTCTCTTCACTTGGGGAGCACTTTTGCGCACACACACACACATTTTCATTCACACACACGTTTTCCCCATTTCTAGCATCGAACCCGAGGGAGAGTGACACTCACCTACTCATATCTGGTGGCCCTGGCTGAGAGTTCAAAGAGATATCTGAACTTCATTACTTCGAATTTCTTTCTTAGTTTGAAGTCTAAACCATTTTGGGCCAATTTCATTAATTCAACTTCAGACAAGTAAACATGACATTTGTTTCTACCTTTTTTTAATCTGTCGATGTATTGTTCTGCAAATTCATTTTATTTAAGTCTTAATCTTGACAGATCTGCCATTGAAACTTCTAGTTCATTTCTAAAGAATTGAGCATGAAACTGATCTTCCATTTCTTGTCAAGTTTGAATTGAATTGGCAGGCAAGTTAATGAACCAAGCGAATGTTGTCTTTGTTAAAGATTGTGGGAATAGTTTCATCTTCAAATTTTCATTGTTTCCAATTTCCTCACACTGGAAAGTGAATCTGCCTATGTGTTCTATGGTCAATTGATTCTCTTCACCAGAGTAAGATGAAATTTTGGGATTTTATGCACCCTTGGGAATTCCTCATAGTCAATCCATGGTAGATATGGTTTTCTGAACAAATGCCTTTTAGCTTTCCTGAGGCCAGGGCTATACAAATCTTGAATCATCTCTACTAGTTGATTCCTATTAAAGCCATGTTTTGGTGGCCTTCTAGGTATTCAAATTGGTCAAAGAGTTGCCCCCTACCCTTGGGTTGAATTACTCTATGGGTTCCAGTGGGGGCATGGCATGCATTTCATTTCTTATAGGAAATTCAAGGGCCATCCTTGGCCCATTTCTTCACTTAGGATTCCTTCCTAGGAAGAAATCAGGGAACATTTTGATAGGTTTCCTATCTAACACCATATTAAAATGATTTTTGTGTGGTGAGTCTAGCTTATCATTGCTCACCATTGGTGGTGGTCTCTAATTTTCTTCACGAAACACCACAAGATCGGTATGTCTTTCTTCTACCGCTTGATTTCTAATTCGGTAGTTGATTTCTAATTAATTGGTCCTGGCACTGGTGTCTAGTGTCTAGACATTCATTAACTCATGCATGGTATTAACTAAATCTTGTCTAATGCCAGAATTGAGATTGTGCAATACTTGCTTCAAATTCTACACAAACTCTTGCATTCACTAACTATCTTGGCCACTAGATTGGCCATTTACTGGATTTGCAGATTCCAATGGGTTGGTAATTGAAGTTGCTTCATGATTGCCACTACTTGGCGTCATTTTCACAGTTTCATTGGGTGCCAAACACAATCTCATCTAATTTTCTTGTTCTAACCATTTTCTTGATCCAAATTATTAATGTTCACCCGCTGAACGTGCGAAAAGATTGTTACTCCAAAATCTATTGAGATCGATGAAAAAAATCTTAATCGATAGACAGCTTTCAGGCGACTGTTTGTGAGGGGTTCAAATGCCTTATTTCAAGACTTCCTTGGATGAAATTAATGGAAAAAAATACATAGTACAGGGAACTAATAAAAGAATATCCATTTATTAATTCAATCGAAAGGACTTCAGTTACAGAAAAAACTAAATAATTGTTTCAGTAACTGCTGCTTAAAATTAATCTAAAACTACTCCTAAAAATGGCAAGATCATGGGTCTTATAAAAGTTTGAGTGTATCCTCGTCTTCTCCACTCATGCCCTTTTATAGCCATTGTCCTCGATGATTTTTGCTTTCATCGATGGTTATCTAACTGGTTACTTCTAGTTAGTTATTCTTATTTTTAAATATGACTATGACTGATCGTCTCCTGCCTTTCTCCAAATTCTATCACATGGCATATTTTCAATGCATCCAAATTTGTCAGATGTCAATACATTTCATATTCCTAGAATTTTATATTTTAGGTCCAAACACCCTGCTTAGATGGTGGGAAGAGTGGATGTAGGGCATATTAGATGTGGTCAAACGGTACATAGTGTTTTGCCCTCGTTCAAATGATCTTATGATCTTAAGTTTGAATTCTTGACAAATTGCTTCAAATGAAAACAAGCCCTTGAGCTAAAGGGATACTCATATTTGATTTCAACTACTTTACATGTAACATGCATGATGGCAAACACTTATATTTTTTAGCACCGAAAAGTGTCTTAAACAAAAAAACAAAGTTCTCCAAAAAGGGGGGCTAAACGACCGGTTCTAAATCAGTCAAGTAGCACCAAACTCAGTCTACAATGTCACTGCAGAAACTATGTTTCTACATTAGTGCTTTGAGAGATCAACCTAAGGTTTCATTAATTTATTATTGTTCCTCATAGTTGAACTCAATATGAATATATTATTTGAGGTGAGTGGCCTTGGCATGAAATCATAAGGATACCCTTGGTGCGATTACTAGTTTGAAAGTGGCCAAATAGGAATGAAGTTAGATAAAGAAGAAAAAAAATGGAGCGATAACCATTGCTGGCTCTCCACTTTTTTTCCTCTCTTGGACTTTTTCGCAAATATCCGAGGAGAAGCTAACAAAACTTACGAAACTTTAAGTAAATTCAAACAATAAATTATTTGAATTAACAAAGAAGACAATCACTTGTACAGCAACTCTTGGAATGTGTTCTCATTTTACAATTAGGTCCATGAGAGACACCCAAATGAAATAATAGTGAAGTGATTTCTCGAGAACAACTAGCAGAATAGCAAAACTCAATTAGAGAGATGTATTGCCAGCATACATACAGCATACTATGTTGCGAAGCAGGTGCAGCTAACTCGAAGCTCCAGCAGAAATGCAGAGTTACAATGTCTCTTCAATGCCAAAGACTTCACTGACCAGATACTTTTTTTCTTTCTTCAATGGTCAGATTCAATGTTTGCTTGAAGGAGCATAAACAAGTGGAAAAGGCTAAATTGCACGCACTTTTGACCTTTCCATACAGAATTTTCCAGACCATCGTCTCTTGGAACTCCTATGTGAACTAATATCTTATTGGCCCATCCAAGTTCCCAGAAGCAAACTGAAAAGATAGGCAGAAGTGACTGCTTAGAATCATCGTGAGTCTCTAAATCATGAAAAAAAGCAAAATGTACCATTCTGCATCTTATAAGGACTATCATTAGACTTGCCGAGGGTAAGAAATCGTGTGCAAGAGTATGTATGTGTGTGTATGTGCGTGTGTGTGTGTGTGTGTGAGAGAGAGAGAGAGAGTGAGAGAGAGAGAGAGAGCACACATAACTTAGATATAACACTTCCGTCTAAACCTAAGAAAAGAAAATATAAATATACACTCATTTTCATAACAAAGCAAGAGATCTTATGACCCTTAACATCAGCACTATCATAACATAAGTCAATTTTTGTTGCCTGCTATTAGTGCGCCATTTCAGAGTCAACTTCATTGAAACACGTAATTCCACTCATTACCTGCCTTACAATTGGATTTGTTGACGAGGTAAACTCAATAGTCATTCCTTCCCAAACAACCTTCCCCTCGTAGAGAAACAACAACCTACACATATCAGGATACATTTAGCTGAGGACAATCAACGAGATTCAATCACAAAGGTTCTGGACTTAGCAATACCTGTCAACAGCTCTTCGAATGGTACTATGCTGGTGAGTGACAACAACATAAGATGCAATCTTCCCTGGTTTCCCAAGCACATCTTCACCTTTTGAATGAACAGAGCGTATGAGATCTTCAACTACGGTTGATGCAATTGGATCAAGTCCAGCTGTTGGTTCGTCATACAAAAGCACCTGCACCAGAATCGGGGGAACTTAAATCAGAGAACTTTTACAGATGCATTTGTATGTGCGATTGTAGCATAATGACCATCACAATAATAAAAATTGGTAGAATATGCTATGCATCTCATTATTAAATGGGTTTTGCAATCTTTTCTCTTCCCCTAAGCTAATCTTACTGCTACAATCCCCTCATCACTGGAAACAGTCAAAAACAAATCCATGACATGGTGACAATCTTGTCACTTCTCGAAAAATTTGTGCCTGTTTATAGCCGCAAGGGGGGCTTTTTCTCTTTTCTTTCTCTTTCTCTCTTCTCTCTCTCTTTCTATCGGAAATGGCAGCAAAGAAATGGGAGGAAATCTGATTTTTTACCCCTTTAAATACCCCTCGAGTGCTTGGCTCATAATGCGCCACACATCCCGATTTTTCTGATCCGATTTTATTCCGAATCAATTAAATTTCGTCCTGCGTTAAATTCAGTACATTTTTATTGAACTAACTTTAAATTATTTTTTGGGTTCCACGAATAAATCTGACCACGTTTATTTTAGTCAGGCGGCGCCCGATTGCCTCGTAAAACGCGAAAAATCCGATTATCTCAGAATTCGACAAAAATTGACTGCAAAGCTATATTTCGCGATACAAATCCAATGGTGAAGTCCATTTTGTCATCCGAGTCCTAAAAAAATTCGGATTTTTAACCCGTACCGTAACGACTAATTACCGTTTTACCTTTTTTAATTAAGTTTTAATTTTTCCAGGTTATACACGGTTATGGGTTATAACCCGAAGAAAGATCCGATCCCTTCAACGTCATCTTCGCGCATCTGGTTCTCTTGAACCCTAGGTTCCTGACGGCGCGCGACGAATCCACTCTGACAGCGATGTTGACTCCACACCTAATCACCGACGACAACCACGACACAATCAACAAGACCTCTGGCGACAGAATAACGACGAATAAGAGATCACAGCAACTCAACTTCGATGGCTGGACAAACAACGACGACGCAGCAACCGGAGTTCATCACCATTGCGTCGTTCATCGCCACATCAACAACCTTCAACCACCACCCACGACCACTGGTTATGAATAAAGTGACAAACCCTAGACCATAGTCGTGGGTTGTACAGTAGTCCTTTCTGGGAAAGAAAGAAAAAAAAGAGGAAAAAAAAGAAAAGAACAGGAACGAGAGGGCTGGGCTCGAGAATTCAGTACTAAAAGCAAATTTCATATCAAATAGGCTCTAATACCATATTAGATTTAGAGAATAAAGAGAAAACCATAAAGAGAGGTAGAGAGTAGCATTTTATGACCTACCTCTCATTCTCAACTTGTATTTATAGTTACCTAGGAAAACATAAAGGACTAGTATACATATAAAAAACAATATAATAGTAATACTCTCAATAGTTTCTATATGTATATTTGGACACTTTTATGAACCACATAAATTTGATGCCATACCTTTAGAAAGGCATACCTAAAGGGGGACCTTGTAAAAGCTTGATCAAAAAATGTTTGTGAGAGTGAAATTAGAGTGGACTTAGAGTCTAGGTTAGCCTTGAATATTCCTAGGAAAAAAACCCCAATGTAGGCCTTGCATAAGATGCATTAGGCAGGAGGTAAGTGACCCTAGCAAATCTTATAAGAAATCCAAGATCACGAAACTTCTAAGTTGGCTAGTGGATTATCCATTTCTAAACCAAAAGGTCATTGGGTTAGGCTAAAAAACTCATACTTGTGGATTGAACCCCCGTCATGGAGATTAGAAGAGCGGATGGAGACTAAGAGGTTAGCCAAACGACGATATGACATTGTGTACACTAAGTGATTCATGATTAATTAATATATAAAGGACAACTATCATAACATAATGCAAGTTTTCATGCAAGTTTGGTATTCTAATCGGTTAAACACAACGGAGAGATATAGCAGACTATAAGGCCCGTATAACACCTTAAACACATTAGATGTCTGTTCCAAAAATTTATATTGGACAAATTTTGTATACAAATTGTACCAAAGCACAGGTTGTAAGAACCCTAGTCAACTAGTATTACAGCCAGTCGACCAGACCATTACCTAATGGATTAGGGTGCTAAGTATGTTTTTTGCACTTAATGCTTCATTTACCAATCAAAGGACTAACTTGATATTGCTCACACTTTCTATGTTGGAGCTTGACTATTAAGTGAATAACAAACTAAAAATTGCACTAGTCACCCAAATTTGAATTAACAGGTGTATTAATTAGCACTTCAGTATCTAATCATTTTTGCTGATACACACTGACTTTTTCTTTCAAGATACGAACAGAAAGTTACTACTTTGAAATATATCTTGCATATCTTGGAATTGATTTCAGGACTGCAGGGGAATATGAGTAAAGAGTTCCATCCTGGTTCTTCACGTGTCTAAGGAGAAAATGAAGAGGTTGGCGGGTGTTTTCGAGCATGTGGTGGAGAAATGGACCATAACATATTTTGGTGTTCCTCTTGTGGGAATCCTCGATTTGAATATTTTGAGAACCAGTGATTAAGAAAATTGGCAAGAGATTGAATGTCTGGAAAAAGGTTTTGGCATCAATGGAAGGAAAGTTGACTTTAGTACAATCAATTTTATCTAGTATTTCTATACAATATAAGTCTGTTTTCAAAGTTCAATCTAATATGGAGAATTGAGAGAATGATAAGACAGTTTATGTGGGAGGGGTAGGGGAATGGGGATTGGAGATTGGGGAAGGAAAGGATGACTTGTTCAGTTTGGATATTGCTACTCAGTCAAGGGCAAAAGGGGTCTTGCTTTGCGAAATGTTATTCCTAGAGACAGTGAATTTCTGGGTTAAGTGGCAGTTAAGATCTCCTACTGTACTTGAATCGTTGTGGCATAATGTTCTTAAGAGTAAATATGGCGCTCAAGAGAATAGATGGGATTCTCATGTGGTTGATTGGGGACTTCTCAGGGTACGTGTAAATCCATATCTCATATTTTACATTGTTTCCCCCAATTCTTGACTGTGTGGGAAATTGCGATAAGGTTCATTCTTCGGATGACAAATAGAGCATCTATTCTCCTTTTTCATTACTATTTCCTCTAATGTTCCTATTCTCATAATGCTTCAGTTGCTTCTATAGTGTGTTCTTTTAACTTTCTTCAGAGTTGAAACTTTGACTTCTTTAGAAAATCTAAAGGCTAGGGAGGTTATCAATTTTTTGTCTTTGTAATCAATGCTGGATGGGGTTATTTTTAGCCTTCAGTTCCTGATAATAGAGTGTAGTCTATTCCTTCTTTTGGGGTATTATCTTATAAATCTTTTTTGGATGCTATTATTGAATTGGCCATTGTTTGCCCCAGAAAAGATGATTTGGAAGGCGAAGGTGCCTCTTAACATACAAATTTTTTCTTGTTGCATTGCTCATAAGATAATCAATAATCATTACTACTGATCTGTTTCAAAGAATGAGACCTCATTGGTTTTTGTTGCCTCAGTCAAATGAGGAAACTGTGGACCATTTGTACCTAGACTGTCCAAGCTTCATTGATCTGGCAAAGATTATTTAACTCCGGGGATTTCATTTGGGTCTCTCCATCATCATGCATATTGCTGTTTATCATTGATTTTTGGGATGTGGGAAAGAGTAAAATAGCTCAAATTAGTTGGAGATGTAGCATATTGGCCATCCTTTGGGATTATGGTTGGAAGGGAATGTAGGGATCTTTTGAAGACAACTTGGAAGGAGATGGCAAATTGTGGGAAAATGTTTTTTTTTTGGCTTCCTTCTGGGTTTCGTTACACCGGAGTTTGTGGACATTCTGATATTTTTTATTAGGGCACAGCTCTCAGTATGTGATGCTTGATGAATACGTGTTTTGGTTTCTTGCTTCATTGTACCTCTTTTTTCCTTCTCTTTTCGTTGTATTTTTTCTGTTTTTATTTGAAGGATCTCTCATCCTTATTCTATTGACTTCAGATTATTAATTTTCATTGTTGCTGATCAAAAAAAATTAGACGTCCTATTCAACAACCCCTCCCCTGTTTCTTTCTCTTCTTCCTGTAGGACTATTTCAGACTTCTGAAAACCCACCTGTTAAGATAAAAGGCTCTATGAATCACAGAACGGAACAAGGAGGTTTATAGAAGATATTTTATAATCACCTACAGAACCACTTAGTAAACATACCTCAGGCTCTATTGTATCCTTTGTGGTATCAAAAATTATAGACCTGGCTAATGCAACTCTTTTCTTCATCCCGCCAGACAACTCAGAAGGTAATCGATTCTCAACTTCCTGCAAAGAACTTTCATTGTCATACATAACATTATAGATGCTAATGACTTTTCTTACTGATGTTACTGTTTTTTCTCTTTCTTCCTCCTCCTCTTCTTAAACATACAAGGGTCAAGTCTTGAACTTGCTGTCAGTTGCCGAGTTTTTTTTTCCCCGTTATGAAATTGCTGAGGTATGTTTGCGGGATTCAAAACTTGAATACGACTCTAAACTCCTGTCTTCAGTACAAACCCCCCAAAACCTTACCAAGGTAGCTAGTCAAATGTGAGATAAATCTACATAAATTCCATAAAAAGCAATAGGTAGGCCACAAGCACCGCAAGACATAAAATAACTATGCAAACCATGACTAAAAGGATACACTCCTGGGCTTTTCATTAGTTTAAAAATGACCAAAGAGAACATCATATTTAGGAAAGGAATTTTAAATACTGATGAACATTTTTACACAATGCAAGTCAATGGACTACACGCAGTTTTTCTATGATCATGGGAGGACTGTTATGCATTACTTTTCATTTTCAAACTTTAAGAGCTACTATTCTCTGAATGTGTGGACCTAGATGCACATAAAGCAAATGACATGTATATAACGCCTGATCAATCCAACCACAAATTCCTGATCAAAAAAAAATCCAACCACGAATTTTCTTTTTGACCATACCTTTAAGCCAACGGCAGCCAAAGTTTCTGTTACAAGCTCCGAAATTTGATCCTCGGGCATGGTGGAATTCTCATACCTGTGCAATTCAGGACAAATGAACAAGATTTAGATGTATCAAGCTTTCCATAGGTGTAAATTTGTGTGAGTGTGTGTCTATATATGTGTAAAGAATGCATAAAATTTGTATAAGGAAACTAGACAGAATCTTACAGAAGAAAACCAACATTTTCACGAACAGTTAAAGAATCAAAAAGAGCTGCACTCTGAAACACCTGTTATTTAAACATTTGAAAATAATATCTGAGATTGCTACTGATAAGATAAACAAAGGACAACAAATATCATGCTTAAGACAACTAACCAAGCCAATGCGAAGGCCGGATATCTCCTCATCACTGATCAAACCATGTCGTCTTCTTCCTCGAATAAAAACCTCGCCCTACTTGTTAAATAACATGGTCCACAAAAAAACCCATGATGAAACAAAGTCATGTTATTGTTGACCTTATTATAGAACCAGATTACCACAAGAATAAGTACAAGCGAACATGAAAAACACATGATACAAATACCTTGTCTGGAGCAAGAAGCCCAGCCATAATCTTTAAGATAGTAGATTTTCCAGTGCCAGAAGGCCCAATTATTCCAACAGCTTCCCCATGCCTAATCTATACATAGAGATTAATTTCTTTCAGTGCAAGTAAATGAACAAAGTGATTTAACAAAGTACAAAAGTTTGAGAAAAAAAATCTCAAGAAAATGGGCATAGAAAAGTATTAACTCAGCTTAAAAAAAGCCTTTACCCAGCTATTTGGAGTAGTTATATGAATCTTATTTCTCCATTGTGCTCTATCAAATGCCATTTTTGTTACACCGCGACCTCTCAAATCTTTTTTTACTATTTCGTTCAAAGTTATTTCGGCGTACTTCTACCTCTCACATTACCATCGCTATGTGACAAATGACTACCTCACAGGAGCATTACTAGGTTTTCTATAAACATATCCAAACCACATAAGAAAGGATCAAAATTTCGTTTCGATGAAGTGTTTTGGTCACCTAGAAAACGGAAACGCTTCGACGTGTTTCGGAAACATAATGAAAAAAATAAAAAATTTAAGAATTATTTTTCTAAAACATTGGTCAAAATATATCAAAATACCTTGAAATATCTTGAAACATTCCGAAACAATTGTGTAAGTGCATTGAAACATTACAAAATACCTCGAAACATTATGAAACACGTCGAAATATTATAATTTCAATTCCATTGATTCGTTTCGCTTTCCTTGGAAACGGAAACATTTCAAAAATTTCGACCGTTTCGAAACGAAATTTTGATTCTTGCACCTAAGTTGATTCTCCCTTAATTTATTTCCTATCGGTGCTACTTCTACGGTTTCACGAATATAGTCATTCCTAATTCTATCCATCTTGTTTTACCATAGATCCATCTTAACGTCCTCATTGTTGCAATACTTAGTTTTTGCACGTGCTGTTTTTTAATTGCCCAAAATTTTGTAATGTAAAGCATCGCTGGTCTAATAGTTGTCTAATAAAACTTACCTTTCAACTTTTAGGGGTATACATCGACCACATATTACGTCATATGCATTCCTCCACTCAATCCATCCTATTTTAATTCTACGATTAACATTGTCTCTAATCTCTCTCCCCCCATGAATAATTGACCTCAAATATCGAAATTATTCAGTCTTGAGTGTCTCTTGATATTCGATCTTTACTACCTCCCTATTTGAATTTCTACTCTTACTAAAACTTCAATCCATATATTCGGTTTTATTTTTACTTATCCTAAATCCATTGATTCTAAAGTTTCTCCCCAAACTTCTAGTTTATAGTTAACTCCTTCCTTAGTTTCATCAAGCAATAACTCTACTTATTACTCTAAAACTAGAAGTGTTGCCTGAATTTGATGATACTCAGGCAGCACGTTGAAAACAAAAGTCAAATAACTTAAGCCAACCCCTATTTGACCATAACCTTACACACGCTATTTTTATTGAATTTATAGGAACTTGTTACACCAATTGACAAGATTCACAACTTGCACTTGAGTGAGTTTGTTTTTTTGGGTAGTAATCAAGCAGGACATTGCCATTCAGACAACACCACCACCACTAGTACCACATCCATTAACACATCAAACAAAAAGCATTAAGACCAGCCCCACAACAGAAGCACCAGCAAAACCACCTTGTCAACACCAAAAATGTTTTTGCAGAAACAATATCTGCCACACCACCCTACTGTCACCAGTACCATTAAGCCACAACTATCACTAATATAACGAGTCTGCAATAGCAAGGCATCTTGAGAACTGTTTTCAATTATTAGTCTCTTTAGGCCTCGCAAATGGTTGATCATCCACCAGAACCCAACAAAAAACCACCACTGCAGGTGTCTCCAGTTCATACTTCATAGCTTGAAAGATGAACCATAAAAATGAAAACATTGGTCAAATAAAGAAGAGCGAAAGGAGAAAGAGAAAATATTATTATTGCTAAACAAATCTGTAATATAACTTAATCCAAAATACACAATATAAGCCCTTATATAGTAGGACAGCAAAGAATAAAGTAAATGACCAAACTACCCTTAATATTAATACTCTAAAACTCCCTATCAAACTCATGATGTGGTGGAAAACATCAAGAGTTTGTCAAGAAGAAATAAAAAACGTGCTATGTTGTGAAATTTTGTAAAAATATCCGCTATATGCATGGTGGAAGGAAGAAAAAGGAGAATAATAGTGTCCAGCTAAAGATGGTGGCGCACAAAGTGGCAATCAATCTCAATGTGATTTGTGCGCTCATGGAAGATCGAGTTGTGAGCAATCCGTATAGTACTTGTGTTGTCACAGTATATAGGAGTAAGAGAAATGACAAGATCAGCAAGTAGCCAGACTATCTCAGTTGTGGTCAACTTCAGCGGAAAAATGAGCAATAACAGTTTATTTCTTACTTTTTCAAGAAATAAGAGAATCTCTAAGAAAAAGACAGAAATCAGTGGTGGACTTGATATCCATAGAGTCATCAGCCCAGTCAGCATCTGAGTAAGCCTTAAGTTCCATAGAGGAGAAGTAAGAAAATAGTAAACTTTGATGAACAGTACCACAAAGATATCGAAGAATGCGGAGAACAGAAGCTCAATGAATAGTGGTAGATAAAGCGACAAACTGACTCACAATATGAACTGCATAAGAGATATCTGGACGAGTAACTGTAAGATATACTAGACTTCCAACAATAATGCAATAGAGGGTAGGATCAGTCAGAGGAGTACCATTAGAGTAAGAATACCGAACATTGAGCTCTAGGCGTGTCTCAACTGTCCGATTATCGAAAAAATGAGCTCGCTAAATAACATTCGATGCATACTTAGATTGACAAAAAAGATAACCTTTGGGAGAAGAAGCAACCTCAATACCCAAGAAATATCGAAGCTGACCCAAGTCTTTCATTTCAAAGTGATCCAACAATTGAATTTTCAATAGGCTAATGGCAACAGTATCACCACCTATAATGATCATATCGTCAACATAAAGTAAGAGAACAATAAAACCAGAGGAAGCAGAATGTAGAAAAGAGCAGAGTCGTGATCATTGGCATAGAAATTCAAGTCACAAATGACTGAGGAAAACTTGATAAACCATACCCTAAAAGCATGTTTAAGTCCATATAATGCCTTGTGAAGTCCGCATACTTAACCAGAACTATGAGACAATCCTAGTGGAGGAGTCATAAAAACTTTCTCTAATAAGTCTCCATGAAGAAAAGCATTTTTCAAATCAAGCTGAGACAAGTGTCATTAACGAATTATAACTACAACAATCACAGTACGAACCGTGGTCATCTTGGCATCAAGCACAAAAGTCTCATCATAGTCTAACTCATACTCCTGAGCAAATCCCTTGGCTACTAACCGAGCCCTGTATCTTTCCACAGTACCATCTAATTTGGTTTTGATCTTATAAACCCACTTATAGCTAATAGTGCATTTGTTGGGAGGTAAAAGAACTAATTCTCAAGCTCGGGTCTTATGTAATGTAGATAGCTTCTCATCCATAGCCTGTTGCCAAACGGAATCAAGTATAGCCTCTTTATAGGAGGTGGGTTCAAACAAAGAGTGAATAGAAGTGAGAAAGGCACAAAAATCATAAGAATAACAAGAGTTGGAAAAACCAAACCTATCTAAACATTTCCGAGAGCGCTGAGGATGACACGACGCATGATCCATAATGTTAGAACCTGATGACTGCCAGAAATAGAAGAGGAAGGCACTGTATTCGTAGAAGAAACAAGAGGAGTCCTGCGATCATAAGTATGCATAATAGGGGACGCATAACGGACAAATCATCATTAGAAGAAGAAGATGGCAAATCAAACACAGTTATATCACTAACATATGTATCCTTGGGAACATTAGCTAGGAATGGATCAATATAAATGAGATCAGATTTATGCACAAATGAAGGACAAGAGAGAATCAAAAAGAAAGGAATATGTTCTAGAAAGACAACATGACGAGAGACAAAAAGTTTATGGCTAACAGGATCATAGCAACGATACCCTTTTTTACCCTCACCATAACCAAGAAAGACACATAAAGTTGATCGAGCAGAAAGCTTGGTACGTAGAATACTAGAGAGCAAGATAAAGCAAGTATAACCAAAGACATGTAAAGAGAAGTAATCAGGGAGCTTACCATACAACTTTTCAAATGGAGAAACACCAGAAATAAGAATAGTGGGAATGCAATTAATCAAATGAACTGCAACAAGAATTTTTTTTTCCCAAAAAGAACTTGGGACATTTGTCGACAACAAGAGACAGCATGTTGCCTCCATAATATGTCGGTATTTGCGTTCTGCTACACTGTTCTATTTAGGAGTATCAGTAATAGAAGATTGACAAATAGTACCATCAGATTTTAACAGATCACAAAAAGAATTGAAAGAATATTCTCCTCCTTGGTCACATGGAAAGCATTTGATAACAAATGAATATTGAGTACGTATCATAGCACGAAATGCAGTGAATAAAGGAAAAAAATTAAGAACGATGCTTCATTAGATAGACCCAACAATATCTGGTATAGTTATCAATGAAAAAAACATAATATCTAGACCCTCATTTAGTGGGAATCGGAACAGGTCCCCATACATCTAAATGGACCAGATCAGAAGGTGCAAGAGAGCTAGTGGAACTTTTTTTGAAAGGTAATGTAGTGAATTTAGCTAATTTGCACCCACTACAGCTAGAAATGTCATGACACTCTATAAGTTACCCAAACTATCAGTAGAAGCTAAAAATTTTGGATGTGAATGAGAAACATGATCAAGACGAGAATGCCACAAATAAAAGCTAAAAAATTGTGGACTCAAATGAAAAGAAGACAAATCAATAGAAAAATCAACAATATCTGGAATATATAACTCGTTCAACATATACAACCCACCATTTCTACTGCCTGTCCCAATCAACTTCTTGGAACTTGGATCTAACACAACCAGAGGAAAAAAAATGAACTAAAATTCAGAGTCAAATAGTTATAACTGAAATCAAATTCAAGGTAAGCTGTGAAATATAATAAACATCAAGAAGTGTTAGTTGAGATGAAACAATAGACTCAACACCGGCCAAGGTTATTTGAGTACCATTAGCTGCAAGCATAGATATAGATGGAAGAGAGAAGGTAGATACAAATAAGAAAGAATCAATTGTCATGTGATGTATAGCACCTGAATCAAAGACTCAAGCGCTTCGAGATATACCTTAAGGACCCGAAGTGAACAAACCTCTGGAAAGAATGACTGAGAAAGTATTAGGCAGCTGGAGAAGCTTCTGCAACTAATCAACAATCATAGTCTGAAGAAAATTAGTATTTCCACTAGCCATAATTGCAATTAACCCAAATCTACAGCCTAAAACTCCAAAACCCAATGTAAGGACCACCAAAATCCAAAAAGATCAAAATCCACAAGCAAAAACCACTCCATACCAACAGTCAAGGCAACTAGCAACCAAACAATAGTGAACCCACTATTCAATTGGCCAAATGACACCCAAATGTGATCAAAAGTCTATTAGATACAAATTAGATGCAAAGCCAGACTATCAATATTCTCAAAAACCCATTAATCAAAACTTATTAACGGCCCAGATTACTAAACTTATCAAACCAGAAGCAGAATAACGAAGCAATAATTTTACAACAAAGAAATAAAGCAAATCAGCAGCATAAATCCAGCAAGCATGCACCAGGGGATGAAAACTGCAGTCCAACAAAACAGCGTCAAAGTTCAAGACCAATAGAGCATACAACAATCAAATTACTTGAGGCCAAACAACCCAAAGCTCGTCACAAATTAACTCAACAACTTCACAAATTAAATACCCATAACCAATTGAGGTTTCTTACACAACAATAAAACAAAAAAATGGCACTAAATGTCGAATTTGGCACTGTTCACAGCATGAACAGTAAATTCGGTACTGTTTACTGCAAGTGAACAGTAATTTAGCATTATTCACAGCCCTTATAATCACAAAAAGTCAACAACCCATTAACCACTAATCCTCAAATCACACAACCCAGCACCAAGAACTATTAGCCGCACTACTTAAGCTTGATTTGAAGTAAAGAAGTCGAAGAAAATAGCAAAAATTGTCATAAATGATGTCAACCCTAATCCAAGAACATATTCTTTCTCTAACGAAATTATTGTGGTCCTATGCTCTGATACCATGAAAACTTTGGTCAAATAAAGACTAGCGAAAGGAGAACGAGAAAATATTATTATTGCCAAACAAATCTGTAATACAATTTAACCTAAAATACACAATATAAGCCCTTATATAGTAGGGCAACAAAGAAAAAAATAAATGCCCAAACTACCCTTAATATTAATACTCTTAACAAAAAAAAGAATGCTAACTGCCTCGTCTTCTTATTGAGGTATACTTACCATTTCTATTTTTGTTAATTGGTATGAACTATGGATGTTGATTCCTAAAATATAGTTACTATATCCTGCAAGACCCTAATCTTGCAAAAAGTGCAAAGTTTTGCACTATTGTTTCTAGGGTTGGTGGAATCCTCTCTATGCTCTTTTTGAGTAAGGTTCTTACTACCTGCAAAGTAACAGCCTAATTCCAATGAATCTGCTTTTGAATAAGATGGAGGAAGCATATGGAATCTCTTCTATCTATGTGTGAATGATTTTCTCTTTTTTGGATTTCTACTATGCTTTACAGGATACAATCTTTTGAAAAACTTCTTCTAAAGGTTAGTTTGAGCATAGAATCCCTTGTATGGAAATAATCCTGTCTTTTGGTAGGAACTTGTTTATTCTCTACGTGCATCAATTTTCTATCTTTTTCCCTCCAGCTAAAATTGGTTACCATCTATGAACTCAATATCTGATGGTAGTTGTAAACCGTATGGTGTGAGATTCAGAGAGAGAGACATAATAGAATAGGATAGAGAATAGGCTGATTTCCATTTACCAAAGAGAGATATTGGAACACATGGGAGTATAGGGTAATGAACCTATTACCTCTCATTATAACACCCCCCCTCAAGTTGGACTAAAGATATCAAGTAGTCCTAACTTGGAATAAATACCGACTTTTTAAAGATATTTGCCAATTGATCTAGACCGTACAAAACACGATGTAACCTTCTTAGATTGAAGGTTTTCATGAACAAAGTGGCAATCAACCTCAATATGGTTTGTTCATTCATGAAAAACAAGATTTGAGGCAATATTTAGTGCAACCTGATTATCACAAAATAATTGCATTAAAAAAGTTACTGGAATACCAATCTCATGAAATAAATTCTTTAGTCATATCAATTCACAAGTAGTCTAAGCCAGCTCTATATTCTACCTCAACACAAGATCGGATCACAACACTTTGTTTCTTACTTTTCCAAGTCACCAAATTTCTTCCAAGTGATGAATAATAGCATGTGGTAGATCTTCTATCTGGTGGAGAACCACCCCAATCTACATCAATAAAACCAGCAACCTAAATGTCCATTAGATTTCTATAGTAATCCCTAGCCATGAGCCTTTTTCAAATATCTCAAGATTCTAATCATTGCCTCCCAACGAGGTACTATTGGAGATTCCAATTGACTAACAACACTAACCACAAAAGAAATATCTGGTCTTGCAATAATTAAGTAATTTCATTTACCCACCAGTCAACTATCCCCTTTAGGATATTTCAAAAACTCTCCTTGGTCAGTAATCAAATTTGTATTGGATTCCATAGGAGTATCAACTAGTTTTATACTTGTAAGTCATGTTTTAGTAAGAGGATTCAACCCATATTTTCTCTAGGATAATCTGATACCACTCTTATATCTAACCACCTCAATTCCAAGAAAATATCATAAGTTAGCCAAATCTTTAGTATGAAACTTCCACTGATAGAATGCTTTGAACCCAACAGTACTTTCACTATCACTACCTGTCATAATAATATCATTCACATCAAAAACTAAAACGATCATGCTTTCCTGAGAAACCTTACTAAACACAATGATCTAAGTGACATCATTGAAGTCCAAAGTCTAGCACTACTTAATTAATTTGTCGAATCAAGCTCGAGGTGATTGTTTGAGGCCATACATTGCCTTTTTTTAATTGACATGTTTTACCACTAGACTGCCCCTGTGCAACAAATTCATGTGGTTGTTTCATATAAACTTCCTCATTCAGCTTACCATGAGAAAAAACATTTATGACATCTAATTGAAACAGTGGCCATTGGACATTCATTGCCAGAGAAATAATGACTCCAACATATAAGATCTTTGCAACACAGAAAAAAGTTTCAGCATAATCCACACCATATGTTTGAGTAACACCCTTGGCAAACGGTCAAGCTTTTAATCTCTATGGAACTATTAGGCAGGTATTTAATAACATACACACACCGACAAACAACTAATTTCTTCCTCAGAGGAAGAGGAATAAGTTCACAAGCCTGGTTCTATTGTAGATGAATGAACTCCTTGTTCATAGCTTTAGCCACCCAAGATGAGTAAGAGCTTCATAACCAGTGTGAGGAATATGTTAAACACCATCTCATCTAAAAGCTTACTGTTAGAGAGGGTAACTTGTATTTATACTTCAATACGCCCCCTCATGTACATGCTAAATTGTGGGCCTAGCACATGAAAATTTTTTAATAATTAGGGTGGTTGCAAGAATCGAACATAAAACCTCCTGCTTTGATACCATGTTAAACACCATCCCATCTAAAAGCTTAAATTGTTAGAAGTGGTGTAATTTAAGTATTTATACTTCAACAAAATAGACAAAACAAAGGATGTAAAACAAGAAAAAGGGAGGAGACAAGCGATCATAAGAAAGAAATTGTTTTATAGGACGAGTTGTTGAACCCGTCACAACTCAAAAGTGTACAAGAACGCTTATCTTTTAGAAGTGCAACAGGAAAACGGTATCAAGAGATGGCAGTAGATCAAGACATTCAAACGACAGAGAGTGGCAAAGGCAGCGGGACATCGATCCTTTTGCGACAGGAATGCACTTGTGTGATAGGAGGTTTTGCAACATGAGAGAAAGTGAGTTGAGACTTAAGACAAAACATGAAGAGGTAAAAGAAGTGGAGATTAATCCAGAGCAACATCGTTAGAAGCCTCAAAAAAGAAAGGAACAAACTCTGACCTAACAAGTAACAATTGAAAAATGATTCTTCCTTCCTTATGAAAAGACTTCATCCAAAACTCCCATTCCGATTCCCTCAACCAATCTCATGAGAAGCAAAAAAACTTTCCGCTAACTACAGCGTCACTAAAAAAAACTTGAGACACTTTCAAATGATGCATTAAGATATGAGCAACTTCAATAAGGTGACGGTCTTTGTGTTTGGCCACCCCATTCTGTTGCGAGGCACCACTGCACAAAGTATGATGGAGCAACCCATGGGAAGTGAAAAAGTCATGAAATAGGTGAGAAATATATTTTTTTGTATTATTAGACTGTAAAGTGCGCACAAACATATCAAATCGTGTCTTAATTTCCATAACAAAAGCTTTGAAGATAGAAAACAACTCGGAATGATCTCTCATTAAGAATAGTATGGTAGAAGAAAAAATATGACTGTGACCTCAAATATAAGAATGAACAACTTCAAATAAACTAGAGACATTGATTACAAACTCTGGGAATAAATGAACTTCGAATATGTTTACCAATCTGAAATGACTAACAATCTATAGATGACAACTGACGCAATTAACAAACTAACTGTTGAAGACTTCGCAAAAATGGATCAAGCCGACAATGTCAATCATGTGGAAAACATGATGTGGGCAAAACGGGACTGCAAACTTGAACTTCATCAAGATAATGAAGATCATTGTTTTCATAACCTCCACGAAACTGCTTCCTCCTCTTAAGGTTAGAAAGATAAAATGTTACTTAAGAATTTAAATATTTAGTGATTTGATTCACAGATAGCAAATTGAATGAAAATTTAGGAACATGTAAAATTGATGCTAAAGATAGTGATGAAGTTGGGTTCACAGTTTCCAACACCAAAAACAGAACAGATGACGAGTATCCATAAACTAAGGTGACATATTTGTTAGAAGAGATATGATGAAAATCTGATAACACAATCATATTACCTATCATATGGCCAGAGGCTCAAGAATCAATGACCCATGGAGATGAGGTAGAGGAATGGATAAACAAACATACCTTACCTGAGGTAGAAATAGGAGCACCACACTTGCAATATGAGCCTAAGATGGGGGTTCGTTACGAAGATCCCAATAATAGTCTACAAGAAGGCACAATGCTTGCATTTCATGGATCCACAACCTCTACCACATCGATGGTCCATTAGTTAACAACTACCCCCTCACCGACCACCTCGATTTTCTCATCCACGAAAGAAACTATCACTGGAAAAATTATTACTCCCTTGATAAGGCACTACCGCTAAATCAGAGCAGTCAGGCATAGAACCACAACTATCACTTAAAGAAGCTCGTTGGATAAGAGAAAAAACTTTTGGGCTTCTCTGGCACCAACGGAATTTTCTTACTATGGATAGGTCCCCGTTCTGATTTTAAACTTTAAAGCGAGTAACTATTAACTCCTCATGCCTTTTTTTTCTAGACTTCCAAATTAGTAGAGGATGGATGATACGCAATTAGATTATTCATGATATTTTGCAAGACAGAATAATACTCTTCAATGCTCTTACCACAATGCTCCAGGATGAACAAATTCTGAAACAACTGATAAATTCTAATAACATTATCTTCTCTTGAAAACAAACGACTAACCACAACCATACATCCTTAGAGTGTCTAACGACATAAGATGAATACTAAACCAAGGTTCCATGCTATTCTACAACAAAGCCATCACTTGTGCATTTTCACCATCCACTGTTTAAACTTGTTATTAGATTCACTGGGCTTATCATCATATTCAACTTTATGTTTCGCAGTCAGAAAGATTTCAACAGAACAAGACTATGGCACATAGTTATTACCATTCAACTTAACAGAGGTAATAGATAAGTTAGTAAAATCCTAACGGACCCTACCCACCACAGACCCAACAACAATAGTATTAGACCTGTTTCCTTCCACAATACAATAACCGAACAGAGTAAAGCTACTAGAGTATCAATACTATGAAACTAAGGTCAAAAAAAAACTAAGACTTGCCTAGGCAGCAATTAAGCAAAAGATGAGTAGAAGAATGTTGAATCGAGTCTATAGGTGTACAGTAAAGATTATGGACCGGAACTTAACACAGAATTTTGTTGAACCAAGACTGAACTAGAGTGGGATGGACCTAAAGAGGTCGGACACCGGCAAAACCGGCCTGAGAACGTACTTGAACCTGACTTTGATGGTAAGAATCGGCCTAGAATAGGTATGAACCGGGCTAAGATGGACTAGACCAAACTAATTTGAGTTTGAAGCAATTGAACAAGATCTGAACCAGCCTGAAAGGTGTAGATCCAGTCTGGACTGGATGGAACCGGTTGATTTGGGCTTGGATCAAACTAGCAAATTTGGGCTTGGATGTGAGCTAAACCAACCTATGCTGACCAACTGATCTAGTTTGTGCTTGGACTAAAAGACACAAACTTAGGCTAAATGGACTAATCTGGACTTGGACTTCCCAATTGAACCCAAACCCTTTTTTCAACTCTGGTATGCTACCGAAACCATAACATGCAACTCCATTAACCCTAAGCATCACCAACTTGATTCCACCACTCATCTACGATTAATACATCTACAATAACATCTCGACACAACTACAATGTGTTAAATCTTCATTCACCATGAACAGCAGCTCTATGGGGTCGATGAATAGCGACCCCACTTCGATGACAACAACTCCAACTGGATACCTCATCAAGAACAACTGCCTGCTTTGATACCATGTAAAAAGCATAGTATGAGATCCATGTAAAGGAATTATTTTGTTTGATTTAATTTAATCACAAGAATGCGGATCCACTAGCTTGTTCTCCTTTGGAAAATAAGCTTTACGTGTTTAAAATGTTAAATGAGATGAAAACCAAAGTAACAAAATAATTAGATAATTGGTTGTACGATTGATAATAATATTAATTTCTTACGCCAATTGACATGGAGGGTTATTTTTATATTTTTAGTATGAAGGGCTTCATTATCATTCTCCCCAACTTTAAGTGCAATTACTTTCATATGCTAAGGTTGAAAATAATTAATTGGATATTAAATCATGTCAAATGTTACCTAGATAACCAAATCATCCAGCTGGAGCCTGGTTGGTGGATTGTCTATTTCAAACCCATATCTGATATAGTAAGGAGGCCAAGATAGGAGAGTAGATATATAAACTGGGTCATACTGTTATTTTGTTTTTTGGTCTGTAACTGGGTTATACAGCTGGCTTGTTACATAAGTGTACAGGATTTTTTTAGCCACTTTCTCTCCTTTATGTTGAATAGATCCAAAAATTATTTCTTCACCTACTTTTAAGGTTACATGTAATTTATCTCTTTGTATCATCTACGCATGATTTACAAAATTCAAACTAGCGTTGCTATGTTTCATATTATATTTTTTTTTTTTGCCACTGTGGGTTGTGTAGATCTAGATATCCTTCTAATCAAATGTCCAGCACGGAATAAGGAACCCCATTAGTCATAAACCATATCAAAAACCACAAAGGCTCTTTTTTTCTCACTAACAGTCTTTTGCTGGGGATAATCCAAGAAAGATGATCAAAATAAGAAAAAGAATAAGTGCTTCATGCAGTTTCAGAAAACTTCCCAGAAGATTTTGCTTGAACATTTTGAAAACTGTTAAGTCATTACGTCAACCCTTTTATGGTTAGGTTCCCTGATGAAGGAATTTCTTTCGCAAATGCATAAATGCATGTGATTAAAGCATTCAAGCAAATTTCATCAATTAAAATCAAACACAATTCACCTTGAAGCTGACCCCTCTTAAGATGTCCTTTTCCCCAAATGACTTATAGACATCTCTGCATTCGATAAGCACATCAGTATCGTCAAGCTCTTCCACCATGTTCACATTCTCCACTTTAGATGAACCCTATTAACAACAACCAAGACATCACCATATACCAGTCAAGAATAATTTCAAGGAAAGCATCACATAATAAATAGGTTCAGTTATAATAGATATACAAACATAAACACAGTCCAGTAAACTGACCACAGTTTTGAGCCAAACCCCGGGCAAACAAATAGGAAAATGCCCATGAATAAGACATTTAAGAAAGAAATAACGACTAAAAACCATATGAATTCATAAGATCCAAATGAAAGATGAGACATATTATTTTATGCAATAGTGAAAAATAATAAACCACAACAACATCAAGTCATATAAATGTGACTGAGCAAAGATCAAAAAACAATAAATAATTTACTGGATACATGTAAACCACTAGGAACTAAAAGTTGTCATTAAAATTAATAAACTTGATAACAAGTTGTGAATGAATTTTCTGATATATTATTCATTGGAGTAACAGACTGTTTATATACACAAAATACAGATCATATTTCACCTTTAGGATTAGGATTGTAGGACTAAGATAAGGGAAACATAACAGCTAAAAGATAAGAAACGTGCAGATATACAGCTACATGTTTATCTAATTCTATTTCAATACTCCTCCTCAAGTTGGAGTGTGAATATCATGAACACCTAACTTGCGGATGAGTTGATGAAAATGAGCAGCACCAAGTGGCTTAGTGAGCAGATCAGCATGTTGTTGCTTGGTAGGAATGCACGATGTCTGAATGAGTCCTGCCTGAAGCTTTTCTCGAACGATATGACAATCAATTTCAATATGCTTTGTACGTTCATGAAAAATAGGATTTGCACCAATGTGTAAGGCAGCTTTATTGTTGCAAAACAGCAACGCAGGTTGAGAATGAGGCACCAGCAGATCATGAAGAAGTGAGGAAAGCCAAGTGACTTCACAACAAGTGTTTGCCATGGCTCGATATTCAGCCTCGGCGGAGGATCTTGAAACCGTATTTTGCTTTTTTGTTTTCCATGAGATGATGGAAGATCCTAGCATGATACAGTAGCTTATAGTTGATCACTGCAATTCGGTACAACTAACCCAATTAGAATCACAGAAGGAACGTAACTGAAGAGAACTAGATGATGATAAGAGAATTCCTTGACCAGGTGAATGTTTAAGATAGCGAAGAAGGTGATGTGCAGCATCAAGATGCGGTTGTCTGGGTTTGTCCATTTATTGACTAAGAACTTGGATAGAAAATGTAAGGTCTGGACGCGTGATTGTGAGATAAATCAAACGACCAACAAGACGGCGATAGCTTGCGGAATCTGGTAAGAGAGCTCCATCGGATGAAGGTAATTTCAGATTTTGTTCCATCAGAATCATTGCTGGCAATGAGCCAGAACCAAGAAAACCAGTGTCGTCTAAATGCTCCAAGGCATATTTGCGTTGAGAAGGTATATACCTTGCTTTAAACAAGCTACTTCAATGCCTAAGAAGTATCTGAGGTAACCAAGTTCCTTCAACTTTAATCTGTTGTGGACATGGTTCAAGATAGCGGTATCAGCCATCAACTCGGAGGGCTAATACACATCGGTTACAATGTCGAGGCGCGGTATCGGCCGATATGTAAAAACTGCTCGATAGAAAGCCCAAAAAATTCTAAAAAAATCATGACAAATCCTAAAAAGTATAAACAACAATATTTATGCATCATATGTCCAAAATGTATCATCGATCAGATTAAACATGGTGAAAATCAAGTATTAGAGCATTACCGAAAATACATACGATCATTGGTGTTCTAATCACTTGAGAATCATAAATTATAATGTACCAAGTCTGAAATTTGAAGTTGAAATAGATTATGTAATTTATTAAGAAAATGTATTAGCAATAGATAAATCACTGTTTTGATGACTAAATCCAAAAGAACAAGAAAATATAGTACATCATTTACTAATTATGTTTATTAGTTAAACTATCCATAGCTTGATTATTATCCAAAGGAAAGGACAATCTCATCCAAAATAAAAGAAAAGAAGTCATACTATTTACCCAAGGAAAAATTGTCCAAAAGAAAACCTAGTTAGTGTTAATAGAAGATACCCATAGGTCTCATACACACTACGTGTCTACTCTGTTTTTCTTACACCGAGAGAAAGAGACATAGAGAGAGGGAACGCATATGGTTGTGAGATGGAAGCCTCAGACAAGGGAGAAGAACGAAAGGCAGCCTGTTTCTCAATGTTCAAGTTTTCTGGTATGGGTTCAATTTCTAGTTCTTGTTCTTCAATTTTTGCCATTTTCTCAGTATTCAATTTGCCTTCTTTGGATATTTTTTTGCTTGGATGCCTTCTTTGGATTATTTCATCTCTTGCTTTTTTTCTATGGCATTTTCTTTCGGTGGGATATGGTGACCGATTATCTGTGACTCAATACGATTCGGATTCAAATTGTCCGAGGTGAACTGAGTTTAACCGAGTTGAACTGAGTTGGAGCGAGTCGGAACCGATTCAAGGGAGACTCGTCATATTTCCGTATTGTGTATCGTTATCGGATTGGTAGTGGCTGAGTCGAATACAACTTGACCAAGTTATATCGGACTTGGTCAATTCTTTGAATCTTGATTGTGGAGGAATTCTTTGAGTTTACTGATGGCAAAAAAATCATTACCAACAATTATGATATCATCTACATAGACAATCACAACAATGAATCAACCTTGGATTGAATAAATTCAGCTTGTGTGAGTGTCGTAGAAAATTTTGCAAACTAGTTACGGGAGGTTTGAGTCCATATAAAGATTTGATGAGTTTACAAACTTTAGTCTCCCCCCGTCGAGCAAATTCGAGAGGTAGTTTCATATAAACTTCCTCTTCTAATTCACCGTGCAAAAAAGTGTTGTTGACATCCAACTGATGAATATGCCATTGGCAAATTGAAGCCATGGCTAGGAGTACACAGACAGTAACCAATTTTGCAACAGGAGCAAATGTTTCATGTTAATCTAACCCCACTTTTTGATTGTAACCCTTAGCAACAAGGCGTGTCTTGTATCGTTCAATGGAACCATCAAAATTGAATTTGATCTTGCACATCCACTTGCAACCAATAGGTTGTCTGTGAGTAGGGCTTCGCACCATTTTGGTTTACGAACTGCTTGTTGAAAAGCCCTGGGTTCTGCAACAGTAGATATAGCTACAGAAAATGCCCGATGTGTAGGAGAAATATTATCATGAGTGAAATAATGAGACAAAGGATGTAAGGTACTCTCTTTTGGACGTGGCCGCTGAGGATGACGACGAATGAGGGAGAGATTGCATGGCCAAAGTACAATGGTAGTTCTGGTGGCCGAGTAGAATGGGTGGATTGTCAGGGAATAGCTGCTAATGGTGGTGATGTTGATGAAGCGCAAGTATCAGTATTATTGGTAGGAGGTGTAATGGTGTTGGAAAATTCAACAATTTCTGATATGGGCAAGGGCAGTGCTATGAAAAGCTCGCCTAAGCGAGCGCCTAGGCGAGAAGCAAGACGAGGCGAGGTTGTCTCACCTTGAACAACCAAGGCGAAGCGAACATGACTGAAGCGACCAAAAAGCGAGAAAAGCGAGCGCCTCTCGCTTAAGCAAAAGGCGAGAAAAGCGAGTGACTTAGTTAAGTTTTTAAAATTACTTTATTTTTTAATTATGGACCATTGGATTGTTTTATTTTTATTATGGATCATTGGATTGGAGCAATTGGAAATAAATTATGAGATGCTCATACATCCAATTGCCCCCTTATCCTAATATATACAAACACCTAAACCCTAATTGTGCCTAAAGGGTCAGATGATGACTGCTGCTGCTGCACCTCCTGCTGCTCCTTCCTCGCTAGTGTGGACTCGACTGGTTTGTCTCCTCTTTTTTTTCTCTCTTCTGTTTCTCTTCTTCTCTATTTCTCTTTTTCTTCCTTTAATTCTTCTTCTTCTTCTTCTAGCTGCTGCTTTGTCTTCTTCTTCGACAGAAAAAAAAATCTTAATCTGCTGTTTTATCTTCTTCTCCGACAAAAAAAACCACACAGGTACTATTTTTTCTCTATTTCTCTCCTCCTCCGCTTCTCTTCTTCTTCTTCGACAAAAAATACAGTACATGTTTCTCCTGCTTCTACTGCTGCTTCTCCTACTTCTACTTCAACAACGGAGGTACATTTTGCTTTTCTCCTCTCTTCTCTTCTTCTGCTGATTCTTCTTCTTCTAGTTCTATGTCCTCCCTCTTTCTTCTCCTCTTTTGTTTCTGGTTCTAGTTCTTTTTATCTGCTTCTTCTTCTCTTTTTCTACTTCTTTTTATCTGCTGCTTCTTCTCTTTTTCTACTTTTGGTTCTACTTCTCTGTTTCTATTTCTTCTCTTTTTGCTAATGATATTTCTTCTCTTTTTGCTAATGATATTTCTTTGTCTCTGTTTCTGTTTCTACTTCTCTGTTTCTGTTTCTGCTTCTGCTTCTCTGTTTCTGTTTCTGTTTCTGTTTCTGTTTCTTCTCTTTTTGCTGATTTGATTCTCCTCTCTTCTCTTTTTGTTGATTTTGTTTCTTCTCTTTTTGCTGCTTCTCTGTTTCTGGTTCTGGTTCTTCTTCTCTTCTCTTCTCTGTTTCTTCTCTTTTTGCTGATCTGATTCTCCTCTCTTCTCTTTTTGCTGATTATGTTTCTTCTCTTTTTGCTGCTTCTCTATTTCTGGTTCTGGTTCTTCTTCTCGGCTTCTTCTTCTCTTTTTGCTGATTCTGCTTCTCTTTCTTCTTCTCTTTTTTCTGATTCTGCTTTTTTTTTTCTACTTCTGCTGATTTTCTGTAATGCTTAATGCTGATTTTCTGTTGTGCTTTTGCTTATTTTCTGTACTGCTTATTTCTGCTAATTATGTACTGCTTATTTCTACTGATTTTGTATAGCTTATTAAGATTTGAGATATTATTAGTGTTTGTTTGAATTTAAATGTTTATGGTTTTATTTGCATTTAAATATTTAGTATTTATAAAATTAGAACTTAGATCTTTAGAAGTAATTAAACTAAAATATTTTTTTTTTTTAACTGTTCGTCTCGCTTTGGTAAAACGTTTCGCTTCGCTTTGGTAAAGCGTTTCGCTTCGCTTCTCGCCTAGGCTTTAGAAGTCTTGATCGCTTCGGTTCACTTTAGGCCTTAAATAACACTGGACAAGGGTAATCTAGGATTGGAAGACTCTAAAGGAATGTTCTGAAAAGGAGAAACATCTTCATAAAAAAATGATGTCGCGAGACACGAAAACAGTTTGTAATTCACGATCATAGACCTTGTACCCCTTTTGAACATGTGGGTATCCAAGGAAAACACAACGCTTGACTCGGGGGTCAAACTTAGCCCGTTTATGAGCATAACAAATTGGAAAATGGGTCTAGTTTCAGATTTAGGTCTCATAAGATAAACCCAAGTGTTGCGGGCGTAGTCATCAACAATGGTTAAAAAATACCTGGCTCCACTTAGAGAAAGAGTCGGATAATCCCCCAAATATCACAATGGATTAGTTCGAATGGTGCAACAGAAGATATGGAACTTAAAGAAAAAGGTAATCATGCTTGCTTGGCA
Source organism: Ilex aquifolium (assembly GCA_951799425.1). NCBI lineage: Eukaryota > Viridiplantae > Streptophyta > Magnoliopsida > Aquifoliales > Aquifoliaceae > Ilex > Ilex aquifolium. The sequence goes on along the minus strand of OX637408.1, from coordinate 1,221,405 downwards.
AGAGAACAAACTGAACAACGATGTTCATTAGAAATAGATTCCTTAGAAATAGAAACATTGGGAATTGTTTGAGATAAAAAATACAAGCACTTATTTGACAAATGTCCTAAACACCTGTGCCAAAGATCAAAAGAAGAGATTGAACCAACTGAATTGCAAATTATGGAAGCAAGACCCAACAAGTAGTACTGGCCATCCCGCTCTCTACCTGCTCCAATCCTTATTCTCGAATATTGGTCCTGTATGACACAAGAATTTGAAGAAAAAGTGATAAAACAATAGGAGACTTGTGTGAGTTTACTGACAGAAATAAGATTATAATGGAAGGCCGGCACACACAAAAACATCCTTAAAAACTAATGAATGAGATAAAATGACTGTACCAACATGAGTGACAGGAGCTTGTCGTCCATCAGGTAATTTAACCATAGATGAACCATGAGAAGAAAAAGATGTAAGAAGTGAAATGGAACTGACCTTATGGTCTGTGGCCCCAGTTTCAATGATACAAGAACCATGGCTTCTATTGGAAAATGAACTAGAAATATTAGCAGAGAAGTTTGTAGTCAGATGATAGCTACTTGCTTGATGTGTCATAGGCTGTTGTTTGTTGAGCAAATCAACTCGCTATCGACACTGTTCTGGAGTGAAAGGAAAAGCAGCAGAGGATGATTCAACACTTGTTTTGGCATTAGTTGAAGCTGCCACTTGATTAGTTGAAGTCTATGTCCAAGTGGATATCCATTCTTGTAGCACTTCTCCATGGTATGGCCAACCCAGCCACAAAACTCACAAATTAGTCTCTCTTTTGGCATTTCTATTTAAATTCTTCTCATTGCTGCTTTGAGTGTAAGGGGAGGCGTTTTAATTATTGGTGGTGTTAGTAACCAATACAGCAGAATCTGTGACTTGTGGAGTAGGATTGGAAACCTCCCGTTGTCTCTCCTCTTGTAGTATAAGCAAAAAATCTCAATTAATCGCGAGGAGTGGATCCAGGAGTAAAATCTGCCCACGAACACCTGCATAGGACTCATTCAGTCCCATTAAAAACTGCATTGTCCTGTCTTGGAATTGGTACTCAAACAGTGTTTTTGAAGCACCACATGAGTAGGTGGGAATGGGTTGAAGGGCCGACAGTTCATTCCAATAGCTTTTTAATCGTGTAAAATAGGCAGCAATAGACATTTGATCCAAGACAAGGGAATTAATGTCCCTCTGGATTTGAAATAATCTGAGAAAACTGTTCCTTAAGATCTGTCCAAATCTCATAGGACGTCTCAGCATATATAACACTCGCAGCCAAATCCTTCGAAACAGAGTTGAATAGCCAAGAATTTATCATGTTATTACAACAGATCCATTGAGCAAGATCGGGATCATTGAGATCTGATGGCTTAGAGAATGATCCATCAATGAAACAAATCTTATTTTTGGCATTAAGAGCCATGATCATGGCTCTGCTCCATGTGGTATAGTTCTCGCCATTGAGTGGCTGAGAAACAAGGATGGCACCTAGATTATCAGAGTGATGTAAAAATAGATGACCATTTGGGATTTTCAGCTTTGCTGTTTCCAGAAGTTGTTTCAGCTTGGCTGTTACCTGAATTTGCCATTACTTGGAAATATTGAAGAAAAAAGACTTAAGAATGGAATGATCCTCAAGTTTTAAAAGGAAACAAAATGAATTGGTATAGTGAAATGACCACTGATAGCCGGAGAAGAATCAAAAACTCCCAAGGAGTCTATGCTCTAATACCATAATAAACTAGATAACAAATTGTGAATGAATTTTCTGATATATTATTCATTGGAGTAACAGACTGTTTAAATACACAAACACAAAATACAGATAATATCTCACCTTTAGGATTACGATTGTAGGACTAAGATAAGGGAAACATAACAGCTAATAGATAAGAAGATATGTGCAGATATACAGCTACATGTTTATCTAATTCTATCCCAATAAAAATAAAAAAGAAACCCAAATTTAAGGTAAATTTTTATCCCGCCCAACCCATGGAATTGAAGATCTGTAGAAGTAATTTCAGCATTGGAAGATAACTCAAATGTACCGCAAAAACTGCCAACCTAAAGGCAGACGCCGAGAGAACAAAATAAGCAGCACAAGACAAAGAATAATAAAAAAAAAATGCTGAAATTGAAAATATAAAGCAAGATAAAAGCGTCACATTGAATTTGGTGGAAGAAAATCCATTCGCTGGCCTCAGATCCCGAGGAGGCGCCATACAAGTACAAACAACCATTCTCTGCCCAGAATTCCACGAATTGAATGTCTTTGCACCAGAAAGACAACATCTGGTGGAACGCAAAGAGCCATTGCAGATATTTAGAGGCAACCACACAGAACCCACTACAGCAACCATGCTTCTTAACACAATTCCTCTTCTGTGCAATCAAACTTGTAGAATTTGATGGTGACATAGATTGATTTTAGAGTTCAAAACCATTATAATCAACCGAATTGCACCACTGGAAGGAGAAATTAGAGGTGGATTTCATGCGATGTGGTACATATGAATACAATATTCTGGTAGGGCAGAAAAATGATATAAATGAATCGTCAGAAAGTGAAGTATTTTCTTTATAAACTCGTGTTCAATGTGGATTCTAATGTAATGGGACGGTGGTGTTGGAAACTAGGAATGGTGGCTTGCAGTGTTGTGGAAGAATATACAAGCCACCTGAGTTTTTGACCAAAACCAGCCCCCACAAACTTTATTTCCAAATTCAATTAGTTTTAAATTTATTTTTTAAACACGGTCTCTTTTTAAAAACATTATTCTGAATGACGTTTTCATGGTCTAAAACGTCATTTAAAATGAATTTTCAAATTGTGAAATTTTTAAGTCCTCCTTTCTAATGACGTCTTTAAAGTTGTCAGTAAAAATGACGTCAAAAAAAATAAATTGAAAACAGACATATTAACGGTCGTTAAAATTTCTGTTTATAAAAGCATGTTTAAATTATTTTTCAAAATTATTTAAACTTATTTTTTTAATAATGCAACTGTACGAGTTTGTTAAGTATTTTGATGATATTAAATTTTTAGTTCAACAGTATTTTGTTTTAACAAAAAAATAAATTATTAAAGCATGTTTTGCATAGAAATTTACGAACTATGAAAGCTACTAAAAAATCAAGTTATGAATTAAAAAAAGTTAATTCATTGCATTACATTATCAAAAAATGCTTAAAATAGTGTTTGTTTGTACATCAATTTTGTGACTAATTTTGAGAAATTTGTATATGTTAAAAAATTGTCTATTCTAATTTTATGTTATAAGTTCATCGAATAATGAGATTTGACCTACAAAAGTGTACAAAACATGCAAATATGGAAAAAATACTTATATATTAAACAAAATAACGTTATTGCATGAGACTGTAAGAAATACAGTGTGTCAATATTGTGGTTGATGTAGAAAACAACATAAAGGGTTACCGAGTACACATAAACTCGATGGAATAAAAGTGTCGGACGTATCATCACTGAAATCGAAATAATCAGAAAGTTCAAGATCGGAAACAAATAACGAATCCTCTAAAATTTGAATCTCAGCATAGTCAGGATCGAAATGCTTAATTTTTGCATGTTCGATTGCATGCAAACAATTAAGTCAGCGCTGCATCCGATCATTTTTATGTCTTGTTATGATCTCGTTATGGTTGTTAGAGTTTTATGGATCATATTTATCAATCGAACATGTCTTTGGTACCATTAGTCTATGTCAATAACAATATACTTCAAGCTCACAATGTTTGTCATATAACTGTCGTCATCTTGGTGTGAGTTTGATACGAACACTCGGAGGCGGATAGTCGGTCGCAGGCCCAACAAATATGTGTCCAACTTGACCGAATGAGTAATAAAGATCGATCAACTCATTACGGAACTCACGCTTTTGTCCATCCCAAGTTACATTGGTGAAATCTGTATAGGTAACGAACTACGTTCGACGATTCTGCTCGGCCAGTTGAGCGTTAACGTTCGTTGGCTGAAGATGAACTTTGTTGTTCATTGCGTGATGAAGAACCTTTGGTGGTTTAATTGGATTGTCTATTTGATGTGCGTCTAGACATTGTTTGGGTTATGAGATAAAAATTAAGAAAAATAGTTTATATAGATATGAAATGCAATTATAAACAAATTTGACAAGACACGCATTGCGTACGACTAACATGACTTGACACTGATAAAGCAATGATATGACTTCACAGTGACAAAGTAATGACATAACAATTCAATGAAAAATGACTGACATGACTTAACACTACATTGATTACTGATTACTGATTACACTGGTTTTCTATCTCACAAATGAACAATGATTACCACTATTCAATATATGACATTGGAAAAAATAATTGCACACTTAGTACATTTTGTTAAGCTTCATCAGACATAAAATCATCTGACAAGTATTGTGCATTAGACAGTACATTGTTGTGCTCAACTAGTGTCAACTTTCGTTCATATGCAGTTCCCACCATGTTTTTTGCTTGTTGGAGCATATAATAGCGACACCTACACACCAGCATTCTATTATTCTCTCTTCGAACATGTTTTACTACTGATTCGTAGTCCTCTCTATTCCAGCATTGCATTGTTAGTGATCGTCTACAAGGTACTGGTATGTCAAGTTCTCTTAGTTGTGTGAATAGTTCGTCCGATTCTTTAGCACGAAAAACCTACTCTCGTCGTACTCTTGCGTAATACTCTTTTGGATCGAAAAATCTCTCAATCTTGTAATTATAGTTTCGCTATTGTAACAACCAAAACCCGTTCACGTCTGTGATTGTTAAATCTCGTAGAGAAATTTGACGTAAACATAATTTTGTGTTTGTCATATCAACCACAAATAAGGTGTTTAAATAGTAGTGTCCAAACTCTAGTGTGCTAGACAAGTCATATCAGTCAATAGTAAGACAGTGTAGTCATGTGAGACCATTTAGAGTTTAGTCACTTCAGCACATGATATTAAGTAGTCACGAGCAGTCACTTTTTCTTCTTCAGCCTTATCAAAAACTAGTTACTTGTCACTTCAGCACATTATTTTTATTGATATGCTCAGTAGTTGGGAGATGTGTGTATTCATTACAACACATAGTTAATCAACAATTTCACGATTTTGTCATTTCATCAGGAAATTCATTAATTCAGTGAATTGTCAATTCATGGATAATAGGAAAACAATTAGTGTATTGTCAAATCATGACAGTCATTTCTCAGTGAATTGATATGTTCATCAAAACCTTGATCTTTCAGGACTATATATTCATCGTGTGTAAGCAACTAATTGAAGAAAACTCATTTCCAACCATGAATTATAGTTTGAGAATGTTATATGAAAATATGGGTTATCATTGAGCCTTAGAGGATGAGTTCTTCTCTCCAATGAATCATTGTTTACGTTATTCAAGCAGGGCCGCAAGAACCATAAGGGCCGAATTGCAATGTCGTTTGACGGAACCAGAAAATCTTAGTGGAAATATGCGAACTTGCAATTTACGAAGGCCTCGACAAATTGCCATTCATATGCCAATTGAGACACCTCAATAACTGGAGCGAGCATTGTATCATTTTCAAGCTGAGAAAAATCGCATGGGAATTCGTCCAAATCGTTACAACCTCTGTCGCACCGCACGAGAACATGTTGAATAAGGGTTAATGGAAGAAGCACGTATAAGTTTCCTCTTAAGTGGAGGTGTTGGATGTATTTTTGATGTCGAGATGTCTGACGAAGATGTTGACCCATGAAACATGTTGTGTGGAGAAATTTTATGTTAGTGTTGTGTGGATAACTGTTATGTTAGTGTTGTGTGGAGAACTGTTATGTCAGTATTGTATGGACAAGTGTTAGATTAGTGTTGTGTGAACAAGTGTTAGGCTAGTGTTGTGAGAATAAGTGTTATGTTAGTGTTTGTGTGGAGAAATGTTATGTTAGTGTTGTGTGAATAAGTGTTCTGTTGGTTTTGTTGTCTCCAGATTATGTTATTGTTATGTCGAGATTTACATGTGAAGTGTTATGTAAGTGTAATGTTGAAGTGAGTTAAATGTCTTGTGTATAATATTGATTATGTATGTGACAACTTGATTAAAGACTGCAATAAAAAAAAAAAATTTATTGTGTATGTGACAACGCATTTACAAAAGAAAAACTTAGTACAGTTCAAAAAAAAAAAACAAATACATCAAAATCATGTCCCACATGGAGGTGGTCGCCTACGTTGTTTCGGCTGTCTCCGAACCTCCTGCTCAGCATCCTGTGGTGCATTCTGTGTCACATGTGACACACCGACGTCATTGTGATGATGTGCATGATGTGCACAACCTCGCCCCTGAGCCCGTCCCCGACCTTGTCGTCCACCTCGGGGTCCGGCTCGCACATGACCTATACTTACAACTTAAAAGTGTAGCATCTTGTGTCACTCCCCCTCATCTAACAATGGATCCGATAAAGAAGGCTATACAAAAGGAGTAAGAGGGAATGTGTGCGATGACCCCTTGGTGCTAACACTACGGGTGGAGTGAAAAATGGAACATCCACATGTATAGGAGAATGTGTCACTGTAAATGTAGGGGTCTGTTCTCTTGAGATGACTGGTGATGGTGTCAGTGCTAGAGTCTGTGTCACTATTGGAGTCAGTGTCAGGGTGGGTGCCGGTGTCGATGTGGGTGCTGGTGTCGGTGTGAATGTCGGGGTCGGTGTGGGTGCCGATGTCGGTGCCGGTGTCGGTGTTGATGCTGGTGCCAAGGTCTGTACTGGTGGTGATGGGCAGCGTGGTGATGACAATACATTTGTGGACGACGGTGGTGAAGAAAAAGGAGTAGTCCAAACACTAGAAGGCGGTGGCTGCGCAGATGTAGACAAAACATTAGCTGCCGAGACTGAAGCATCGACAAGTCATTGCTGCTCACGGATAGATGTCAAACATGAGGAGCTCAGATATGTGATACGCCCAAGAGTCTCAATGCAAAGTGTCAAATTTAGGCTGCCCTTATATGTAGAACATGAAAGGGCCGCACTGCCCTAACTAAAAGTGACGACCGAATAAGGTCCACGAGCAATGGTAAAGACACAAGCTTAACCCTACTCGACGACTTATCTTCGAACAAAAACCCCTCAATCAACAATAGCATGTACGATCGGGCGTAACATCTACAAACTGCTCAGTCGCATCAGCTGGAATCGCATGGCCCAAATGCTCGGACAGTGCACTAAATCGCAATGTGGACTTATCTATCGCTTCATTTGCTGGTGTGAACCCGAGCAACTCAGTGCACATGAGAATCCACTAATGTACATCACGCACGGTGTCCACACCACATACAGGAATCTCATAAACTGGCAGACTGAGTAATATAGCTGTATCCTGAAGTGTGATGGTAGTCTCACCAGCTGGCAGATGAAATGTGTGTGTCTCAACGCGCCAATGCTCAACAAGTGCGGTAATAATATGCTAGTATAGTTGAATGTACCTAAAGCTATATGCCCTATAAAATCCAGTTATGCGTAGATGCTGAATAACCCGCTCGTCATTGATGGTAACTTCACGAAGTGGAGTCTCGGATCGTCTACAATGTAATGGTGATAGCTCAATGCCCTCCCAAATAGCAGTCGTGCGATATTCACGCTTTAATGATAATACAGATGCATCATCGGGACTTGGATGTAGTAATGATCGCATATCACAATCCATGTCCACAACCTACATCAGCATACAATATGCAAATATGAGTTAACACATAACATCGTTAATATATAGATGAAGTAACACTGTTATTACATCCTACTTAGAAATATTTTGGTAACGTCAATAATTATCATTTTGGTAACATCAATAATAACACTGTTAATACATCAATGTCCACAACCCACGAGTGCATAGTCAGTCATTAATACACACAACATGTGTATTACAATTATTAACCATCTCCAAAACTTCCTGTCATATGTGAAATGGTGTAACATTACACATTCTTGCTTTAATCTAGTTGGGTTGCATAAAATCGATTGCATCAGGGGAGTACTCCATACCATTGTCTATGCAGCGTTGTGCATACTCACGGCTCTCACACAAAAGTATTTTATGAGCCGATAAAATATGAATTTCACACATGCAGTAATAGGAAGCATCCTTGAACCTTTGAGTGCACCATTGAACACCTCGAAAATATTAGTTGTAGTTGTTCCATATCGCCGGCCACCATCATGGACAAGTGTCCACTGTTGCGCTAGAATCTAATCTAACCACTCCCACGCCTTTGGGTCTGCATTTTTAATTTCTTTCATTATCAAATTAAACTTGCGAATCTGATGTGCTGCCCCAGCCTTCTATGGTTGATCTTTTAAATACGTGTTCTTGAAAGTTGTGTTGAAATTACTTTGTACATGCCTAAGACAGAAACGGTGACTTAAGACAGAAACGGTGATAAGCGTATGACTCATTCCACCCAGAATCAGCTTGCTTAACTGCTGAGATTATACATTTATGTTGATCTGATATTAAGTATATATCAGCTCTATTCGGCACAACAGAGTGGTGTAGATGATATAGGAACCAACCCCAACTTTCACGAGTCTCCTCATGAACAAAAGCAAATGCCAGAGGAAAAATCTGCTTCTGAGCGTCAATCCCAGTAGCAATCAGAAGCTTATGCTTATACTTGCAATTTATAAATGTGTCACCAATGCTAATTACAGGGCGACAATGAACAAATCCATCAATAGAAGCTTTGAAAGGCCAGAACACCTTGCTAAATATGCCGAAGGTGGGAACACGAACTTTGTACTGCCACCTTACAATCATCTCAAGGTTGTATTTCAAAAGAGCACCCATAATCTTGGGTAAGATGTTATAAAAACTATCCCAATCACCAAAAACCTTTGCTATAGTCTTATTCTTCACATTCCACGCCTTCTTGTACGTTATCAAATATTAATACTCTTTTTTTACCATTTCTATGATGACAAGAATTGCTATATCTGGTGTAACTCAAACCAAACCCTTAATCCATTGAGAAATAAACCCTGTATCAAGTTAACAATGGTCCTGGTTCAACCTTGGGTAGAAACAAGTGTGAAGTCCCTCATATTTTGTTATCTTAAACATTTCATGATTCGCCTTCAAAACTGTCCATAGCCTCCATTTGCATCCACGTTTTACATGCATCTTACACCTCAAAACCCAATGCATTTTGTTTCTATCAACAACAAACATATTATTAGTGCATCTTCAATGAATACAATTTCACTGCCACCTCCAACTCTTGTTTATTCCTAAACATCATACCCTTTGACAATTCAGGTCTTGATAGATCCCATGTTTTAAATTCATGTAAATTGTAAAATCTATCAACTTCATTCTAGGTGTCCGATTCAATGTTTGTGAAGAATGTTGACTCGGGCTCTTGCATAGAAACCTCACCATCATCCTTGACAAAATTGCCTACACCATCATCATCATCATCAGACTCATTAGTTAATAATTCTTATGGCAATTCTTCTTGTTCGTAGTACTCATTCTGGTCATTAGCGCGCATTTCCTCATATGTATTATTAGCAATCAGATGCATTACAAGTTCTTGGAAGGGGTCCAATGGTGCTAACCGCAATTATATCCATCCGCTCGCTACTTGTAGTACCATTGTGGTGTTGCTGAGATGAGCATTTGGGAAAAGAACTGGGTCCTATTTCTGATTGTGCATGTGTATATCGATTGTATTCTTTTATACACTGCATCGTTACAGGGGTGTACATCCACCATTGCTGAACCATTGGGATATACGGTTGTTGGCTAAGCAGGGAAGAGTATGGACTACCATCAACCAACCTTCCTGACTACAACCAATGTCATCAGACCTATCTTCTTCACTCACATACAAATCCACTATGTTGACACCTTGATTGTCAAATACAACATCCAACATTGCCTCCACACCATAGTTGTTAACAACTTCTAATTCCATATATGAAAAGAGGTTAGTTGTCAATTCAGTAAGGAATCTACAGATGAGCTTAAGGTTGTATTTATTCCTATATATCCCCGTCACATCATGTAACCTATCCACCAAAGCTGAGTGACTTGTGTCATAGGCGACCTTTATCACACACTTATAACCATTATCATACCTTAAACCATCATCGTTCTTAATAATCTTACCACCCCAATAAACCATCACGGATGCACGTCTTCCAACCATTGGTAACAATTCTACAATAAAGACACAAAAGTAACATTAGATGTCGTTTACAAAGACCTTAGGTTAAGTTAATTTCATCGTCATAACGTTTGAAATATAATTCTTGGATCTCTATTTACTAGGAAACAGTCTAGGTATTCAATGAATTCCACCAAGTAAAGGAGAATTAAAGCTCAATGTAGATGCAACAATTGGAAAGGAAAATTCATGCACAACAACAATTATTAGAAACCACCAAGGAGTAGTGCTGAGAGCAAAGATTCGAATTCAAGACACAAAAGATCCACTGGAGGCAGAAGCTGGTCGAGTTGTATACTAAAAGCTTGCTTTTGTAATGAAACTCGTTTTATTAATTAATAGAAGTTTGTTCTTTCCATTTTATTGAAAATCTATATGGGCAAAATATTTGCATTATATTTAATATATGGTATACATGTGTGTCTTATATTTTACATTGTAGATAATTTGGTGTATAGAGTTCGGCTTATACACAGAAGACCAGATTATCGGATCATTGTATAATATGAGTATAAGTTCACAATCCTAGATGGAATTAGACACACCATCAATATGATTGTAGTGTAATATTATGGCATAGTCTGTCTTGACTATAAGAGACTTTTTGATGTCTCAAATTATTGCACTAGTATACTTTGTGTATTGAACATACCCATGTTGAGATTATTATCTTTTACTGATTCAATAAGATAATAAATACTTGATGATTATTACGATTGCTTATGCTCTTAATCCCAAAATATTTAATGTTCACGTGCATATAATGTTTGTCACTTTAATTCATCAAAGAGTGAGATTCATATTGAGTCAATAAGCTCGGTGAATTAGGAGACGATATTATTTGTATAGTGAAAATTAATTAGTAAAGAAAACCACGTCCTGATATTTAAATGGGTTGATGATGTCCTCTTGAGGAAGCTCATAAGTTTTGTCTATGTCAAACCCTACAGGTGGATTTAATTATCCGACATGACAAATAAGTTGAGTGGTAAGATCTCAAGGAATAAAAGAAGTCAATTAAATATAATTGTCTGTAATTTATTTAATTAATGAACATCTGTAATCTTAAACGTGGGAAGATTATTAAGTATATAATAATAAGGAGCTTGAATATAATTTTGAGATAAGACTCAGGAGATTAATAATAAGTTTTTAGTGGACTGACTTATTATTAATGGATTGTAGGATGTTTGTTCTGGGTTGAACATAGGAATCCTAGGCCCATTGGAAGCCTGATCCTTATTTTTCCTTAAGGTTTCTGTCGTAGCCTATATATAGACGTCTAGGCTCTCTAAATCAACATATATTTTTTACTCACGTTTTTTAGAGAGGCTGAAAGGGAGAACAGAGGTCTATAGGTTCTGGCAGCCCACATTGGATCCGGACTCTGACGTTGGAGGATATACGACAGAAGGCCGCGAGGTTCGTCGAGCTGTTTTCCGCGTTCGTTGTTAGGTTCTGCGTTCGTGTTGAGACGAGATCAATCTAGAGCGATCTCAAAGGTAAACTCTAATTCCACCTTGTAGGGTTTTAAAGGAAAATTTTTGATATTCGATACACACGCGCTGTCAATGATTCTTGGGATTTTCGTTCCAACAGAAGCATTGGCAATGAGAGAAGCAGCAATATGAGTAAATCGAAATAATTGGAATTATATTATCCTGGAGAGTAATTCACAAGCAATAGTTCATTCGGCCATGTTAAATCACACTAAACCACAATAGAACATCTTGCTAATTATCTAAGACATACAACACATATTCAAGCAACAAGTGGACTGGAACATCACTTATACATACAGAGAAGCCAATGGAGCAGCTCACGAGCAGGCAAATTGGGCCCAAGTACTCAAAATATGGGTGAACTTAGAAACTAACCTCCCGTTTACAATCAGGAGCCAAACAATGGAGGATAGAAGGTGACATTCCGGATTCACTTTTCTAACATTCAAGACATCCAATGCAATCAAGTACATACCAAAGTAGCCCACACAGAATGCAAATGAGTTTTTCAAACTTTGCATAGCAGTTACAGTGCACTCTTTTGGCTTACACCCAGAATGAGTGTTCCCCAATTTTGAAAAATTAATGCAATTCCATTTATCACTATCATCTTAAGTAATGTACTTCGCACTATAGGATTCTATAAGGCAGAACTTAATGCCTTCAAATACTAGGAAGATTCAAGAGTTTTATGAAATTTAGAGTTTCTGAACTTAATGCCTTCAAATACTAGGAAGATTCAAGAGTTTTTGGATACAATTTAGGGTTTCTAAAATTTATAGATACAATTTATGGTTTCTGAATCAAACCGTTTCTGACAGAGACAGAGAAACAAACAGAGAGAAAGGGGAAAAAATACCTCGACAGTAGCCGAAGCAGATGGTGGTCTTCGTCGTCGGAGTGGTGTTCGTTGTCGGATAAAATGGTGGGTGACTCGTTGGTTGAGAGGAGATAACGATTTGAGAGTCTTCGTCGTCGGAGAAGGTCTTCGTCATTGGAGAAGTCTTCGTCGTAGGAGAAGATGGTGGGTAGTTGGAGGAGTGGAGAGAGTGATCTGAGTATGGGTTTGAAAATCTGAAAGAGGGATATGGGATTTAGGAAATTAGAAATTGACTTTATTCGCCTAAATTTTCATTTGGAATGACACCTTTAAAGTCGTCATTCCAAATGACGTTTTTAAGTTTAACATCGTTACCAAAGCCGTTAAATTAAAAACGTCATTAAAACTGACATTTTAAAAGGCGTCATGCTTCAACTTTAATATTGTAAACCCAAGTGCAGGTTGAGCGAAGTAATATAATTCTCGGAAGACCGATGTCGAACCCTTAAGGAATTGTACCAAGAAAGCAATCACACAAATACTAAAACAAACTTAAAAATAAATGATATGTTTAGGGAATTGCTGAGTGGGGAAAATTGATTGAAATAATTAAAATGGTAATATAAAAATACTAGAGCATCAGGTACTCCCTCTCAATTCCGTACAATAAGGATTAAAGACTCAAATCTTAACTTGAGACAAGAATCAAATGTCGGTTGGTTCAAGTAACAAATCACGTGAGAAAACCAAAAGTTATAATCAAAAGATAATTCAGGAACCTGAATAATCATTCAATTACATTATTTTATGAAATAATGATAATTACCTCAAGCGTGGAATAACCAGTTATTTACTCGCACGGAAATTCAAGCAATCGATGTACATGGCACAACAACTCAAGGATTTTTACAGAGCAAAAACTTTGCTAAAAAATCAGAAGTTAAATTAACAAAACATCATAAATCATTAAACTCAGAATCAATAACATTACCATACTTCATTGAGAGGTGCTCCCCTAGCCCTAGCTTACCCTTCTAGCCAGACATGATTAACAATACTCAAAATCAGAAAAAAATAAAAAGAATTCTTAAGCCAAAGGTTGATAGGTTTACAAGGTCTTCAACTCCTATTTATATCATTTTTCTCTGAAAAGATTAAGTTGTATTGAAACTCTTAATCTGGCGTTGGCAGACCAATACACGCGTCCGGACGCGCGTTCTTCAATCGTCCGGATGTGACTTCCAGTGTACTCCTTTTCTGCTTCTTTCTTTCTGCCACTTGCGTCCGGACGCATATACTTTCCCCGTCCGGACGCGCATTCCAGTATGCTTCCTCCTCAACTATGCTTCATCTTTCCTTACTTTCTTCCAATTTTATGCTATTCTCCTGCAAAATAACACAACTTATCTTTTATTAGCATAGAGCACCAGTTCTTAAATAATCTACCATATTTATCATACTTTCATAACTAAATAATTAATCTTTTCCAGTAATAAATGTAACTATTGGACCTTAATCACATCACTTTAAATGACGTTTTTATTCATTATTATTACAAACTTTGTTCAATTTTCTCAATGTTAAAAACATCATTTCAAATGACGTTTTAATCAACTTGAATTGAATTTTAATTAGCACGAATTTTGATATATAAAAAATATAAATTTTTAATCGACTCGAAATGAATTTTAATCGGCACTAACAATTCAAATAGAGCCCAAATCAGCTCGAATTTTAATACATAAAAAAAATAATTAGCTCGAATCGAATTTTAATCGGCTCAAATTTTATATGTAAAAAAATGAATTTTAATCGACTCGAATTTTATGTATAAAGTTTATTTGGGATTTAGTTTTGATATTTAGATGATTTTTTTTTGTTAGAAACGATGATTTGGTGTCAGTGGTGTTTAAATATAAACTAAAAGCAGTGTTAGTGATATTTTGAATTATATAGGGGTGTCTTTAAAGATATAGTAAACTAAGAGTATGACTAAAATTTTCCCTTATATTTTTTATTTTTCTCCCGAAGAGGTTGGCTGACAAGGTGAGATTATTGTTTCCAAATTATAATGCCTTTTATTCTTAACTTGTAATGCATAACGTGCACGTGAATAATTTGTGTACATAACAAAATAATAAAACATATTAGGTATATGTATATTTGAATTAAATATCATCTTAAATTTACCAAATTTAATTTTTCATTACTCATATTCTATTAAGATTATGAAAACTTTGTATGTTTCTAAAATTCTTTACCGCACAATCTTCTACCGTATATCCTTCTACGCCAAAATCCGAATATTGTGTTGACTGCAATCCTCCGAATTTTCTCTCTTACTCTCTCTTTCTACATATTCTAAATGTGAAAGTAAATTCTATGGCAGAGAGAACCAGGAAGTGCATTTATCTATAGGCTACAGTAAAGACATAAGGAGAAATAATGGTCAGGCTTCCAATGGGCCAAGGAATCCTTTGTCCAACCTAGAACAAAAATCGTACGGTCCATCAATAATAAGTTAGTCCAATAAAAATTTATTATTGATCTCTTGGGGCTTATCTGAAAATTATATTTGGAGCTCCTCGTTATTATATACATAATAATCTCCTCACATTTAAGATTACATATGTCCGTCAATTAATTAAATTATTGAAATTTATTTTCAATTGACTTTGTTTATCCTTTAGATATTACCACTTAACTTATTTGTGATGTCGGATAATTAAATCTATCTACAAGATTTGATATGGACAAAACTTATGAGCTTCCTCAAGAGAATATCATTAACCTATTTAAATACCGGGACATGGTTTCCTATAATAATTAATTTTCACCATACAAATAATGTCATCTCCCAATTCACTGAGTTTGTTGACTCAAATGAATCTCACTCTTTGATGACTTAAAATAACAATCACTATATGCACGTGTCCATTAAATATCTCAGAATTAAAAGCTTAAACAATCAAAATAACCATAAAATTTTTATTTTCTTATTTAGTCAGTAAAAAAATAATAACCATAATAACGATCTTGTTCAATACACAAAAGTGTACTAGTACAACAATCAGATATATCAGACAGTCTCCTATAGTCAAGACAGACTATGTCAGAAGATTGCACTTCAATTATATTAATGGTGTGTCAAATTTCATTTAAGTCTGTAAACCTTTACTCATAACATGCAAGGGTCTGATAATCTAATCTTTTGTATATAAGCAAAACTCTACACACAAGAATATCTATAATATAAAATAAAAAACACACATGCATAGCATATATTTAATATAATGCAAATATTTTACCCATATAGATTCTCAATAGAAAATGAAAAACATTTATTTAATAATAAATTGAGTTTAATTACAAAAAGTAAGCTTTTAGTATATAGTTCTATTAGTTATAACAATGTTCTTAATTGCTATGTATGGTTGTTTTATTTATTTACTAGTTATTGCTTGTGTCTAAAGACACGGAGTAATAAAAAAAGGGGTCAATAATAAACATATTTGTATTCACATCCAAAATCAAATCACAAAACATAGAGGAGATAGAAAGAAATTTAAGCACCGGTTGTAGTGGGGGTGAGCGATAGTAATAGTGGTGGTGCGCGACGGTGATAGTGGTTGGCAGTGGTGATGATGGGGCGACGACGGTGGTGGTGGCAGTGGTGGGTTGTGTTGGTGGACGGTGACGATGGTGGTGGTCGGCGACGACAAGTGTTTTTGGACAACAGTGTGGTGGGCAACGACAGGTGCTTCTGGATGACAGTGTGATAGGGGGTGGTGGTGGGCGACGATGGTAGTGGGATTATTGTGGTAGTGGTAATAAATATAAGAATGAGATAACAATTATGGTGGGTGTTGGTGGTAGACGACAGTGGTAACAATCAGTGGTGGGTGCCGATGGTGGTGTTGGTGGCGGTGGTGGTGGGGGGTGGGGTGGCGGCAGTGACGGTAGTGGTAGTGGTGGGGTGGTGATGGTAAGGGTGATGTTGGGACAGTGGCGGTGGTGGTAGTGTCATGACAGCGGTGGTGATAGTGGTGGGGTAGTGACAATGTAATGACGACGGCGATGGTAGTGATGGGGTGGCAGCGACGATGATAGTGGTGGTAGGGTGATTGCAGCGGTGGTGGTGGTGGTTGTGGTAGAGCGATGGGGGGTAATGGTGGCTGCAACGATAGTGGTGGTGGGGTGGTTGTGATGGTGGTGGGGCGATGGGGGTGGTGGTTTTGGGGTGATGGGTGTGGTGGTGGTGGTAGTGGGATGACGATAGTGGCGATGGTGGTGGTGGGGTAACGACGGCGGTAGTGTGGTGGTAATGGTGGGGGTGATGGTGGTACTTGTGGTGGTGGGGTGGCAGCGGTGGTGATAGTGGTGATGGTGGTGGGGCTGTAGGGGTGGTGGTGGGGCGGTTCCAAAAACTATTTTTAAAAAAAAATATTTATGAGAATGCTTCAAACACGACTAAGGCAGGCACTTCTCGAGTGGCCATGGACACTGTTCGAGTAAGCTCATAGAGTAAGCCCTGTGCTACTTTTTGCGGCCTTTTTCCATTTCTTTATCTAAGTCATAAAAAGTCCACTATAGCGAAGGTTAATGAACATAGATCGGTCTCTACAGGTTTTTAAGCATAAAAATATGCAAAAACTTGTCCTATGTTGCTCAAAGAGGGGTCCGATTATGACTCAAACTATGTTTTCAAAACTCAAAAATGGTTTAGAAAATCTTTTCTTTTAAAATCATGTAAGAGTCATAATCATATTGTTTCTAATTCCATTTTCATCCTAATTAACCTAAATTAAAATAAGTTAAATACTAAGGGTTCATCTTATATGTCTAGGTCATTACATTGTCCTAAGCATGAAGGTGCATACAGAGGTTGAATGATATTGTTTGACGCTTGATCTCCTTCCTTCAATGATGCTTTCGAATCTGTGAACTTGATAGCATCATGACCATAAAAATAGGTTGAGATTTTACAATGGACTCCACAAAATTAGCTAATTACAAATATGATCTAACATAGTAGGCACTCCATAACAGCTCACAAAAACCGCTAACTTTATAAAAAGTGAGTTTGAGATGAAAGATCATAGGTAAACAAAATTTTGCCTTCGTCTACAAATTGAACATTTATTCAGTAGAATTTTTGTGCATTAATCAATATACATAGAAAAGGTTTTGAAACAATTCTACATGGATATATCTCATCCATTGAGTTCACCAATGGTCGTTCGATCACTGGATATAAAGAAGGATCCATTTTGTCCTCAAGAAGAAAGTGAAAACTTCTTAGTTCTAGATCACCATATCTCAGTGCAATTGGTGCACTAATATATCTTACAAATTGTAAGAGACCAGACATATCATTTGTAGTTAACTTACTAGTAAGGTACAATTCAACACCAATTCGAAGGCATTGAAATGGAATCAAACATGTATTTGTAGTATCTCTGTGGAACAATGGATATGGAGTTATTATATGGGAATGACCAAAGTCCGCAGTTAGTCGGATATGAAGATGCTGATTATCTTTCTGATCCACACAAGACTCGATCACAAAATTGGACATGCGTGTACTTATAGTGGTATGTCTATATCATGAAAATCAGTTAAACAAATAATGGTTGTTACATCATCCAATCACCCAAAATATTAGCCATCCATAAAGTAAGTCAAGAATGTATTTGGCTAAGAACAATACAACATGTATCGCACAACTCTAGGAAGGATATATCAAAGGCGACAAAACAAAGCATATCTCACTAAAATTATTTTATACCCATGAGCTAGAGAACAATGATTATATTAATGTTCAATAAATTCATTCGACTGAAAATCTGACAGATTTGTTTATTAAAGCACCCCCACCAACTACATTCCAGAAATTGGTAAAACAAATTAAATGTGGCATCTTAGAGATCTATCAAGCTGAACAATCATCATTTTGAATGGATTTATTTAACAGGGGGAGACATATACTCTTTTTTTCTTCGCTAAGGTTTTTTTCTACTAGGTTTTACTTAGCAAAGTTTTTAACGAGGCAATGATTAGGATCCCAATTATCAGTGGGAGAATCTCATCAGGGGAGTATCCACATCAAGATACAAGACAATTTGCATGTCATCCTCTTTTTTCTCCGTCCAAATTTTATCCCATTGAATTTTACTGGCAAGGTTTAATTGAGGCAAAATTCGTGCATCTAACACTACCTTAGGTGGTCATCTAAGGGGAAGTGTTGAAAACCATGCACATGGTGGATGACCACCACATGTACCCACGTCCATTAAGGCCTCCTCTTGCCGATACCAAATGAAGTTCTGTATTTACATATAAAAAACCTCCCACTTCTGAATGAATAAACATAAGGAAACGAAAAGAATAGAAAGTTAAAAGCGTGATGCTAAAGATCAAAACACTTATATGTTAAGTTCTTGAATAAATTATTTTTTACATATTATTTGCATTACTTTCTTAAATTTTATTAATATTTTCTCACATTTAAGGAATGTTAGTATAATAAAAGTAATAAGGACGGGGACAAAAATGCGAGAAAGAGTAAAGGGTGTCATTATAATTACCCACTAAAAAAAATTATTGAATTGCAAAGGACCACTACTAGTCTACCACAATACAAAGAAAAAAAAAGAATAATTGGATCTTCTACGTTGGGGCCGTGGATTCAATAATGTTATCAGAACCGGACTGGTCATCGAACCGGTTAGGGGACGGGGTTAATGGTTCACTGGTTCAACCGGTGGATCAACTGGTCGGACCGGTCATATAATAAAAAAATAAAAAATATATATAATAATTATAAAACATAATAATTTAGCTAAAAAATATAAAATATGTCTAAAATGCATACTGAAATTCAATCATAACCATCCCCAAACTTCAAAGAGACATGATTTACCAAAAAAAATTAAAAAATAAAAGATGTAGTCACAATCATTTTACCTTAATGTTACAGTCTAATAGAAGCAAATAAAGAGAGGAGATGACAGCAGAGATCAGGAGAGAGAGATCTGATGATGCACAAATCGGTATTGCGCAAAATCAACAGTCAAGAATATGAACGGATGCAGTCAATGAGCAATAAACAGATAATTAATGGCAATGCAATGAATAACAGTGAACACAAAGATATATAGTGGTTTGGTCCGGACAACCTACTCCACTCTCGGGAACGGCAGCAGTGGCTGGAGATCTTTATTGACGAATAAGGGTCACCGGGAGAGCACACTCTGGGGAACTACAACGCCTTTAGAAAAAGAGACTAGAGAGGTATAGAGAGATATGTAGAGGTTTCAAGGTCTTGCCCTTCATATGGAGAGGGCTTACATTATATAGGTTCGGTGAGGCGGTCACTATAATTTAGTAAGTACAGTTATGGTAGGATTCTACCACTTTGGTAAGCATAATTATGGTAGGATTTGATCTCCGTATCCCAAAATTCTTTCCCTCGTGCTCCTATTCAGTCGGAGGAGAATCCTGGGCTAGGTTGAGTCTGCATGCTGCGACTCTTTAGGCGAGATTTTTTTTACGAGGGCATGTTGGAGGCAGGCCTGCGGTTCCCTATTCCCGGGTCTATATGTCAGGCTCTAGGGCACTTGTCACTAGCTCCCGGGAGACTGGTTCCAAATGGTTAGAGGGTGATTTCTGCGTTTTTTGCATTGTGGCGATTAATGTATGATGCTATTGTCCCTCCACCATTCGAAGAATTCCTGGCTACATATGTACTTCTGGAGAACCCCGCTCCCCACCAGGGGTGGTATCGCTTCTCCCCGAGATCAAGCAAGCTCATCACCGGGCTTACTTCCAATCTTCACAAGTGGAAGAGAAGTTCTTCTTTGCCAGAGGCGAGTGGGCCTCCGGGTCCGACCGTGACCTGGTGCCTACCCGATGGGATACGGTTCCAAAAACCAAGTTAGGTGAGAACTTTATATTTAGCTTCTATCTTTATCGTCACGTATTTGTTCTCATAGTGTAGCTGTCTTTTTTTAGCTCCATCGACTCTTTCTACGGAACAAGAGAGGATGCTTCAGATGGTTCGTGACAATCCAACCAAGGAGTTTTCGGAGATCATGTCGTCATCTGGTGTTTCCATGGCTTCTTCAAGGCCAAGGAAGAAAGGTACTTGATTTCTTTAGCAGTTCTCTTGAAAACACAACATGGTAGGCTTTTTGACTTTCATCAATTCTGCAGGCGCCCCTATTAATAGGTCAATAGTGGAGGAGGTTCTTATTTCCAGGGTGGGATCTTCTTCTTCTCTTCCTCCCAAACGAGTGAAGTCTAATGCCCCCAGTTCTTCTCAGCCAGGATCCATCAGTTAGGCTGGTCTCGTGGAGGCAGAGCTCGGTGATGCTTCTCCCCCTCTTTGATTGATGTCCCCTCACCCCCAGAGATGGTTCTAGCACTGCTGCGGGGGCTGAGGCTCCGGCGCCGTGTCCCACCGGGGCGGAGGGTCCATCAATTTGTTTCCCTTTAGGTGGTGCCCCAGCGTCTATGCTGCGGGACGTGAGGCTGGCCAGGGAAAGACTATGTGATTTCGTGACCGGCTTAGTTCTTGACTTTCATCTTCGAATGCCTATAGGTGGCTGCTGTCTTGCCCTGCTTGTTTAATAACACCCTGAAGATCAGGGAGGCAGTCAATGGCCAGGTGATGGAGAGACGAGCGCGTGAGGCTGCTGAGGAGCGGTTTAGGCTTGAGTGGTAGGCACGAGAGGGTGTCGCGGAGCTTGCACGGTAGGCACGAGAGGATGCCGCGAAGCAACTGAGGCTCGAGCGGTAGGCACAGGAGGATGCCGCTAAGGAGTTGAGGCTAGCGC